>CM061232.1:115677271-116277271 GCA_030844895.1 Ambrosia x helenae
CATTAACCACATGTCCTAGGAATTGAACTTCGCTAACCAAAAGTCACACTTTGAGAATTTAGCGTAATTTGTTCCCCGTCGCAACAATTCCAAAACTAAACGCAGGTGTTCCTCGTGTTCGGACTCTTGTTCTTGAATAAATCAGAATATCATCAATAAACACAATGACGAACTTGTCAAGATATGGTTTGCAAACGCGGTTCATCAAATCCATGAAAACCGCCGGTGCGTTCGTGAGACCGAAAGGCATGACCAAAAATTCGAAATGGCCATAACGTGTACGAAAGGCAGTCTTTGCAACGTCAGCTTCCCTTACTCGCGAACTGTGATAACCGGACCTCAAATCAATTTTGGAGTAGTAACTAGAACCCTGGAGTTGGTCGAATAGATCATCAATACGTGGAAGAGGATAACGGTTCTTGACGGTCAATTTGTTCAGTTCTCTGTAATCTACACACAATCGGAAACTTCCATCCTTCTCTTGACGAATAGAATCGGGGCTCCCCAAGGGGAAGAACTTGGTCTGATGAAACCCTTGTCCAAGAGTTCCCTGTAACTGACTAGACAATTCCTGCATCTCGAGGTGCAAACGGGTAGGGGGCCCCGAGCAATAGGAGCACCCCTGGTACAAGATCAATACCGAACTCAACCTGACGATGGGAGGAAGACCAGATAAATCATCAGGAAATACATCAGGAACTCGCGTACAACAGAATATCGTCGATCTTCACCTCTCATCGCTAGAGGAAACAGATAAAAGTGCCAAAACACCAAATAACCCTTTCGAAGACAATTAAGGCATTTCATGCTAGAGATGATATTTTAGCGGAACACCGCCCTTGATACCGTACACAAAGGAATTCTCCATCAGGGAAAGGAATCCGAATAATCTTGTCGTAACAAACAATCTCCGCGCGATACAAAGACAACCAATCCATGCCTACCACACCGTCAAAACTACCCAAAGGTACCGGCATAAGGTCGATGGGGAACGAAAAACCCGACAACTCTAGTTGATACTCCCGAAGGATACAAGTAGCTTCAATCTTTTTACCGTCAGCTAACTCAATAATATACTTATCCTCTAATGGTACGGGTACTACACATCTAGCAGTCGACTAACTTCCATGGATATAAAACTCTTATCGGCACCCGAATCAATAAAACACTAACAGAGCGATTATTGAGAAGAACGTACCGGTTAACTGTGTCAGGATCCTGTCTACCTCAGCCTCCAATGACGAAGGCACGTGCATTCCTGCCACTGCCCCCAGTTGTTCCCGTTACCCGTTGTTTCCGCCCTGCTTCAGTTTCGGCAATCCTTCTTGTAATGCCCAGTCTCACCACAGTTGTAACATCCCTGTCTTCCCGTAGTTCCTTGAGCAAGCAGGAGCCGAGGGTATTGGTTGGGGCCTGGTCGATGGAAGTGTAGCCGACAATCTTTAGCAAAAATCCCAAATCGCTGGCAGCGATGGCAAACGATTACTGTCGCAGTTCCCTTGATGATGACGTCCACACTTGTTGCATTTAGGCATTTCCCCGCATAACCACCCTGTTTGTTACCAGTAAAGAAGAACCCCCATTATCGAACCTCTTACCCTGCGTGGCTGGCCCAGATCCTTTCCCCTCGTTTTCCCACTTACGCTTGTTATTCTCCGGGGCCTTGACAGTCGAACCCTTAGCAGGCAAAATACCCTCATTCAGCTTCAAGTTGGTCATCCTATGAGCCGATCGGACCACTCTGAGTATATAGGATGATTTCCCGCAGCCACCAACCCTGCGATTTCTGGTACTAACCCTGATATAATAGTGTTCGATCTCCTCCCTATATTCTGGCACATGCAGATCAGGACACAGCACTGCCAACCATTAACCGCCTTACAGTATACTTTTCAATTTCGGACCCAGTCATCTTGAGGTTCCACACCTCGTGCTCTAACTTCTGCACCTCTTCCCCTTGGATAGTATTCTCGCTTCAGCAGTTGCACAAAATTCTCCCAAGGCATAGCATAAGCCTCCCCAATACCCATGTTCTGAGTGATGTTATTCCACCAGGTCAAAGCAACATCCTGGAATAACGCAGCACATACTTGACTCGATCCTCTGGGAACAGTTACACATCAGAAACACTGACTCCACCTTTTCCAGCCACCTGAGCAAGCTCACCGCACCTCATGCCAGAAACTCCTGAGCTTTTACAATCCCGAAACATCTTGTAGGTACACATGGGTGGGGGTGTTAACAGACCACCTGAAATGAAACTGTAGATGCGTTTTGCGACTAATGATTGGATTAACTAACATATGTTAAGTGATGGTCTAAGGTATGCTTTTGTGGGCGAATGTAGATAAAAGGGGCGAAGGTAGAAGAAGACTGGGCGAAGGTACAAGGTTACTGATCAGAAGAACACATTCGTACCATGTAGTGGGCGAATGTGGAAAAGTTCCACATTCGACCAGTGCTTGTGGCGAACGTGCAGCATCTATAAATAGTTTAGTTTTGTAATGTAAGAGAGGTTTCAGTTGTGCGTGTGTTAAGGTCAGGTTCGAGGTCATTTGTAATAGTGTGTGTTTGATCTAGATTAACGTGTAAGTCGTTGTAAAGCTTATTTGACAAAAGTTAATCTATGAAAAGATGTTGAAAATGATCTTAATTGTGTTTTGATTAGAGTTTTATCAATTTGTTCAGAACTAGGGTTTCCGCACCTGGTTTTGTAACTTGTATGATCATATAATCCTGTTTTAGCTAAAATCTCTCGCTTACAAAGTGGTATCAGAGCCATACGGATCATACAACAACAAATTTGATAAACACCAGAGCTGATTTGGACATGTTTTTGATCAAAATACATCTGTTTTTGCATAAACATGGTTTTTGAGTGTTTTTGATTGATTTAGAGTTGAATTAGTGGTTAAAATCAAGTTTTCCAAGAATTAAAGTTGCTCCAAATCAATTCCGAAGCATAACCTGATTAAGATCATTCAAATCCATAAACTTTTGAAAATCTGAGATCAAAATAACCGTTTTTCAAAGTGTAACCGTTTTTCAAAGTGTGATCTGGGCAAAATGGGCGAACCTGGAACCTGAGTGGTCGAAAGTAGTTTTTTTGGGCGAACCTAGTAGTATTTTGGTCGAACCTGAAAATTGTTATTGAAGTTTTCACTTTCGGGTAAACTTTTCCACATTCGACCGTTCACTTTGGGCGAAAGTGGAAGTGTGTTAGATTGTTTTTTTCTTTCTGGTGAATTCTACATTCGGGTGTTACTGTTTGGGCGAACCTAGAATCAGAAGGGACGAAAGTGATAGATTTCGGGCGAACTTAGATCATTTTGGGCGAACCTAGGATTTACTTTGGAAAATTTTCTAAGTGTTGAAGTTTTCTAAGTTCGTGATCATGTGGCATTTTCAAACTACTCCGAAACCAGCAACGACACAACCACAACAGCAAACGATGGACCCATGGACAGTGGCAGCACAAAAGACGACACACAGTCTTCGCAACCGATTAACTACATGGCAACGACGAGCTCGATGCCTCAAAGCGTAGCACATCCAGCACCACAATCTGACTACTGGGGAGTAGCAGCAGCGGTGGTAAATACTCAAACTACTAATGCTATTTCTACTTTGATTAAAGATTTGTCTTCAGGTAGCGGGATCGGCCACCGAAGCTCATGGAGATGCAAGAATAAAATCAGTGGCATACCATGTTCAAAATTCACTTGGAAGGCATGGGAGTAAAGGAGCAGAGGCATGGAGAATGATTGCTACAAGTTACACACCACCAGGTTTGAGAATACCGGTGAACCATTCCATTGGAGAGTATGTCTGAGGAAAAAAAGAAGGTTGCGGTGGAAAGAAAGCTTTTCCCAATTGACTCAGGCAATCACAATGCGTTTCATCTTTTGGGACATGCACCACATCTAAGCAACTATGGACAAGCTTAAAAGGAAGCATGATGGTAATGAGAAGACTAGAAGCTTGAGGATGGAAGAATTGATAAAGGAGTTTGAGAACTTTTCTTAATTAACAATGAAACTTTAAAAGAATTAACTCCTAGATATATGCATTTGCTATCTGAATTGTCTAGTTATGGTGTACAGATTCCTATGACTAAGCAGGTGGATAAGTTTGCAGATGCTCTACCACCACAATGGGATCAGCATGTGGAAGTTCTTAGAGAGAAGGATGCTTACCAGTTCTGGACTATTTCAGAGTTCATTGAAAACTGGAAAACAAAGAGATGGAGGATATGAGGAAAGCTAGAAGAACACAGATTCCTCAGAATCCTAGCTTATATTGGAGGCACTTCAGTTCCATCAGTAACTCAAGTTCAGGATGTGTTGCACCACATGTTGCTTGCATTTCCAATGTTATGGAATCACCAAAACCAACCACCAACTACATGACACAAACATCATCCTACTCACAACCATCATACACACCACCACAATACAACAATTCCTACATTTCACCACTCTCCCCAATGCAACAAGCAGGTTTCTACACTGCTAGCCAATCACAACAACCAATGAACCAAGTTACTCAACCTAATCAACATCCGTGGTTTTGGAGACTTCTAACTTGGGCAATGTGACAGTGGAAATTGCTCAACAACATATTGCACTAGTCTCAGCAATGGTTTCATCCTACAATGGACTCTTGATAGTCAAATTGGGAATAACAACTTAACCAATGAGGACTATGCACAGATCGATAAGGAAGAGATGGAACTCATTGATATTCAATGGGCTTTTGCAAGCATCATGAGAAGAGCAACAGAGTTTATTGAGAAAACAGGTAGAACAGATTTCAACTTCTCCCAACACAACCTACGGGTTCAACAAGGAGAAAGTTACTTGTTTTAACTGTGGAGAAAAGGTCACTTTAAAAGAGAATGCACCCAGACACCAAAACAAGGTAATAGAAACCATTCAATGCAAACTACCAGAACCGTCAACAACAAAACCAAGTTTCTTATCAAAATAACAACAACTACCAAAACCGACAGAACAACTTTAACAACCAAAACAGACAACCAACACATCAAACCAATCAAAACCAATCTCCTAACAACACTAACCGAACAGTTATACCAATCACTACACCAAATGAGACACAACAGAACACGAGTCAGAATCAAGCTTTGTGACTCAACAAGATGAAAGGTTTGACTGGTCGGGTATCAAATAGGAGTGGAAGAAGTACTACTGTGGAAATGTGGCATTGTTGCTTATCATGTTGACATTGAAGAGTCGGTAATGGAGGAAGAAAAGAAAGAAAATGAGGAGTGTGATAGTGATGATTCTGAGACTGAAATGGATGTGAGAATGAACCTGTTGAGGTTAAGGCTGGGAAACTAATTCTGGAATGGTGATTGATTCTTTACCGATGTTCCTGAGGAGAGTAGATCAGTTTATTCAGATTCAGACAGTGAATCGGACACAGAGGCAAGTGTTGATTCTTTAGATGATGACATTGATCAGTTGTTAGCAGAAGCTGATTTTCTGATGACGAGGAAGTCGTGCATTGCTGATGATGCTTTCACCAAGATTGACTATTCCAAGTTTTTCACTGGAAAGGAAGCTCATTTCGCATTGATGGCCATGACTGAACCGCCAAAACCTGTAAGTTCTGAATCTAGCACTGATATTAAAATTGATAAACATTGTGATAATGTGATAGATTGACTGAGGAGATTAAACAACTCCGTGTTGAACGTGATAGTGCTATCATGAACAGTCAATCTACTCGCAAAGAGTTGAATGCTTTCAACAAAGTATTAGATGGCTACAAAAAGGACATTTCCGACTTGAAAAATACTTTATCATTGAAACAATTGGCAATTAACAACTATATCAATGAAATTGAAAATACCAAGTTGGAAATGGCAGCCATAAAATGCTTTGCTGAGAAAGTAAACAAAAAGTTGGAAAGTTATAAGCACATTGCTTATGTGGTAGACCATATCATTGATGATAACACCACTAATTACAAGTCTGTACCATCTCCGGTTCTTTTTGAAAATCATAACTATCACCAAGTTATACCGGAGAGCTCGGTAAAATCAGACTCATCATTGAAAATGGAATCTAATACCTCGAGTATTGGTGATCCTCATTCCGATGTGAGACCGATTTTAGGCTTGAATGATGAGGGTGTTTATGCTGAAAGTGTGAATTCAGACTCAGAGAATGATGATACTGGTAATGACCAAACTGTTAATGCATGTAAATTCCAAAAGAAAATCACATCATTACTACTGAACCAGTGTCACCATCTCAACATGTGCATCCGATGGCAACTGCTCATCGTGAAAAAAGTCTGAAAAGAATGAGATTAGAAAGGACCTTGAGAAAGAACCATGTGACAAACCTGTCAAGTGTTTTTATCGGATGGAAGGATCCAATAAAATCATCTCTGATGAGGAATTTCCAATCAAAAATGCTAACTATGCTAAAATAGAAAAGATTTGGCAATAAAGCACTATTTGGTTCCCAAAACATGAGAGAACAAATGAAATTCCACCAGAAATTTTAAAGAAATTGTTTTTGGATGTTCCTCAAGAACCAAAGGTCCATGTCACAGAGTTCATTCGACCAAATGACAAAGCAAATGGTTTTCATGAGCCCACTTACTCAAAAGGACCACTTCCTGAGAGTTTGAGGAATCAACAGTATAATGATCAATATCCTGTTAGATCATTTGCTCCACCAAATGCTCATTATGTTTTTGAAGAATATCGAAAATGCTTTAAATGTGGGGAACGTGGGCATTTACTTGCTCAGTGTCCATATGTAAGGCATAAAAGACATGAGGTTGAAGTTAGGAATTCCATGAGAAAACCGATTGATCATTATGTTCCACCACATAGACGAGTTGTTCCTCAACAACAACAGTTTTATAATCAAAATCAATTTTCATCAAATGAGGAACAATCGTCCAATTCAATATGATCAAAGAAATAGGATTGCTATGGAACAATCATGGAGAAAGCCTGTGGTGAACGCAACAATTGATAGGCAAAAGGTTCCACAAAAACCATTGTCAAATCAAATGTTGGACCTAAGTCTGTTAACTCAGATAAGGTAGCCAAGAAAGTTACGTTTGTTAACACTGTTCAGAAACCGACTGAGAAACCAAAATCTTAGATTCGCATTCTTAAAAGATCTGAACAATCTTGGTCACCCAGTGGTACTCCAGGAGCTTCTACTTCTAAAGTCAATGAGAAAAAGGAAAATGTTTTGAACAATAAGAAAAAGATTGATCCAAAACAAAAAGTTGTTGAAAAAGTTAATGAGGATGTTTCTTTGAAAGCCGATGTTCAAAGACCAAGACTCAAGCTTGGGTCCCCCGAAAGAACTAAATGTTTACTTTTTGTGTGCAGGGAGCTCAGCTGGCCCTATTAGCAGTCTATGGATTGTTGATAGTGGAGCTTCAGGCCACATGACAGGGGATTTGGCATTGCTGTTCGACGTGAAAGAACATCAATGGTGATATGTCGCATTCGCCGGAAATAAAGGTGGATATATCACAATGGAGGGAAGCGTGAGTAATGGGATAGTGACTTTGAGCGGATATCTTATGTGAAGCAGATAGATTATAATCTGCTGAGTGTCAGTCAAATATGTGATAAACAATTTTCTGTGCATTTTGATGACAAATCCTGCTATATTCTCAAACCGGGCTTCAAAATTCCAAAGGAGTGGATAATGTTGATGGCACCTCGCGTCAACAATCTCTATATTCTTGATATGTCCAAGGCGATGACATCACAGGGGCAAATAACATGTTTTCTATCCAAAGCGACTGAGAAAGAATCGATAATGTGGCACCGAAGAATGGGGCACATTCATCTGAGAAAAATGAATCAACTTGTGAGAAATGGGCTTGTCGATGAGTAAACGTGAAACATTTCCATCTGAACGACAAGTGTGTAAGTTGTATGAAGGGGAAGCAACACAAACAGTCCCACAAAGTGAAGAAAGTTAACTCTGTAGAGATGCCGCTTGAGCGATTGCACATGGACCTATTCGGACCGGTCAAGCGCAAAAGTCAACTTGGAGAGCTTTATTGTTTAGTTGTCACTGATGACTATTCACGATTTTCATGGGTGATGTGTTTGCAGAACAAAAGTGACACCTTTACCAACCTACAAGTTCTGTTCACTCGATTGGAGAATATCTACAATTTGAAGATAAAAAGAATTAGGAGTGACAACGGGACGGAGTTCAAAAACGCCAAGATGGATGAACTTTGTGAAAGCAAAGGGATACATCATGAATATTCGGCTCCGTACACCCCACAACAGAACGGTGTTGCTGAACGAAAGAATAGGACTCTAATTGAAGCGGCTAGAACAATGCTCGCTGATTCAAATCTTCCGGTAATGTTCTGGAATGAGGCGATTTATGCAGCAAATTATACACTAAATCGGGTTCTAACAGTGAAGAAGTTTGGAAAAACATCTTATGAACTGTTACACCGACGAAAGCCCAACTTAGAGTATCTAGAACCTTTCGGGGCGCCATGCACGATGTTGAATCCAGGTGAGAAGTTTAGTCCTAAAGCTGAAGAGGGATATTTTGTTGGATATGCAACCCCACTCAAACGGGTATTCAACAAGCGAACTCGTCAAGTGGAGGATTGGGCTAACGTGGAAGTTCAACGATATACTCAAAATTTGCAAGGCACGGGTCCTGATTGGATGTTTGATTACAAAGACTTCTTTGAATCATTCAACCTAGATAGCTTGGTTGAAGAAGCTGTTATCAGATTACTTTACGAGTGTGAAAACGCGGCGACTTCACCGTTGGTGCGTCCAATCACCGTGAACCCCCTACCCGCTTCTAATGATACCAATGCTCCTATACAAGAGGAAGAAGTGTTTCAAGAGGCTTCAACTTCATTAGACACTTCAGAATCTGAAGATGAACAATTTGAAGAAGCTGTTCTTGAACATGCAGAAGAATTAGAGGCGCACCCAGTGAACCCAACTGCAAATCCAGATGTTGCTTCATCATCAAACACGGGTCATGATCTGGATGCTGTAGAAAACTTGACTGCTCAGACGGGAGTTATTGTACCTGTTTATCCGGAATCTCGGATTCATCGTATTCACCCGCTGGAGCAAGTTATCGGTGATCCTGGAAGTGGTGTTATGACCAGAGGGCAGCTGAAAAGCGTTAACTCGCCAGAAAGTTTTGGTGCTTTAGCATTATATGCCAAAATTCAAAAATCTGGTAGTCAAAATGATTGGTCGTTTGCGTGTTATGTGTCGCAGGTAGAGCCAAGGACATACAAGGACGCTTTAAATGAAGATGCCTGGGTTGAGGCAATGCAGGAGGAGTTATTGCAATTCCAGAAATTGGGAGTTTGGACGCTTACGGATTTGCCGCCGGAAGGAAGAAAATAGGCACTAAATGGGTGTTTAAGTGCAAAAAGGATGATCGTGGGGTTATTGTTCGTAACAAAGCCAGATTGGTCGTGCAGGGATTCCATCAAATCGAAGGAATTGATTACAACGAAATCTATGCACCAGTAGCACGAATTGAAGCTATTCGGATGTTCCTTGCGTTTGCTTCATACAAGAAATTCAAAGTTTATCAAATGGACGTCAAGAGCGCATTTTTGTACGGGAAAGTCAAGGAAGAGGTTTATGTCGGGCAGCCACCAGGCTTTGAGGACCCAATCCACCGGGATAAGGTCTACGTGCTGAACAAAGCTTTATATGGTTTGCACCAGGCTCCAAGACAGTGGTACGAGGAGCTAAGTACATACCTCATCTCCAAAGGATTCAAGCGCGGCCTCGTCGATTGCACCCTCTTCACGAAGAAGATGGGAGATGATTTGCTTCTAGTACAGATTTACGTTGATGATATTATTTTTGGTTCAACTAACGAACTTTTATGCAGGGAATTCGAAACTGTTATGCAAGAAAAGTTCGAAATGAGCGCAATGGGGGAGATGCAGTTTTTTCTCGGCTTGCAGGTGGACCAAAGACCCGACGGGATCTTCATTCACCAGACGAAATACGTATCCGACATCTTGAGCCGATTCCAGATGTAGGACTCTAAGCCGATGGATACCCCGATTCAACCCAATCACGGGATTGGAGTGGACGCTAAGGGGGAGCTGACAGACCCATTTACATACAGAGCAATCATCATCGATCTCTGATGTATTTGACAGCGTCTCGACCAGATATTATGTATGCAACGTGTCTCTGTGCTCGCTATCAATCGAAGCCGAAACAAAGTCATCTGACGGCGGTCAAGCGTATCCTTCGATATCTGAAGGGTTGTCCATCAAAAGGACTTTGGTACCCTAATGATGATGATTTTGATTTTATTGCTTTTAGTGATGCAGATTGGGGCGGCTGTGACAAGGATAGCAAATCTACTACAGCTGGTTGTCAGTTTTTAGGGAGCAGGTTAATTACCTGGCAATGCAAGAAACAGACTTCCGTGGCGCTATCTACCTGTGAAGCTGAGTACATTGCAGCCTCAAGTTGTTGTTCGCAAGTACTCTGGATCCAACAACAGATGGTGGATTACGGTTTGCAGTTTCTTAAAACCCCTATACACTGTGACAACGAAGCCGCAATTGCATTAACTAAAAATACTGAAAATCATTCTAAAGCGAAACATATCCGGATTAAATATCATTTTATCCATGATTGTTACGCTAAAGAATTGATAGATATGGTCAAAATCCATACTGACTACCAACGTGCAGATTTGTTTACAAAACTTTTGACAGATCCCGCTTTGAATATCTTTTAAAAGTAAACAATATAAAAGAAAAACAGGACTAATCGGCACCTCGGTTTATCGCTTTTTAGTTTTAGTTTTAGTTTTTTTTTTAAATTTTTGCTAATTGGGAATTTCTCTTTGCTAATTGGGAATTTTTCTTTACTATCATAATCCTCAAAGAAGTTGATGCTTTCAAGAGGATTGTTTAATCCTCAAAGAAGATGATGCTTTCAAGTGGATTGTTTCATTCAAATTTTTGTTTTGTTTTTCAGAAAAATTAAAAACCCAAAAATATGTTCTTTATTTTAGGGGAGTCATTTTATCAGAAAAACCAAAAACATTGAAAAATTTCAAAAAGACCTAAAAATTAGAAAAACCAAAATGATTTCCTGGATAAAAAGAGGAAATGATAGTACATCAGTGGGGATCTGACACAAGCTAAAGAATTTTATAGTATAATGAGACGTATGTTGATTACGTGTGATATGCTGATAGGCTTCGTAGACTAAATATTGCATGCATTAGTGATACAAACATAACAAACTACGCGTTAGTGGCTGAACACCTCATGGGCATATGGTCTTAGTACCGTAATTTCGTTTGATAGGATTGCCAAAATCTGAGGTTTCGGGTCGTTTTGTTATTGTTATCCGGGATATTCTGATTAAACTTCTGTCGTATTGATTTACGGACCTAGTTTCATCAGAATATTTGCAAAAAGAGCATATTGCCAAAACCGAAAGTTACCGAATTGAGGAACTTTATGTTTTATTGATCAAAGATCATTATTACATCGTATTGACTTTCTGATGCAAATCAGTGGTTAATATCAGCCTCAACCTAGTGTATACGCACATGTTACTTTGCTGCATTCATTTGCTGACCTGTACACCTCTGTGCTATATACTTTGTAAATTTTACGGATAACTTTGGCATAATCACGCGTTACGATGAACCTTTGTGCAATTACTTGATACGGGAGTATGTCGTGTGTGTGGGAACCACAATGTGTTAGTCTAATACATCTAACTCGTATCATTTTAAAGCATTGCGTAATTGTCTGCATGTGAGCTTATGTGGACCACAATATCAGCAATTGCCGTGTCACATATTGTTTCTAATGATAATATTAAAACAGATCAACGCTGTGATCAGATTTCTCAATAAACTGATATGATCCTCTTACCGGAAATCACAAAATGTTTACTGTTTTCATTTACTTTGATGCATTTTACTTTGTTGCATTTTACTTTTATTGTCAAAAAGATACAAAATCCAAAAGATTTTAGGTGTGTTTTGATAAAATTTCAGAAAACCCAAAATTTTTGCATTTCGGCTTTATTTTTGATAACCGGGGATGCTTGATGGTCAATTTCTGAGATTTGATAACACCATCTGGCTTTGTATCATTCAAAAAGTGAAAATTTGAGTTTTGAAAGTTTAACAGATTGAAAAATGTTGAACGGGATTCGAATTCGTGTTTTGGCGAAATTTTCAGATTTTTCCATTTCACATTCGCTCCTTAATTGGGTCGAATGTGGAAAAATCTCACTCTCGACCGTTTCAGTTTGGACGAATGTGGTATATTTACACAATTTTCACTTTCGGGTGACAAGTTTCACCTCCGGGTATACATTTTCACTTTCGGGTCATTGACATGGGGCGAAGGTGAAATAATCCCACTTTCGACCACATAAACGGGCGAAGGTGCCTCTACTTATAAGCCATTCCAGGTTCGAGCCCTCATTCACAAAATTTTTCAAAATCTTCTTCGATACCAGACCTTGTTGCTTTGATTCCTTGTGATTGTGAGATTTGTTCCCTGATTAATACTGATCATTTTGAGACTAAAATTACAGGTAATGGTGCCCTATACAGATCAGAATCGATGGTTCTTTAACCGGACTTAGGGTTTCAAAATTAAGGTCTTAGAGTCTGTTTTGATGTTTGATTTTGATTGCATTTCAATCCACATAAGTTTTAGGGGAGATATATGAACGAATTAGTGTTTAACATCGTTTAATTGATTAATTGCTTGAATGAACAAAGTTAAACCTAATTTGTATTTGAAAACTGGTGTAAATTGAAATTATTGGACAATTGGTGATGGACGAATGTTAATCGGCCATATTAGGACATTTTTCAAACAAAATTACATGATTAAAACAACTTTGGCAAAAATTTAAATTTTGGGGTTTATCATTTTTCACATTCGGTTCTTAAAACGGGCGAAAGTGGAAAATGATGGGCGAAAGTAATTATAAAACGGGCGAATGTGACTTTTACTCAATATCTTTTCACATTCGACCTGAATTTTTCACATTCGACCATAAAATTACACATTCGACCAGTTTGAAAACGGGCGAATGTGCAGATTTTCAAATCTTAAAATTTTGCTATTTTTGTCGTTTTTGCATTTTGACGTGTTTTTTCTGTCTTTGATGTGCAGATGGCTGATCAATCCGAAAACGTTGAGGCACCAGTGGAAAATGTTGAAGTTCCAGCAGAGAATGTTGTTCCAGATCCGGTGCAAGGGGTTGAAGCATCTGTTCCGAGCAGTTGGCCATTCGAGCGATCTCACAACTGCTGCGCGTATCTTGGTGATGTGGAGAAGAATACAGAGTTCACCAGGATCATAGAGTTCTTGAAGAGGAGCAGAATTGTACATGCATTAGCCACACCGACGATTATATACAGAGACATTATTGAAGATTTCTACCGAAATGCGAAGTATGACTTCTGGGATAATCAGACGATTATTAAGAGCAAGATTCAAGATATGGAGATGTTTTTGACGGAGTCTGATATACGGGAAGCACTGCAGATCAAGTTTGAAGTCAGTGAAGATCCCAGAGAGTTATCATGGACTGAGCAGAAAGCTTGTTTCTTACGATGAAGTACAAAGGTCCGATTACTGATGGATCTATGTATAAAGGGAAGCTGAGCGTGCAGTTCAAGTACTTTGCACATGTTATTATCCACGTATTTGGATGTGTGAGCGGTGGATATGACGTTATGAGAAGAAGTTTGAGTTCGTTAATGGTTGCGTTGACTCTCAACAAGCCATTTAACGTATCTGGTATGATTCTAGACCATATGCTGGAGATGCTGAAAGGTATGAAGAACAAGAAGTTCATGCAATATCCGAGATTTCTGATGATGATCTTTGACCACAAGTATCCAGAATTGAAGAAGGATCCAACTATGATCCTAGGTCAAGATCACATGAACATTCGTACTTTGGTGAGAATGAAAGGATACAAAGGTGTGCCAGACAATGAAAAGCCACCTCACAGGAGACTCTTTGGAGCTTTGGCTAGTCAGGATTACACTGATCCTGGCAAGAACAGAGCAAGACATGATGATAGTGATTCTGATAATGATGATCCTTTGGTGTATGTTGATGCAAGCATTAAGAGGAAGAGACAGGTAGTCAATCCCGGAGCCAAAGGGAAGGGTAAGGGAAAGATTGATCAAGAAAGCTCTAAGCAACAGGTGGTGAGGAAGAAATCAACTGCAAAGAAAGGTACTGGGTTGGTTGATGAAGAATCAGTTGATTCAGAGGAGACTGAGGTAGAAGAAAGATGGGATTCTGATACTGAGAATGTTAGGACCACCAAACGTAAGGCCACTATGGTTGGTGAGTCTGTATCTTTGAACAAATCCATTGAAGAAGCTGAGAAAAGAAAGAAGTCAGTGAATGTTGAAGATGAAAGTTTAGGTGTTGACTTGGAAGAGTTGAATGTTGAGAGACTGTGGTTGTAAATGTGCCCAAAGCCAAGCACAAGACTATGTCCAAGATGACTAGCACTAAACAGTTGAGAGAGAAAGAACTAGCACAATTGTTGAAAGGGAAAAGAGTGCCCGATGCTGGTACATCATCAAAGCTATCTTCACCTGTCACCAAGAAACAAAAGAAATCCAAAGAGGCAGAACCAATATCAGCTGATCAACTTAATGTTGCACTGGATAATGTACTTGACATGTTCAGAAAGCCTCAGAAAGAAAAAGAAGTTGAGCCATCCAAATCCAAATCCAAGAAAGTCACTGTAGATGATGATGTGATGAAGCAGGTGAACAGGAAAATGGATGATATGATGAAAATGATTGTAGCTCAACAAGCTGAGATAGCCAAGTTTAAGCAGAATGAAGAGAAAATGCTTCAGATTGTGGTTGCTTCTAAATCTAATCAAGATGAGATCAATGAGAAGGTTAAGATGCTTGAAGCAAAGAATGAAAAGCTTGAAGGAAAGTGTGCAAGAAACAAGAGCAGGATTAAGTTGATTAAAGCAGATAACAAAGAACTAAGGGCTGAGAACAAACGCCTTAGTGATTTGATTGATGATTTGTATAATACTGCACCCAAGTTGAAGGAGGGTGAAGAAGATAAAGAAGAAGAAGAAGAGAAAGTTGATTATGAAGATTCTGAATCGATGAAGAAAAAGATGATGATGAAGATGATGATGAGTCAGATAAAAATGATGATGAGGATGATAATGATGATGATGATGATGCTGAAGGGTCTGGGAGACAGAAAGAGGTTGATAGTGAGAGTGATGATGATGATGATGGAGGTGATGATACTTCAAAGTTTACATTTGAAGAAAGAACATCCAAAAAGAAGAGTACTGGAGAATCGAGTTCATAGAAGAAGAAAGGTGAGTATGTTGATTCAGATGAAAGTATCTTCTGGAATGAGAAGGTGAGGTCTTTATCTGATGATGCTAAACAAGTGTACAAAGATATGTTGGAGAAAAGAGAATGGACCATTGAGTTCACAGGATGCTTTACTGAAATATTCCAAACTGATGATATGCGATATGAATTGGAATAAGAAGATCCTGATCTTGAGGAAGGAGAATTACCTGCGTCTGTGGCAAAGGAAATTCTAGATGGTCTTGCACAGAGGGTAGGGAAGACTTTTGAGGAGTTTTTAGTGGACGAGTCGATTCCAGATATTCCTGAAAAGGATATTGGAAGTCACTCAGATGATAAGCAGACTCCTGAAAACGATGAAGTGGAGATTGAAGATATAACTCACGAAGAGTTTCCACAGTACTTCAGACAAACTGATGAAGAAGAGGTATTTCCTGATTTTACTGAGGTACCAAACAATTCTGCAAAGAATAAGGCGAAGCAGAGGAGTGCAGAGTTTGTTGAGAAAGTGTTCGGTACTGATAAGAAAGAATCTTCAAATCAGTCTGATGAATTGAAGAGTTATTTGAGAAAATTGAGGGAAATGGATGAGAACCGACCGAAGCCTGAAGCTCAAGGTAACTTTTATAGATTTCACAATGCCAAGTTCAAAGGCAGAGCTCTCGGGTGGACATACTTAGGCAGGCTGAAGTGCATAGCTGCTAAATGGGAAACAGAATCTTGTACTTCAATAGATTCTGTGATTTGCTTACTCTACCGTACTGGGCGGTCAGAGATTTATGTAGATTCCCAATGTCAGTGCAGAAGTGAATGGTTCGCATGTTGGTTGGTGCGCAGATAAGTTGGTTTGGGAAAGTCGAACAAGATGGAAAAGATTCCAGCCTCAATATCCTCGAAGAAAAGTTCATAGGGATATTGATCCTCAAACCAATATGAAGCGGGTTACTTTGATATACAAAGCACCTGAAGTGATGAGAAAAATACCTTTGATGCCTATGCCACAACATTTCAGTGCTGATTTTATTTTCTGGTATTATGATTGGAGAAAGGCTGAAGCGGTGATTGTGTTGAGAGACGGGAAGGATAAATACAAGCATGTTCATGTATTTGATCCTATGTGGTTAATTAATTGCACTTTTGAAGACATCATCATGCTTTTCTACAATCCGATTTACTTTGAACCGAAAGATGCTGCTCAAGCAAGGAAATATACTCAAGTGGTTGGAGTTTGTTTTGCTTATGACATTAATGCAGGAAGTAATTTGGAAAATAAGCTTGGTAAGACGGTGAAGATGACAAATGTGTCGAAACCGGTGAAGAGAACTTTTGAGCCTCCAATGACTACTGAGCAGAAGAAACAGCTCAGAATCAAGTTGATGAACAAAGCAATGGACCAAAAGAGAAGACAATCCAATCAATAGTCGAGGGGGAGTTTGTAGATGCGTTTTGCGACTAATGATTGGATAACTAACATATGTTAAGTGATGGTCGAAGGTATGCTTTTGTGGGTGAATGTAGATAAAAGGGGCGAAGGTAGAAGAAGACTGGGCGAAGGTACAAGGTTACTGATCAGAAGAACACATTCGTACCATGGTAGTGGGCGAATGTGGAAAAGTTCCACATTCGACCAGTGCTTGTGGCGAACGTGCAGCATCTATAAATAGGTTTTGATTTTTTTGTAATGTAAGAGAGGTTTCAGTTGTGCGTGTGTTAAGGTCAGGTTCGAGGTCAGTTTGTAATAGTGTGTGTTTGATCTAGATTAACGTGTAAGTCGTTGTAAAAGCTTATTTGACAAAAGTTAATCTATGAAAAGATGTTGAAAATGATCTTAATTGTGTTTTGATTAGAGTTTTATCAATTTGTTCAGAACTAGGGTTTCCGCACCTGGTTTTGTAACTTGTATGATCATATAATCCTGTTTTAGCTAAAATCTCTCGCTTACAGAAACGCATGAGAAACCACGAAGAATGTAAACAAGGTTCACCAATGAGGCAAAGAAAATGGATAAATCAACTTACCACCACCATTGTGCCCTAACTGGAAGGCAGCTTGTAGCAAGTTGTTCAGATCTTCCTGTGATAGGTTGACGCCTCCACGACCACCAGCACCACCGCGACCACCACCACGTCCACCATTGCGACCACCTCCACGTCCTCCTCGTACTCCTGACATGATTCTGGCAGAAAGAACGAGAAAATTTAGTTTCGCAGTTAATGATAACCACTAACGTTTACAGGATCAAAGCTAGATCCAATCCAGGACTATCCATTCGAACCCAGAGCTCACCAGGGCTTTCATGCATTTCGGTTTATGATTTTGTGTGCACCCAAAATGATAAACCGCTCTACATGGTCCTCCAAGTGTTCTCCTAGTTCAAAGTTCAAATCACCGAACATAGACTCTTAGCTATACACCGTAATGCTACGGTAGTTTATGGCAAGTGTTTCTATTGGAGTATGAAAGGGAGATGTCCGAGCCTTGGACAAATCTCAAGAGTACACGATTTACCCCAATACACCACACTGCCTAGAAAGCAAGTAACTCGACCTAGGATAGAACGGATGATGTAACATAGAAAGGTCAGATGATTTAGAGACACCCCGACAGCCCATACGTAATCCATCAAAATGTTTAGTACTATGTGATCGTCTAGTGTGTGCGACTCAGTTATAGACTAGACTCTACATGCAGTCCTAGTTCACTATAACCATTGGCTCTGATACCAATCTGTCGCACCCTCAAAATCCACTTGCGGAGTTTTACCGCGAGGCGCATGACAAACCAGGATCCAAACCAACGATCACAATAAACAAGTCTAAATGAACATATGCAATTTAAGAAAACATAGTTTAAAATCCCCAATTACAGCGGAAGCTTATTCAAAACATAATCCAAAATAAACCAAGTGTTCAACGTTTGAAAAACCATGCAACCCTAACTAGACGCCGTGCAGACGCGTGCACCCTAGTCCAGTAGTGCTACCTTAGCGACCTGAGAAAACATGTAAAAGTTTACGTCAGCACAAAAATGCTGGTGAGTTTACAGGTTTTGTAATCACAGTACCAAGTTCAACCTGTCCATACTATAACAAATCGAAAACCAAAGTACGCTAGCTAGGCGCATGTTTTGTTACTATCACGATTGGAAAACCATTACTAACTCGCAAACCAGATGTCGTGCCCGATGTAGTAACCTGTTGTTCCTGTTTGAGACAATATGCACCCGCCGACCCTCCAAGTCGACGAGCTGGGCTGGTCATTCCCAATAGCGCTATTCACATTTCCCCGTTGTGCTAACCCGCACATTCATGGTTCCCCCCGGGACTTCCAAAGATCGTATAGTAAACCATAGAAACCCATAGTATGACAGTAGTTACCAAACATAAGTTTTAACACATGTTTTCTCCCCCGAAAAGTGAAACCAGTTAAAAGAGGGGCCGTAAACTCACCTTATGTTGCGTTACTTCGTAATACGAATAAACTCAGCATCTATGCTAGTCCCGTAAAGCGGCGACCTAACATATGACAGTTACAAGTACTTAGACTAATAACCCGCAGGTTAGTTAGTCCCTAGATGTCCAGACCATAACCAAGTTCGTTTGAAAACACCGTGACTGTTTAACTGACCCAATGTACAAGACTCGACATCCCATTGGTGACCCGAGACTCCCCGTCTTATGCTTACGCTCTCAAACATACAATCATGCATTCACACCTAACATACGTTAACGTCCAACAAGTTATAGCACGTAGTTCACGTATCACATAATTAAATCCAAACATATGTTACCAAGTTATTAGATATGTTACGGGGTTTCCTAGCATGTTCCTAGATGTCAAATCGGGTCTCGAAATGCTAATTTACACTTACAGCAGCAGTACACGCGATTAGGAAAAGTCAACTAGCATTTAGGTTGGTCAACTGGCATTTAGGAAGGCTAATTGCATGTAATATAGGCATTTAGGGTCATAAGACATGTAAATCTTGAGTTTATAGGCGATTAGGGCTATAAGACATGTATTTCAGGACTTAACTAGCATTTAGGATCACAATTGCATGTAACAGAGGCAATTAGCCCCCAAATGCATGTACTTCATGCGATTAGGGAGTCCATACTGGCGATTGGCTTCCTAATCGCCCCTAACATAGGCGATTAGGGTTGCTAATCGCCTGTAACCCAGCTGTTCCGGTTTTTCGCGCGTTTAACACTCCAAATCAGATCCGGAACGTGTGTAAACATCAAATATCAATCTAATAACTATACCAAACATGTTTAAACCAAAATCCTTCGTTTAACCTCGTTCTATCAGCCCTGCATGTAACCATGTAATCCAAACATAATACACATAGCATGAAACATCATCTTGACATGCATAATCATAACCCTAATGAACAATTACTCAGATTCTATCATCATGCCATCATTATTAATCTGAAACTAACCTAATAACATGTAATCATCCATCTAGAATCATAAAAACCCTAGCTTTTGATTGAAAACCCAAATACATCATGCATACTACTTAGAATCCAATTAACAATGATTATTAATGATTTTCAGAAGACTCATACGTTTTAAAACAGGTCTGGACCGTTAGGGATTTAATAAAAACGTTTATAAAGATTTCATGGATGAGAATCACACCTTAGATTGTGATGGTTTGATGAAATAAGCTTGAAACCTTGTGTTTTGATCCAAAATCACGTTCCAGAGGTTGTGTGTGTGTTGGGGCGGGTTATGGGACGACTAGGGTTGTTATTATGAAGTTTAGGAGGTCAAGCATTGTATTTATAGTTGTTTTTAGTCGTCCAGCACGTAACACGCGATTGTGCAGCAGTTACATGCGATTAGGGCTGCTAATCGCATGACATTACATGCAATTGGGCCTAATCGCATGTCATTACATGCGAGTAGCCCCCAATCGCATGTAATGATTCCCTAAATGCATGCCCTATAGGCGATTAGCCTCCCTAATCGCCTATAGGGGTTGGTTCGATGTATTTTGCGCGTTAAACCCCGTTTTAACATATGTTAACACATTTTCACATACCGACAAGTCACATAATGATTGTAAACACATAACACTTGCAAACAAACATATTCACCCTCGTTCACCAAATTCCCGGGACTCGAGACTTGTATGTTCCGTATGCCCTGACGATTCTACGAATCGTCACCATTTGTACACTTGGTTAAGGACTGACATCTAATGAACCTCTAGACCAACATCCAATGATCTTCTATACTAAACCGATAGTTCCCGAACCATAACACGACTTAACTAACCCAGTTAAGTATAATATACGCGTGACTCGCTAAGGTAGACTTTCATCTAGACAACGTTGTTAACCAGAATTTGCGGGTGTCACATGTTTCAACAATCCTTTTTTTCCTTACAATCTCCCCCTGGATTGATGAAGCCAAAACCTTATCTAATTCTTTATTGTCTTCTTGTGTCTTCAAGTATCTTCCAGATTTCTTTGAACATGGAAGTCTTGAGTTGGTTCAGTTGTTCATTTATGAGAGATCCTTGTTCAGGTTCAAGATGTTGAATTGTAAGCAAGTCTTGTGTAGATAGATTTTTTAGTTCATTCATAGATTTGAAGGCCTTCCTTGAACGATCTCTCCTTGTCACTAATACTAAGTTGGAATTAGTAAATGACCATTTCATTATCATAACTTTAGATTTGTCAAAATCTAAAGTGTAAGGGACCATGCTGGATCCTTGGGATGTTCCTGAGTGAGGGATGTTTTCTACTTCAGTGACCCTCAGGTGGGATTCTCTTCCTTCTTCTGTTTGCACCACATTAGGTCTATCAAAGGTAGGTAAATGATGTTCAGTGATTTCCTTTGTGTGCAGTTTATCAGTTATAGTCTTCTGAATTTGGTAAGCAAATGTTGAAGGATCCCTGAATTGTGTCAGCAGAGGCTTTTCTTCAATCACAAAGTCTACTTGTACTACTGTATTGCCTTCAAGCAATACCATCTTGAAATCAGTCTTTGTGATCTCCTCTTGCTTCTTCTTGGTAGTAGGCTTTGTTTGTCTAGCACCAGAAGTTCTAACTACTAAAGTTCACACTTCAGAAGTTTTGTACTTCTCTGGATTTGCAGCCTTGTCAGCCTTGAATATTTTATATGTGTGAAACAATTTGTATTCTCTCCATTTTGACACTGAGGCTTTTGAACCAAAATCATTGGCTACCAGTTCATCTATTATTTCAGCTCTCTTTGCCTTTCTGTCTTTTTTAGTGGCAATCTTGTCAGCAACAAGTTGAGCTCTTCTTGCTAGCTCATCCATGGAGAGCCCTTTGAGTGAATAAGCTTTAGTTTTGCTATTCTTTGTAATATAAGACATCAGTTGTTGTATCTTGTCTTCCTTAGCAACTCTTTCTATTACAGCTTGTTTATTCAACTCTTCTGTTAATCCGTTTTAGGATCGTAATCAAGAAACGTGATCTCACGAATATCAACCGTAGAGTGCGGAATCCCCAACAATCGTGCAAAATGATTCAGAAATAAATGATAAAGATCGTGATGAAAACAGATAACAAATCACCGAGCAATTTCCATAACTTTAATCTTTGTATTAGATCAAATCAAGATGTTTACAAATGAAATCTTAGACCTAATACAGAGAAAAACACACATACACACTCTAGGGAAAAGGCTCAAAATGATTACTCTAACTAAAAATTACAAACTTTTCCCTTTATATAGGATTCCACCTTCGCCCCTTTAAGGAGGTCGAAGGTGTTCATTCGACCCCTTTAAGGGTTCGAATGAATCCTTCTACTACATTCAATCTTCATTCGACCAGAGATAACTACATTCGACCATACGACTGGTCGAATGTAACTTTAAGCTAAAGCCTTGGTCGTTTTTCTGATTATCTGAACCTTCGACATTCAGTACTGGATCACTAGCTGGGGACATACATGAATAATGCACTTACAATCTCCCCCTTGGACCTAGCTAGTGATGTACCAAATCAGAAAGCTATCAATTCTTCAAGTCTTGCAATCATCATTTTGAACGAATTGAAAACTTTCCATTTTCATGTACTTTTCTGTCGAGGTTCTTGTTTATCTCTACAATAAGCTTTGAAATCTCAGACAGACTCAAGAAATCTTGGCTTTGTCTTTTGTTGGTCCAGAGATGAAGACAAACATCAAATCTTGAATTCTTTGATCTTCAATCTTTTCTTTAACAATCTCTGACTAGTTTCTGTTGTTCTGGTTCTAGATGTTCAGGTTTGGGTCTTTTTCAGTTACACACTTTGTCGATGAATCTTGAGCAGTGCACCTGTTGTGTTTGATTCTGCAGAAAAATTTACTAAAAACTGCACAAACTACAACCAGCGTTAGACACGACAAAAATCTCGGAAGTACTCTTCACATTCCTTTTGACCCTCAATAGTTCTCCCCCCTGAACTATTAAACATTTTTAATACGCACCAGAAACTTGAAAATCTGTAGTCTTTTTCAACTTTTAAGTATCTGAGTATTCACATTAAGTATCCCATCATCGGTTATCGAAAATAAAACAGAAACAAAACATTTTGATTTTTCAAAGTTTATGCTAGAACACACCAAAAATCTTTTTGAATTTTTCAAATGGAATTGCATAAAAGTAAACTAAACATATTTTTGTGAATTTTCTGGTAAGAGGATCATATCAGTATTGAAACAGTCAGTCAAAACTCTTTTTGATCAATTTTCTGTTTTTGACATTGAGCATCCTACAACCATTACCAGTATGTTTGTCCTCTTAAACTCAAAATCGTTATTCATTGTTCAGCACTTCAGATACATTATGGTAATATTAGATACTGAAAAATCTATGGTCCCCACACACGTGACACATTCCCGTATCAAGAATTGCACAAAGTTTCATCGTAACATGTGATTATATTGTAGTTATCCGTTAGTTACAAGGTATGAGGCACAGCGGTGACAGGTCAGCAAATTAATGCTTCAAAGCGACTTATGCACTCAACCAGGGTGAGGACTAATATCATACATGATTTTCATCATAGTACTGATACGATGCATTAGATAATCTTTGACTATCATCACACATGTTAAATTCCTCATTCGGTAACTTAACGATTTGTCATTAAAGATCTTTTATTGAGATACCCTGACTGATCTAGGTCCGTAAATCAATACGACAAAAGATCAGTTAGGCTATCCCCAGATAACTAACAATATAACGACCCGAAACCTCCGATTTTGGCAATCTATCAAACGAAATTTCGGTACTAAGACCATATGTCAACGAGACGTTGATCCACATGATTATCAGTTAATGCTTTTAGGTTTATATCACCATGCTGAACTTTAAACTTTGATTTCAAGCCTACCAATATCTAATTGTAGTGGCTACTCAATGTTGTTACATCATTTTGTTTTCAGAGTAGTCTGACAGTCCACTGATGTACTATCATCTCCTCTTCTTCTCCAGGAAAACTCATTTTTGATTTTCTAATTTTTTTTTTAATTTTCTCCCCCTAAAAATCTAAAAATAAGCATATTTTTGGATTTTTTTTTAAACTTTTTGAAGAAAAACAAAATAAAATGATATCCGATGAGATTTACTTATTGATTTTCAAAAACCATTTTCCTACTCAGACTACTTAACTCACTTTGTTCTGTCAATTAGTAAATCCATTGACAAAGATAAAAGAGTTTAGAATAAACCGTTTTGTCGTATCTGTTATAGAAATCCAAAACCTGAGAGCAATTGCATGAGAATGCAACGTTTTTCGGCTTCACAGGTAGGAAACAAACGACAAACACTCTCCTCTCTGTTGAAATCATGTTTTCCTTCTTCAATATCCCTTCCTTCACCTTCACCTCTCCAATAAATAGCTTGTATACAGATGCTCCACTATCAACTATCAAAAGATAGCTAATAGGTCTGTCTGGAACAATCTGCATACTTATTAAACAATTAGCACGAGAGAGGTACCCATCCCTTCACAATGAAGGGTCGTCCAAGGTCATCAATCCTCGGAACATCAATCCATTCTCCTTTTGAAAAATCAATTGGTTTTTCAATGGATTGATTTGAAGTAGAAATTGCTATTGATTTAGAAAGTGATTTGGGTTTCCAAACACGTTTAGAGTTTATTTTAGACTTTGTTGAAATTGTTTTTATTGTTGACTTTTCAGATTTCTCATTTGAAACTTGCTTCTGAACTTTGTTTGGAACCTTCTCAGACTTAACTGATAAAGGTCCAGGTTTAGAGTTATTCTTAGGCTTAGCCTTAGAACTCCCCCTTACCTTAGCAACCCTTTCACTATCTACATTTTTGTTCAAGGCAATCTTGTTACGATTGTCATACACAACCTGTTTCCCCTTTTGTTTCTTGATTGATTTTGGGGATACAAACTTTTTGACATTGCCTGAATTTTTAGCAAATTTCACTTCGGTCTTTTTCTGTTTAACATACGGACAGGAAGCAACTAAATGCCCACACTCTCCGCAGTTATAACAAGACCTATATTCCACAAAATCACATGCATACCCTTCATCCCAATACCAGTAGGGACAATTGTATGTGCGTGAAAGGATCGATTAACAACAAAGAATGATCAAACAAGTTAGTTTTAGGTGCGGAATCCCTAAAACTATCACAAAATAATAGTCAAAAGATTAAAACACACAGATCATCATTTTCAAAGGTTTTCTTTAATTAATCACTCGATTACACGTTGAAATATAGTTACAATCAAGGTATGAACGATAAACGAGTTAAACACAACACTAGAGAGAGTTTCTGAAAGTGGAGGGAATAATAATGACCAAAAGTTACATTCAAAAATCAAACTTGTCTATTTATAGACTGCACATTCGCCCAAATTGATTGTGCGAATGTGCAGGTTCGCCCAAATCATCTGGTCGAACCAAGTTATACAATAAACTAAAATCACATTCGACCACAGTGTCTTCCTTTGCACCTTTTATCTACCTTCGTACCTACAAAATTGCTACTTCGCACCAACGAATTCTCTCCTTCGCACCAACGACATTCACCAAAACATTTGTATTGTTCAATCCGAAGCATTAGTCGCACTTTTGCATCTACAAACTCCCCCTCGACTATTGCTAGGATTGTTGTCGTCGTTGTTCGTCCATTCTAATGTTCATCAGTCTGATGTGTCTTTGAATCTTCTGTTCTTTTGTCATCACGGTTCATGAAATTGCTTTTGCTTCTTCGTTTTCAGTTCAGGCACCTTTTGCTTTTCAACAAACTTTCCCAGCTTCTCTCCATAGTCACACCCAACATTGATATCATATGCAAAGCACAGAAATACCACACGTTGGTACTTTCCTGCTTGCTCAGCATCTTTCGCATCTGAATAGATCGGATTGTAGAACAACATGATAATATCCTCATGTGAACAGTTTATCAACCACATGGGATCAAAGATGTGTACTTTCTTGTAGTTCTTCTCTCCATCTTTCAATACAATTACGGCCTCTGCAATCTTCCAATCATAATACCACCAGATGAAATCTTTGGCGAAGTGTTGTGGGATAGGCAACAGAGGAATCTTTTTCAACACTCGCGGTGGTTTGTACTTTAACGTCACCTTGGGCATACCAGTAATCTGATCAATATCCTTCTTATGAACAATTCGTTTAGGATATTGTGGTTTAAACAAGTCCCACTTGGTTCGGCTTTCTCTAGTCATTTTCTCAGCAAAGTAGGTAATCTGACTATTTGACGCTCCCATTAAACGGTGACGACAAATATCACGGATTGCCCAATAGGGAAGAGTCTTCAAGTGATGAAACTTGTCGAAATACAAGATCCCCTTCTCCCACTTTACTGCAAAGCATCTCAATTCTTTAACAAACTTCCAGGCCAATGCATGACCTTTGAAAATACCATTATGAAGTTTGTAAAAGCTTCCTTGAATATCAGCTTTCGGGCGATTGTTTTCTTTTTCTTTTAATTTCTTCAAGAATTCTTTCAAACTCTCCGACTGCTCATACCGTGGTTTGTCATGCCCTTTAAAGATTTCGTCTTCAAACGCTTTGCTCTTCTCTTTAGCTAGTTTCTCGGCATGGTTTAGCAATTCATCTGAGAAGGAAAATCCACAATCTTGATTAGTCTTGAAGTATTGTGGATACTCCTCACTCGTAATATCTTCCATTTCAACTTCCTCAAACGCATGAACATCATGATCATCAGAATGATTTCCAGCTTCTTTTTCAGGTATCTTTGGAATAAAATTGTCTGCAAGTAATTCTTCCAAAGTCTTTCCTACTTGCTTTGCTAAACCATCATCTGAACCTCCATCATCCTTATCATCTTTCTTCTTCTTCTTTGTATCGTTTCCTGCATCGTCATCAAGTTCATCATCTTCTTCTTCATCAGATAGTTCGTAATTAACCTGTTCTTCTTCTCTTTCCTTTTCTACTTCACCAGCTTGAAGTTGAGGAGCTTGAGAGTACAAGTTCTTGATCAGATCATCCATATGCTTGTTACTTTTCTTCAACTGTTTGTTCTCCTCCTTCAAGACTATGATTTTCCTGGTGTTCCGTTGCTCGTGCTTCAGCAACTTCTTATTTTCTCTCTTCAATCTCTTAATTGTTTTCTTCAAAGCTTCATTATCATCTGCTGATGTGACTACGACCTCCAACATCTTCTTATCATTAGACTTTAACTGCTCGATCTCAGTTTATTGTTTATTAATCAGATTCATCATGTTAGACAATCTCTGATTCACAGCACTCATAATGTCACTATCCACCGAAACTTTCGTCTTCTTTGGTGGTTCAACAACATCAGACAGTTTGCCTTTTCTGATCTTCTTGAGAACATTATCCAATGCCTCATTAACCTCATCCATAGGCATTTCTTCAGTCTGTGGTGTGCTCGATGTTGTCACAGTCTTTTGCTTCTTTTGAGCTGGTGCAATAACCGGTGATTTAGAACTAGAAGCCAATGGTAGTTTCTTACCAGCTATCAATGATTCAATCTCTTTCTTCCTCTTGATACTCGGCTTCTCCTGTTTCTTCTTTTCTTTCCTAGCAGCTTGCACAGGAGAACCAATAAACATCTCATCTACATTTAGTCCCAACTCTTCTTCATCAACAGGAATAGGACTTTTGTTCCCTTGATCTTCAACGTTCTGGCTAGCAGACGCACCAGCCTCAGTGGCCTTGGGCATGGTTGTCTCTACCGTTTTAGCATCTGAATTCCAACGTTCATCCTCTAGCGTCTCTTCTGAATCAATAGACGCTTCATCAACTAAATGTAATCCCTTTTTCGCCATCGTCTTGTTTCTTCTTTGCGTGATTTTCTTCATCTCAGGTTCACGAACCTCTAACCTTATCTCCTGTTTCTTTGTCTTCCCACTCTTTGCGCCGACATTCACAACTTGTCTTTGGCGTTTAGCATCAGGATCAACATAATGTAACGGATTATCAGGATCAGAATCACTGTTTACATAAAAATAAACGTCTTACTGGAGGACGTTCATCAACAGACAATCCCTTATACGCTTTCATCCTAGCGAGTGTATTCAGCGACATATGTTCCTGAACAACAAAGTGCTTAGGATCTCTTTTCAGCTCCTTATACTTGTGATCAAATATCATTTGGAGGAAACGAGGATAAAGTAGAAACTTAAGATTCCTCGTGCCGTTCACAGGCTCCAGTAAATGAGACATCAGCATGCCTGAGACATTGAACGGTTTGTTCAATACTAAAGCAACCATCATAGAACTGATGCTCTTCCTCATCAAATCATACCCTCCAGCTGCAGATCCGAATACATGAATCAAAACATGTGCCAGATATTTGAATTGGGGGCACAGTTTTCCCTTATGCAATAAACCGTCAGTGATTGGTCCATTGTATTTCATTCTGAGGAAGCACTTTCGCTGATCCATAAAAGTAAACTCCTTTGGATCTGTCGGCTCATCATTCAAGTTCAATGCTTCTCTCAGGTCCTCTTCACAAACAATGACTCTCTGTCCTTGAATCTTGCTTGTCAAACACGATTCGCACTTCCAGAAGTCAAGCTTAGCATTCGACCAAAATTCTTGTATCATATCCCTGTAGATAACTGTCGGCGTAGCAATGGCATCTATCACCCTGCATCTCTTTAGAAAATCAATAATGCCAACGAACTCTGTATGCTTCTTTACGTCTCCGAGATACGCACAACAGTTATGCGCATTTTCAAAGTCTAACTGTTTGGCAGGCTGTGATGAAGATCCAGCTTGTTCAGTCGTCTTCTCTTGTTCAGACATCGTTAAATCTGCAAAACAAACAAAAACACACGTTAAAAATCGACAAAATTTCAAATTGAAAAGTTTTGGTAACAAACTATCTCTTTCGCCCAAACGGGGGTACGAAAGAGTTTTTGCAAGGTACGAATGAGAAATAAAAGGTACGAATGTATGAGTTTTGATAAAATGTTTCATTCGCCCACATATTCCTCATTCGACTATTTGATTTTCTCCTTCGCCCATTCGTATTGGTCGAAGGAGTCAGTTCTAATTTTGAAATTTCAATTTTAAAAATTAGTGTTTCTGAACATGTCCATTTGAATGCAACAAAACCTAATGATGCCGATTAACAAGCCTAAACTACCAGATTCATCAAATGTTCATTAGACATGTGTTTTCAATTGAAACTAGGGTTCGAACCATAAAAATTGATCAATTGATCAGTCTGTTAGTTTTAAATCCATGAATAATGGTTATTCTCCCCCTAAAACACATCTCTAATGAAGCCTAATCATCAATTCTAACAATTATGTTGATTTTAATCAGTTTTGAACAGTTAGGGCTCGGAATGTAAAACAGGTATTAAATCCTTAAATCCTTGATGATGACCTGTGAATAAGATGGCAAAATGATCAGTATGATGTGGCGAACACAATGAAATGATTTAAAAGAAACAAGCTACAAGGTGAGTTTATGATGAAAAATCTGGAAAAAAATATGAATGGGTTCGAATGAGCAGATGGGTTTATATAGGCATACTCCTTCGCCCAATCTATACATACGAAGGAGAAGCTTTTGTCTCCTTCGACCCTAGTGAAAGGGTACGAATGAGGCAAAAGGGGTTCGAATGAGATAATGTTCATGAACACTCTCCTTCGCCCATATAAAACATACGAAGGAACATGTAAAATCCCACATTCGACCAACCGAATGGGCGAATGAGAAATGGGATTTTTGAAAATTTTCCAAATCTCAAAAACGAGTCCCGGTCCAATTATTTTCCAACTTTTAAGCATCCAACAATCATGTTTTCACATTTTAAAAGTTACAAAGCTCAAATGGTGTATCAAGGTTTAGAAAATCGACATCAACCACCATCAGTTATCAAAAATAAGATGAAAAAGAAAAATCTTTTTGGATTTTCTAAAGTTTATGCTAAAACACACCTAAAATCTTTTTGAGTTTTGTAATTTTTGAAGAGAAAATAAAATGCAAAAATGTAAATGAAAAACTGTAAATGTTTTTGGGATTTCCGGTAAAGGGATCATATCAGTTTTTGAGAAATCTGATCACACCGTTGATCTTTTTGAAATTATTATCATTAAAGACAATGTGTGATCTGGCAATTACTGATATTGTGATCCACAACAATATCATTAAAGACAATCTGATCACACCGTTGATACCACTTTGTATGTGCGTGAAAGGATCGATTAACAACAAAGAATGATCAAACAAGTTAGTTTTAGGTGCGGAATCCCTAAAACTATCACAAAATAATAGTCAAACAGATTAAAACACACAGATCATCATTTTCAAAGGTTTTCTTTAATTAATCACTCGATTACACGTTGAAATATAGTTACAATCAAGGTATGAACGATAAACGAGTTAAACACAACACTAGAGAGAGTTTCTGAAAGTGGAGGGAATAATAATGACCAAAAGTAACATTCAAAAATCAAACTTGTCTATTTATAGACTTCACATTCGCCCAAATTGATTGTGCGAATGTGCAGGTTCGCCCAAATCATCTGGTCGAACCAAGTTATACAATAAACTAAAATCACATTCGACCACAGTGTCTTCCTTCGCACCTTTTATCTACCTTCGTAGCTACAAAATTGCTCCTTCGCACCAACGAATTCTCTCCTTCGCACCAACGACATTCACCAAAACATTTGTATTGTTCAATCCGAAGCATTAGTCGCACTTTTGCATCTACAACAATAAGCAGCAATATGACCAACTTCACCACATTCAAAACAACTTCTCCATTCAACATAACCATGAGAATACTGTGGTGAGTTGTTTCTCCAATAACCATCAAATCGAGAGGTATATGAATAATCATAAGAATCATATGATCTAGATGAAAAATTTCTTGAATTCTTTTGATGAGAGTTTTTCATCTGATCATTTCCTTTCGATTTGTTTGGTTTCGGTCCTTTTACTTTAGAACCTTTCTTATTTTCAACATTTTTCTTTTCAATGTTTTTCTTTTGATCCTCATGTTGGTTAGGATTTAGTTCAAACGACAAATGCCCAAATTGATTTGTAAATTGATTTAACAAATCGATATTATCAACATATATACATTTAAGTAAAGATTGTTCGATATTATCAATTGGAAAATCTTTATTGAGAATCAACTTGTCATGTCCTACCAACATATAGGATCCTTCCATTCCATCGGGAAATTTAAATATGGTTTTCTCTTCAGACTCAGGTTCTGAAATGACTACCACATTTTTATTTTTCTGACTAGAATCGGACTTCACCTCAGAGTTTGAAACTTCAACACAAGATGTTATGTCTTTCAACTCTGATGTGGTGTTATTCATTGAAACACTTTTATTTATTTCTAAAATTTCTTGCTTTAAAGATTCAATTTTATTTAACAAATCTTTTTCATTCTTATCAAAAACTTTATTTTGGTTTTGACAATTTTCTAATTCATTTGCTAGGTTCTGTTTGTCCTTAATAAGTGTCATCAATTCACATTTCAACTTGACACATTCAGAACAACTAGCACAGTCAATACTAGATCTTACCTCATCATCTGATTTATTACCATTATCAGATTTTAAATCAATATTTGAGATATCATTCTCTCTTGATTCACTATGTTCTGAATCCGTATCAGAACTCAAGACACTCTCTGATAATTCACTGGAATTATCATTTCGCATTTGTTTGACTAAACACACAACATTACTTTGAACACTTTCTCTGTTAACACACTCATTCACATTAATCATTTTATCAGTTGGTTGCACAGCTGGTCGTGTAACAGATTATTGAATCTTAGATGCAACAACTTGTTCCCATGTTAGCTTTTGTTGCATTGCAACTTTTATCTGATCATCAGTTCTTGACATAGCCAAGTAATTAATCATTTTTCAACAAAAATTATTTCAAAAATTTTCTAAAAACAGGCTATTCGTAGGTTCGAATGTGGAAGTAACCAGTCTTATTCGACCTATTACAAGGATCGAATGTGTCTCAGTCTTGGTTCGACCTTAAAAATCAAAATCTTTGAAAATCAGATCCTACGTTCGACCCTTTTCAATTTTCGAGTGGTCGAATGAGCCAAAATGATCTCCTTCGACCGTTTGTAAAGATACGAAAGAGAAGTATGACAAACACTAATCTCTTTCGACCCTTTAACTCTCTTTCGACCGTTTGATTTTCTCCTTCGACCGTTCGAATGGTCGAATGAGACAAAATGGTCGAATAAACAAAATAACACTGATAAACTCTAGATTCGACCAATTAAAATTCCACGTTCGACCAATAAATGCTACGTTCGACCCTCAAATCTCACATTCGACCGTTTCAGGTTTGTTCATCATCTTCAACCTCAAGAACACGAATCTGATCGGTTTTTGATAAAATTTTCACCAAATGTAATGAAATTTGATAGGTTTTGTTCGGATTTGAATTTAGACAAACATTTGTGAAAGAATTTGTGAAAATAACATCAAATTCAACTCCAATTCAATCAAAAACCATGTTTTTATGAAAAGCTTCAAAATTTCTTGGGTTTTTAACTTTTAAACCAGAATTCTAATCAGTTTTCATCAATTCAGATCAATTTGCAATCGTGAAATCGAGCCTATGCTCTGATACCACTTGTTAATCCGTTTTAGGATCGTAATCAAGAAACGTGATCTCACGAATATCAACCGTAGAGTGCGGAATCCCCAACGATCGTGCAAAATGATTCAGAAATAAACGATAAAGATCGTGATGAAAACAGATAACAAATCACCAAGCAATTTCCATAACTTTAATCTTTGTATTAGATCAAATCAAGATGTTTACAAATGAAATCTTAGACCTAATACAGAGAAAAACACACATACACACTCTAGGGAAAAGGCTCAAAATGATTACTCTAACTAAAAATTACAAACTTTTCCCTTTATATAGGATTCCACCTTCGCCCCTTTAAGGAGGTCGAAGGTGTTCATTCGACCCTTTTAAGGGTTCGAATGAATCCTTCTACTACATTCAATCTTCATTCGACCAGAGATAACTACATTCGACCATACGACTGGTCGAATGTAACTTTAAGCTAAAGCCTTGGTCGTTTTTCTGATTATCTGAACCTTCGACATTCAGTACTGGATCACTAGCTGGGGACATACATGAATAATGCACTTACATCTTCTTCATATGCTTTGAGTTTTTTAGTGTAGCTCATATCTTCCCTTGCTTCTAGGCTGTTCTAGATCTCATCTTCCTTGCCCTTCTATTGTGCTACAAGTAGACTCTTCTCCAGTAATTCTTTGGACATTGAGATGGGAGAAGGGTTTAGTACAGGCATTTGAGTGGTTATAGGCCTTGGAATAGGAGTTGGAATGTGTTCAGTTGCCATAGAAGGCTCTTCAGTTGAGATGTTGGAAGTGTTAACTGCTGAAGGGTTGATAGAAGTATCAACTACTGAAGGATTGTCTTCAGTACTTTCAGAGTCTTCAGAAGTTTCTTCATTGAGGCCTTGGGAAGTTTCAGCTTCAACTTCAGTTCCAAAAAGGAGCCTATCTTGATCTTCTAATTCTTTTTGGGCTTTCTCTTTCTCTTGTTGTCTTTGTAGAGCCACTCATGCCTTTATAATGGCTTCCAGTGACTCTCTTGGTTCCTTAATCTTCTCCCCCCCCTTTTGGCTTCATCCACTTCTGGAAGCCTACCAGGATGAGAAGTTCTACCAGATAACTTTGCAAGCTGTCTTGTATTGTTGTCAATTTTGTTGGACAGCTCACTTAGTTTGTGGTTGATCACCTCAAATTGTGTTTTGGTTTTCAACTCCCAAGAAGTTGTAAAATATTTGAGGTGATTGGATATGAGGGTGTTCATCATCAGGTATAGGAGACCATCTGGGCTGCATAGCTGGTTCAAGTCTATGCTAGATGACCCAGGGAATTGGGTGGGCATTTTTAGTGGAGGGGGTGTTTTTGGGTGATCTTAATAGTGTACTGAAGATGCCACTTTAGGGGAATCGGGGATTAAGTAGTCTCTAACCTGATCTGTTGTGACCAGCTCTTTGAGCTTAGAGACATCAGATTCAAGACCTTCACTAGTAGCTGTCAATTCATGTTTTGTGGAGTGTGAATCATCATCCAAATCAATGGAATCATCTGAATCCCTGATTACATCCTCAATGAGGACAGTATCAGTTATATCATGAGCTAAGCCCAACCTAGTTGTCTAATGAACCTCTGTTTCTTGGTTCTGAGGATTTCCTACGTCAGGCGTAAAGCCTTCATCAGTAGTTGCCACAAATGAGGTCTTAGCAATGTCACTTATGTCCTCAGATCCACCACTGGGTGGTAAATGAGTAGTAGCAGCCTCAAATGTACCTAAAGTCTCTAAGTTTGGGCTTAGAAACCTTGGTTCATCCTCATCTCTTAGGATAGGGCTAATGACATCCATATCCATGTCAAGTTCTGATGGTATTTCCCCTGTTTGATGTGGTTGTTGGGGAATGACATGTGTTGATGGGATTGTCTCTTTTAGCCCAGAGAGAAGTTTGGCAATTTCAATGGTTGTGTGTGATGTTTCTTGTTCAGTAGTTTGGGGTAATGGTTCAGCAGTTTCAAAAGAAGGATCAATAGTTATGGTCTTTTTAAATTTCTTTCTTTTGAAAATAATGGTAATGGCTGCTCTTGTGGGTGCTTGAGATGGATGAGACTGAGAGGATGTTTCAGTCACATCTTTTACAAGTGCAGATTGCACATCAGCAGGAACAGGCATCTCAAGTTCCTAAACTGCCTTTCTTTTAGGGTTGGTGGGTTTTTGTTGTTTGGTTTTCTTGGCCTTTTTGGGTGAGGGTTTGAAAGATGGTGGTTCCATGGGGACTGTTGTTGTTCCCCTTGGTCATCTTCTGGCCAGGCAACCGGTTTGTTATGCCTTGAGTATGCTTGTGAGGTTAATGGATTTAAAATAGTTGTTTTTCCCACAAGCACCTCATCTCCAAGTTCTTTAATTATGCATTGCATTATGAACCTTGGATACAACAAAAACTTCATTTTAGAATTTTGGTGATGCAACACCAACTAATTAAAGAAAAGTGTTGATGCCCTGAATTTTGTTTCATTCCCAATGGAATGAAAAATAGGTTGAAAAGTAGAGGGCATCTGATCATAAGATCTAGTTTTTGGACTCAAGCGCATGATGATGTAATGAAACAAAAGTTTATATTTTGGTTTAAAATATTTCTTAAAAATGGTTGCATGTGAGAGAGTACCATGGTAACCACACTCTGTCATGGTTAAATGGATTGCAGAGTTGGGAAAATGATCTGATGTGTAACACCCCAACCGATGGCGGAAACATCGGGATGTCACGTATTGATGGTTTTTCAGTAGCTCATGGTAAATAATAAGTTTCAATAAATGATTTAAATAAATTACATACAATTGTTCTAAGAATTTGTACATCAAAATGAAAAATACAAGCTACACATCTTCAAGCATTAACTCTAATCTTCGAGCATGTTATAACCTGAAACATGTTAAGTTTGAAAATATTTTGGGTCAACAAAAGTTGGTGAGAATTACATAGGTTTTGATAATTGAATAAAGCTTGTACAATTCATGTGTCATGGCAAGTCTAGTCCATATGTGAAAACATACTAGAAGTAAATCGAGTGCATAATCAACCCTTGTGACTGTTGTATTGTGATACATCCCATACGCTCATGGTTCACTCGATTATGTTATGCGATAACAATCACCCACGCTACCTTTGTAGGAGGCACGTATCCGGGTGGGATTGTCAGTCCAATAGATCTATCATTGTATACCGTCGGCTGATTAATGTTAATGATTATGCTAGAATTGTGCTTACCCTAGTCATGTTTAAGACATAATGCAACATAGAAAAACACATAGACACTTTGATGATTGAATTGCATATAGAATGTTGTAACATGTTTCACCCCAAAAAATGGTGATAAATAGAAAATGTAAGTGCATTATTCATGTATGTCCCCAGCTAGTGATCCAGTACTGAATGTCGAAGGTTCAGATAATCAGAAAAACGACCAAGACTTTAGCTTGAAGTTACATTCGACCAGTCGGATGGTCGAATGTAGTTATCTTTGGTCGAATGTAGATTGATTGTTATAGAAGGCTTCATTCGAACCCTTAAAGGGTCGAATGAACACCTTCGACCTTATGAAAGGGGCGAAGGTGGGAGCCTATATAAAGGGAAAAGTTTGTAATTTTAGAGAGAGTTATCATTTTGAGCCTTTTCCCTAGAGTGTGTATGTGTGTTTTTCTCTGTATTAGGTCTAAGATTTCATTTGTAAACATCTTGATTTGATCTAATACAAAGATTAAAGTTATGGAAATTGCTCGGTGATTCGTTATCTGTTTTCATCACGATCTTTATCGTTTATTTCTGAATCATCTTGCACGATCGTTGGGGATTCCGCACCCTACGGTTGATATTCGTGAGATCACGTTTCTTGATTACGATCCTCAAACGAGTTCACACATTACACTCATTACTCGCCGATAATACTCTCCTTATCTCCAATTTCTGTAGAAATCATCCTTTCAAGGCCTTTGTTCGTTCGTTTGACTTTCCTATTGACCATTCAAAAACCACGAATTAAGCTTTGCACGATCGTTGGGGATTCCGCACTCTACGGTTGATATTCGTGAGATCACGTTTCTTGATTACGATCCTAAAACGGATTAACAAGTGGTATCAGAGCATAGGCTTGATTTCACGATTGCAAATTGATCTGAATTGATGAAAACTGATTAGAATTCTGGTTTAAAAGTTAAAAACCCAAGAAATTTTGAAGCTTTCATAAAAACATGGTTTTTGATTGAATTGGAGTTGAATTTGATGTTATTTTCACAAATTCTTTCACAAATGTTTGTCTAAATTCAAATCCGAACAAAACCTATCAAATTTCATTACATTTGGTGAAAATTTTATCAAAAACCGATCAGATTCGTGTTCTTGAGGTTGAAGATGATGAACAGATCTGAAACGGTCGAAGGTGAGATTTGAGGGTCGAACGTAGCATTTTTGGTCGAACGTGGAGTTTTAACTGGTCGAATCTAGAGTTTATCAGTGTTATTTTGTTCATTCGACCATTTTGTCTCATTCGACCATTAAAACGGTCGAAGGAGAAAATTCAAACGGTCTTAAGAGAGTTAAAGGGTCGAAAGAGATTAGTGTTTGTCATACTTCTCTTTCGTATCTTTTCAAACGGTCGAAGGAGATCATTTTGGTTCATTCGACCAGTCGAAAATTGAAAAGGGTCGAACGTAGAATCTGATTTTCAAAGATTTTCATTTTAAAAGGTCGAATAAGACTGGTTACTTCCACATTCGAACCTACGAATATTCAGATAATATTTTTCAAACAAGTGGGGAATGATGATTCAAGTGAATTGTCAGAGAGTATCTTGAGTTCTGATACGGATTCAGAACAGAGTGAATCAAGAGAGAGTGATATCTCAAATATTGATGCAAAATCTGATAATGGTAATAAATCAGATGATGAGGTAAGATCTAGTATTGATTGTGCTAGTTGTTCTGAATGTGTCAAGTTGAAATGTGAATTGATGACACTTGTTAAGGACAAACAGAACCTAGCAAATGAACTAGAAAATTGTCAAAACCAAAATAAAGTTTTTGAAAAGAATGAAAAAGATTTGTTAAATAAAATTGAATCTTTAAAGCAAGAAATTTTAGAAATAAATAATAGTGTTTCAATGAATAACACCACATCAGAGTTGAAAGACATAACATCTTGTGTTGAAGTTTCAAACTCTGAGGTGAAGTCCGATTCTAGTCAGAAAAATAAAAATGTGGTAGTCATTTCAGAACCTGAGTCTGAAGAGAAAACCATATTTAAATTTCCTGATGGAATGGAAGGATCCTATATGTTGGTAGGACATGACAAGTTGATTCTCAATAAATATTTTCCAATTGATAATATCGAACAATCTTTACTTAAATGTATATATGTTGATAATATCGATTTGTTAAATCAATTTACAAATCAATTTGGACATTTGTCGTTTGAACTAAATCCTAACCAACATGAGGATCAAAAGAAAAACATTGAAAAGAAACACGTTGAAAATAAGAAAGGTCTTAAAGTAAAAGGACCGAAACCAAACAAATCGAAAGGAAAGGATCAGATGAAAAACTCTCATCAAAAGAATTCAAGAAAATTTTCATCTAGATCATATGACTCTTATGATTATTCATATACCTCTCGATTTGATGGTTATTGGAGAAACAACTCACCACAGTATTTTCATGGTTATGTTGAATGGAGAAGCTATTTTGAATGTGGTGAAGTTGGTCATATTGCTGCTCATTGTCCCTACTGGTATTGGGATGAAGGGTATGCATGTGATTTTGTGGAATATAAGTTTTGTTATAATTGCGGAGAGTGTGGGCATTTAGTTGCTGCCTGTCCGTATGTTAAACAGAAAAAGACTGAAGTGAAATTTGCTAAAAATTCAGGCAATGTTAAAAAGCTTGTTTCCCCAAAACCAATCAAGAAGCAAAAGGGGAAACAGGTTGTGTATGACAATCGTAACAAAATTGCATTGAATAAAATTGAAGATTGTGATAGGGTTGCTAAGGTAAGGGGGAGTTCTAAGGCTAAGCCTAAGAATAACTCTAAACCTAGACCTTTATCAGTTAAGTCTGAGGAGGTTCCAAACAAAGTTCAGAAGCAGGTTTCAAATGAGAAATCTGAAAAGTCAACAATCAAAACGATTTCAACAAAATCAAAAATAAACTCTGAACGCGTTTGGAAACCCAAATCACTTTCTAAATCAATAGCAATTTCAACTTCAAATCAATCCATTGAAAAACCAATTGATTTTTCAAAAGGAGAATGGATTGATGTTCCGAAGATTGATGACCTTGGACGACCCATCATTGTGAAGGGATGGGTGCCTCTCTCCTACTAATTGTTTAACAAGTGTGTAGGTGATTCCAGACAGACCTATTAGCTCTCTTTGATAGTTGATAGTGGAGCATCTGTATACAAGCTATTTATTGGAGAGGTGAAGGTCAAGGAAAGAATTTTGAGAAAGAAAGAATGATGTCAACAGAGAGGAGAGTGTTTGTTGTCTGTTTCCTACCTGTGAAGCCAGAAAACGTTGCAATCTCAGCAATTGCTTTCAGGTTTTGGATTTCTACAACAAGATACGACAAAACGGTTTATTCTAAACTCTCTTATCTTTGTTAATGATTTTACTAATTTGAAAGATCTTTGTGAGTAAAGTAATCTGAGTGGGAAAATGGTTTTTGAAACTCAATGAGTAAACCGCATCGGATATCATTTTATTTTGTTTTTCTTCAAAAGTATAAAAATCCAAAAATATGCTTATTTTTAGATTTTTAGGGGGAGAAAATTTCAGAAAAATATAAATAAAAATTTAGAAAATCCAAAATGAGTTTTCCTGGAGAAAAAGAGGAGATGATATTACATCAGTGGACTGTCAGACTACTCTGAAAACAAAATGTATGAACAAACATTGAGTAGCCACTAAAATTATATATTGGTAGGCTTGAAATCAAAGTTATTAGAAAAATAATCTAGTCTATAACCATAGGATTTATCCAGTACTTGTTTCTCTTACTTGCTTCTCTACTTATTCCTATTCTCTATCTCCCTCCTACTTCTTATCCCTACTTTAACCCTTACAAGAAGATCGCTCTCCATCACTGGATCTACTCTTAGACTGATAAGACAAAATCCTCAGGTTTAACCTGAACCACCTTGAGATTCCGTCGAAGTTCTAGATTTTAATAACGAACACATGAAATCTGGAAGGGTGAACGCCTGTATTCTGAGTCTTCTGTCTAGGCTGGCATTGCGCATATATCCCAATCAGACGAGGGACCCGGATGCCTACCTGGGAATTCTCGGGATGAGTGTTCACTTATAGGCTAAAGCATGTCTTCATATGTTATTAGAATCTAGAATCTTTGATAAGTCAACGTTTTCGTTTATTCGTTTTAATTAATGAATAAATGATTACATTCCTTATATAACCTCATTCATTTCATTGTGTCTCTTACAGATCATGCCTCCACGTCGCAGCACTCGCAATAGCAATGGTGGTAATCATGAGGAAGGAAATAGCAACAATAACAACCACGACGCTAACCACAACAACAACAATAACAACAACAACAACAATGGTGTCGATGCCCAACTAGCTGCGATCATTTCTCAACAAATGGCGCGGAAAATCGCGACTCTGGTTCCTAACTTACTGGCTCAAGTCATCCAGATGAATGGAAACGGCAATGGAAACGGTCATGGAAACGGGAACGGTAATGGAAACCACAACGGAAACGGGAATGGACTCCCAGCTTGCACTCTTAAGCACTTTAATTCTTGTAACCCCCCTAAGTTCAGTGGAGAAGAAGGAGCTACAGGACTCTTACAATGGTTCGAGGGTATTGAGAATACCTTCATTAACAGTGAGTGTCCCGATAACTTTAAGGTCCGTTATGCCATGAGTGTTCTCCATAAGCGAGCACTCACTTGGTGGAATGAGGAAAAGCGCACCCGCGGAGCCGAAGCTGCACTGGCCTTAACTTGGGATCAAGCTAAAGACATTATGAAGGCAGAATTCTGCCCTCGTAATGAAATCAAGAAGCTGGAAGATGAGTTTCATGATCTTGCTCAAGATAGTGGAGAAAACCTTGCCTACAACACTCGTTTTCACGAACTTAGCCTACTGCTACCACACAAGGTCACCCCCTTGCCTATTGCAATCGAAAAATACATTGGTGGTTTACCGATGCAGATTCAAGACACGGTGTGGGGAAGGAACCCTGCTACTCTGGAGGAAGCAAAGCGTTTGGCGGCCACCCTAACAGATAACCATGTGAAGGCAGGAACCCTGACCCGGAAAGGGGAAAAGAAAACTGTTGCAAAGGATACTCCCCAACCTGCCGTTGAAATTAAAACTGAGGCCCCCACCAATGGAAGGCGCAAGGTCAGGAATTTTGCAATAGACGCTACTGTCCCACCCAACAAGAAACAATACAACGGGAACCAACCTAAGTGTGACACCTGCCAGTATCACCACCCAACCCAAGTGCCCTGCCGCCAGTGTACCAATTGTCAAAGGTATGGGCATCTTACGGAAGTTTGTCAAATTCCTGCTACAAACGCCCTTGCTGCTCCAAATAACCCCGCTAAGGACCCTCCAGCTACTTAACAGCAAGCCCCACCATTTGAACGATGTCTACTTTTTAATTCTATGTATTGACACTTTTGATTCAAGTAATAAATTCTAGTATTATCATAACATCTGGATGCATGTTTGTTTGAATGCGAACTAATTGCTATATCTATATTTAAATCCTTCTTGCTTACTTGTACAACAGTTAGTTGACTACCAAACAACCTACTCAACGATTGGTAGAGGTCATCATGTCTTTCCAACAGTCGGGAGAGGCCCTACAACCTGCTCAACGACTGGTGGAGACTATCGAACCTGCTCAACAATCGGTAGAGTCATAGAAGGACACAAAACCCTAATGTAAGGTAAATTGGTGATTGCGGTCCGGAACGTAATCATGAATTTACAGGTACGTTAAGGTACTGTGAAATTTTATCAAGGTTTTTGACAGTTGACCAATTGTAAACCTGGTAGTTCATTTAGTTCTTCTATAGTCCATCAACTCATTTCTTTTAGGACTCCTAAAACTTAATGGTTTGCTAGATTCTTACTCTCCTTGCGATGTCAGACGAACCTAATTCAACTCTTAAAGCTCACACCTACCCAACCTCCTATCTAAATTACCCGAAACCACTATCCTATTACCAATAAAAGAACTTCCAAAATCACAGTTGCCCCAAATTCTACCCAATCACCCTCAACCTTGTGTTTTTCTTTTAACTTCGGGACGAAGTTTCTAAAAGTAAGGGATGCTGTGACATCCGTCACCTTTCATTTTACCTTTTGTACGATTTTAGTCCCTTTCATTTATTTACAGTTATAACCCCTGTAAAATCGAAGCTTTGGATTCAAGTTTCTCGCATCGTTGTCGTAATTATTTCCTTTTTAATAATAATAATAATAATAATAATAATAATAATAATAATAAGAAAATTTCAGATTTTATTTAATGGTAAAAAAATATATATATTTATGAACACACTCACCTGAACCCACCCTTATTATTAAGCCCAATAGAAAACCAAACCCATCTCCCCTTGACCTTCCCCCCTAGTCCAACCCAAACCTCTTGCCTTTTTTTCGAAGCCCAATCTGAGCCCATCAGCGAGCCCAGTACTAGGGGCCCAGTACCCGGCCTCCCTTCTGTTGTTTAAAAAAAAAGAAGCCTCCCAGGACTCGAACCCGAGCCTGGGGGCGGTCCGATTGAAACACACACACAAACCAGTTGAGCTATGGCTCATTCTTGTTTTAATCCCAACCCGATAAGTATATATCCCCGCTCCAACTTTGATGATTCCTTCTGTCTGCTGCTGTTCGAACGCTGCACCAAAAAAAAAAAAAAAAAAAAAAAAAAAAAAAAAAAAACCACACCAAGAAGCCATCAATCTGATCCAGTAAACAAGCCTTCAACCTTGTTTTTGGAAACCATGCTCGTCTATTACACAATCAACATAATCAGCCATAAATCTGGCCATTATACACGTCCTAATCATTCCTATTAAGATGAAATTACACGTTTTTAATTAAAACTTGGGTCAAACCTTCCAAACCTATGAGCCGAGTGTTTAGTATAAATTGAACCCTCCATTACACTCATTACTCGCCGATAATACTCTCCTTATCTCCAATTTCTGTAGAAATCATCCTTTCAAGGCCTTTGTTCGTTCGTTTGACTTTCCTGTTGACCATTCAAAAACCACGAATTAAGCTTTGTAAGTTTCAATTGTTTTGAAGGTTTCGTTCATCGGCCCTCAACAAACAATAACCCTATGTTTAATCGGGTTATTGTTTGTTAAAAACTGATTATTGTATAATCTAGGGTTTGTTAGTTTTAAAATGGGGAAGATGACTTATGTCATAACTGTTTAATTGTAAAACGAAGAGAATCAAAGCACAAACAGATGGTTAGAGCAGTTGGTTGTGTATGGGCAGGTTAAACCTTTGGACCGGTTCAGGCCACTGGTTCGATCCACTTCCACAACAAAGACATTTTTTTTAAAAAACCTTTCCTTTTTATTTTTGCTATTAATCTTTTAAAATCATTTTAAAATACCAAAAGAGGCTTATAAGCTCTATAAAAATTATCATATGATATTATGATAATAAAAATTATTATACAATTTTTAGTTTTCCGAAAAATCATTTATTTATTATACATAATAAATATTACAAGTTTATTCTATTATAATTATAAAATTCTATAAAAATATCAAAACGATTTTATAAAATTCTACAAAAATTATTCTGAGTTTATATAACATTAAACTTTTCTAAAATGATTTTTATTTCTGAAAAATCATTTATTTAATATTTTTAATCAATTTTTGTTAGATTTAATCATAAATAAATCATAATAAATTCGTTTTTCAATATTTTTGCACCAAAATTTTACATAAATTATTTCTAATTATTTGGGACAGAAATATAATTTTTTATCTAATAAATCTTTAATTTTAATATTTTTAAATATTAAAGTTATATTTTTACAATTTGTAATAAATAGATTTAATATTCTATATTTAAGAAAATAATTTTATAAAAATTATTTTCATACTTTAAACTTATTATTGTGACCATCTTTAATTTAAAATTTACAAAAAGGCTTTTGTTTATTTAATTATCAATTTTCTCTTATTATTCAAACATTTTATTTATTAATCAAACGAGCATTTATCCCCAATTCGAAGCCCTAAAATATATATTTGTAGACTAGAAATACTTAGACATATTTCTTACCTTAATTATAGGGTAATACTTGGCATTGTTGGGCAACATAATATTCAATTTTTCACAAGATATAACATTTTGCTAAGGTGAGTTTTACATAGCCCCTTTCTGTATGAGCGTGAAAGGATCGATAACAAACAAAGAATGATCAAACAAGTTAGTTTTAGGTGCGGAAACCCTAAAACTATCACAAAATAATAATCAAACAGATTCAAACACACAGATCATCATTTTAAAAAGTTTTCATTAATAAATCACTCGATTACACGTTGAAATATAGATACAATCAAGGTATGAACGATAAACGAGTTAAACAAAACACTGGAGAGAGTTTCTGAAAGTGGAGGGAATAATAATGATCAAAAGTTACATTCAAAAATCAAACTTGTCTATTTATAGACTGCACATTCGCCCAAATTGATTGTGCGAATGTGCAGGTTCACCCAAATCATATGGTCGAACCAAGCTTTACAATAATCTATAATCTTCATTCGTACATATCATCTGAAAATCTCCTTCGCACCTTCGATATCACCAAAACATATTGAGTTATACAATCCAAAGCTTTAGTCGCACTTTTGCATCTACAAACTCCCCCACAACTATTGCTTGGATTGTGTTCGTCGTTCTTCGTCCATTCTAATGTTCATCAATCTGATGTGTTGTTGAATCCTTTGTTCTTTTGTCATCTCCGGTTCATGAAATTGCTTTTGCTTCTTCATTTTCAGCTCAGGCACCTTTTGCTTCTACACAAACTTTCCCAGCTTCTCACCATAGTCACATCCAGCATTGATATCATACGCAAAGCATAGAAATACCACACGTTGGTACTTTCCTGCTTGCTCAGCATCTTTTGCATCTGAATAGATCGGATTGTAGAACAACATGATAATATCCTCATGTGAACAATTTATCAACCACATGGGATCAAAGATATGTACTTTCTTGTAGTTCGTCTCTCCGTCTTTCAACACAATCACGGCCTCTGCAATCTTCCAATCATAATACCACCAGATGAAATCTTTGGCGAAGTGTTTTGGGATAGGCAACAAAGGAATCTTTATCAACACTCGCGGTGGTTTGTACTTTAAAGTCACCTTGGGCATACCAGTTATCAAATCAATATCCTTCTTATGAACAATTCGCTTTGGATATTGTGGTGTAAACAAGTCCCACTTGGTTCGGCTTTCTCTAGTCATCTTCTCAGCAAAATAAGTAATCTGACTATTTGACGCTCCCGTTAAACGGTGACGACAAATATCACGGATTGCCCAATAGGGAAGAGTCTTCAAGTGATGAAACTTGTCGAAATACAAGATCCCCTTCTCCCACTTTACTGCGAAGCATCTCAACTCTTTAACAAACTTCCAGGCCAATGCACGACCTTTAAAAATACTATTATGAAGTTTGTAACAGCTTCCTTGAATATCAGGTTTCGGACGATTGTTTTCTTTTTCTTTCAACTTCTTCAAAAACTCTTTCAAACTCTCCGACTGCTCGAACCGTGGCTTGTCATGCCCTTTGAAGATTTCATCTTCAAACGCTTTGCTCTTTTCTTTCGCTAGTTTCTCGGCATGATTTAGCAATTCATCTGAGAAAGAGAATCCACAATCTTGATTTGTCCTGAAATATTGTGGATACTCTTCGCTTGTAAAATCTTCCATTTCAACTTCTTCAAACGCATGAACATCATGATCATCCGAATGATTTCCAGCCTCTTTTTCAGGTATCTTTGGAATAAAGTTGTCTGCAAGTAATTCTTCCAAAGTCTTGCCTACTTGCTTTGCTAAACCTTCAAGTATCTCTTTCGAAATTGCCGCAGAAACTTCCCCATCCTCAAGATCAGGGTCATCAAACTCCAACTCAAATAGTTTATTGTTCGATTCAAATATTTCTGGAAACCTGCTAGTCATGTCGATCGTCCAGACTCGATCAGTGAGCATCTGGCGATACTTGTTCTTATCATCTTCAGACAATGACTGCAATTTCTCATTCCAGAAAATATCTTCATCAACATTCTCACCAGGAGCCTTAGAGCTCGATTCACCACCCTTATCTGAGTCACGCTTCTCGTATGTAAACTTATCAGCGTCATCATCATCGTCATCACTACTATCATCAAAAGCAGAGCCGTTTCCATCACTCGAACCATCATCTGATCCTCCATCATCCTTATCATCCTTCTTCTTCTTCTTTGTATCGTTTCCAGCATCTTCATCAAGTTCATCATCTTCTTCTTCATCAGTTAGTTCGAAATCAACTTGTTCTTCTTCTCTTTCTTTGTCTACTTCACCAGCTTGAAGTTGAGGAGCTTGAGAGTACAAGTTCTTGATCAGATCATCCATATGCTTGTTACTCTTCTTTAACTGTTTGTTATCCTCCTTCAAGACTATGATCCTCCTGGTGTTTCGTTGCTCATGCTTCAGCAACTTCATATTTTCTCTCTTCAATCTCTTGATTGTCTTCTTCAAAGCTTCATTATCATCTGCTGATGTGACTACGACCTCCAACATCTTCTTATCACTCGACTTTAACTGCTCGATCTCCGTTTGTTGTTTGTTAATCAGATTCATCATCTCAGACAGTCTCTGATTCACAGCAGTCATAATATCACTATCCACGGAAACTTTCGTCTTCTTTGGTGGTTCAACAACATCAGGCAGTTTGCCTTTTCTGATCTTCTTAAGCACGTTATCCAATGCCTCATTAACCTCATCCATAGGCATTTCTTCAGTCTGTGGTGTGCTTGATGTTGTCGCAATCTTTTGCTTCTTTTGAGCTGGTGCAATAACCGGTGATTTAGAACTTGTAGCCGGTGGTAGTTTCTTACCAGCTATCAAAGATTCTATCTCTTTCTTCCTCTTAATACTCGGCTTCTCCTGTTTCTTCTTTTCTTTCCTAGCAGCTTGCACAGGAAAACCAACAAACGTCTCATCAACATTCAAACCCAGCTCTTCTTCATCAACAGGAATAGGACTTTTGTTCCCTTGATCCTCAACATTCAGGCTAGCAGACACACCAGCCTCAGTGGCCTTGGGCATGGTTGTCTCTACCGTTTCAGCATCTGAATTCCATTGTTCATCCTCTAGCGTCTCTTCTGAATCAACAGATGCTTCATCAACTATATGTAAACCCTTTTTCGCCATCCTCTTATTTCTTCTTTGTGTACTTTTCTTTTTCTCAGGTTCAGAAACCTCTATCCTTATCTCCGGTTTCTTTGTTTTCCCACTCTTTGCGCCGACATTCACAACTTGTCTTTTGCGCTTAGCATCAGGATCAACATGATGTAACGGATTATCAGGATCAGAATCACTGTTTACATTTCTCACAAGCCCTTCACCCGGGTCTGTATAATCCACTCTAGCTAGGTGTCCAAATTACTGGAGGACGTTCTTCAACAGACAATCCCTTATATGCTTTCATCCTAGCGAGTGTATTCAGTGACATATGTTCCTGAACAACAATGTGCTTAGGATCTGTTTTCAGCTCCTTATACTTGTGATCAAATATCATTTGGAGGAAACGAGGATAAAGTAGAAACTTAAGGTTCCCCGTGCCGTTCACAGGCTCCAGTAAATGAGACATCAGCATGCCAGAGACATTGAACGGTTTGTTCAATACTAAAGCAACCATCATAGAACTGATGCTCTTCCTCATCAAATCATAACCTCCAGCTGCAGATCCGAATACGTGAATCAAAACATGTGCCAGATATTTGAATTGTGGGCACAGTTTTCCTTTATGCAATGAACCGTCAGTGATTGGTCCATTGTACTTCATCCTGAGGAAGCACTTTCGCTGATCCATAAATGTAAACTCCTTTGGATCAGTCGGCTCATCATTCAGATTCAACGCTTCCCTCAGATCCTCTTCGCAAACAATGACTCTTTGTCCTGGAATCTTGCTCGTCAAACAAGATTCGCATTTCCAGAAGTCAAGTTTAGCATTCGACCAGAATTCTTGAATCATATCCCTGTATATAACTGTCGGCGTAGCAATGGCATTAATCACCCTGCTTCTCTTCAGAAAATCAATAATTCCGACGAACTCTGTGTGCTTGACAGGCTATGATGAAGATCCAGCTTGTTCTGTCGTCTTCTGTTGTTCAGTCATCGTTAAATCTGCAAATCAAACAAAAACACACATCAGAAATCGACAAAATTTCAAATTAAAAAGTTTTGGTAACAACTCTTCTCTTTCGCCCAAACGGGGGTACGAAAGAGTTTTTGCATAGGTACGGATGAAAAATAAAAGGTACGAATGTATGAGTTTTGATAAAATGTTTCATTCGCCCACAAATTCCTCATTCGACCATATGATTTTCTTCCTTCGCCCATTCGTACTGGTCGAAGGAGTCTGTTCATTATTTTGAAATTTCAATCTTGAAATTAAATGATTCTGAACATGTCCATTTGATTGAAACAAGTCCTAATGATGCCGATGAACAATCCTAAACTAACAGATTCAACGATTATGTATTGTATTTGTGTTTTCACCTAAAAACTAGGGTTTAAACACAATTTAATCAAACAGTTGAATTTTAAACCAAAGTTTTTGTTATATCTCCCCCTAAAACACACATACAACAAACCCTATGCATCAATTGTAACAATTATGTTGTATTTAAGCAGTGTTGAACAATTAGGGCTCGGAATGTAAAACAGGGATTAAGTCATGAAATCCTTGATGATAACTTGTAAAATAGATGGCAAAATGATCATTATCGAATGCCGAACACAATGAAATGATTTAAAAGAAACGAGCAATAAGGTGAGGTTAATGATGAAAATCTGGAAAAAATATGAATGGGGTTCGAATGAGCAGATGGATATATATAGGCACACTCCTTCGCCTGTTTTAGTCATACGAAGGAGAAACTTTTGGCTCCTTCGACCCTAGTGAAAGGGTACGAATGAGGCAAAAGGGTTCGAATGAGAAAATGTTCATGAACACTCTCCTTCGCCCAAATAAGACATACGAAGGAACATGTAAAATCCCACATTCGACCAACCGAATGGGCGAATGAGAATTGGGATTTTTGAAAATTTTCCAAATCTCATGAACACTCTCGTTCGACCAACCGAGTCCCGGTCCAATTATTTTCCAACTTTTAAGCATCCAACAATCATGTTTTCACATTTTAAAAGTTACAAAGCTCAAATGGTGTATCAAGTTTTAGAAAATCGACATCAACCACCATCAGTTATCAAAAATAAGATGAAAAAGAAAAATCTTTTTGGATTTTCTAAAGTTTATGTTAAAACACACCTAAAATCTTTTTGAGTTTTGTAATTTTTTACGATAAATGATACCACTTGTGAATTCGTTTGAGGATCGTAATCAAGATACGTGATCTCACGAATATCAACCGTAGGGTGTGGAATCCCCAACGATCGTGCAAAATGATTCAGAAATAAACGATAAAGATCGTGATGAAAACAGATAACGAATCACCGAGCAATTTCCATAACTTTAATCTTTGTATTAGATCAAATCAAGATGTTTACAAATGAAATCTTAGACCTAATACAGAGAAAAATACACATACACACTCTAGGGAAAAGGCTCAAAATGATAACTCTCTCTAAAATTACAAACTTTTCCCTTTATATAGGCTCCCACCTTCGCCCCTTTCATAAGGTCGAAGGTGTTCATTCGACCCTTTAAGGGTTCGAATGAAGCCTTCTATAACAATCAATCTACATTCGACCAAAGATAACTACATTCGTCCATCCGACTGGTCGAATGTAACTTCAAGCTAAAGTCTTGGTCGTTTTTCTGATTATCTGAACCTTCGACATTCAGTACTGGATCACTAGCTGGGGACATACATGAATAATGCACTTACATAATGGAGGGTTCAATTTATACTAAACACTCGGCTCATAGGTTTGGAAGGTTTGACCCAAGTTTTAATTAAAAACGTGTAATTTCATCTTAATAGGAATGATTAGGACGTGTATAATGGCCGGATTTATGGCTGAATAGGTTGATTGTGTAATAGACGAGCATGGTTTCCAAAAACAAGGTTGAGGGCTTGTTTACTGGATCAGATTGATGGCTTCTTGGTGTGGTTTTTTTTTTTTTTTTTTTTTTTTTGGTGCAGCGTTCGAACAGCAGCAGACAGAAGGAATCATCAAAGTTGGAGCGGGGATATATACTTATCGGGTTGGGATTAAAACAAGAATGAGCCATAGCTCAACTGGTTTGTGTGTGTGTTTCAATCGGACCGCCCCCAGGCTCGGGTTCGAGTCCTGTGAGGCTTCTCTTTTTTTTTTTAAACAACAGAAGGGAGGCCGGGTACTGGGCCCTAGTACTGGGCTCGCTGATGGGCTTAGATTGGGCTTCGAAAAAAAAGGCAAGAGGTTTTGGTTGGACTAGGGGGGAAGGTCAAGGGGAGATGGGTTTGGTTTTCTATTTGGCTTAATAATAAGGGTGGGTTCAAGTGAGTGTGTTCATAAATATATATATATATATATATATATATATATATTTACCATTAAATAAAATCTGAAATTTTCTTATTATTATTATTATTATTATTATTATTATTAAAAAGGAAATAATTACGACAACGATGCGAGAAACTTGAATCCAAAGCTTCGATTTTACAGGGGTTATAAATGTAAATAAATGAAAGGGACTAAAATCGGACAAAAGGTAAAATGAAAGGTGACGGATGTCACATGATGCATCCACATCATCCAGACCTAGTCTTATTCCCAAAGTAGCTGGTGTGATTGCCATTACTTTCCCTTGGATGGTTGATTTTAGGGAAAGAATCTGATCATTCACTGTCACCGTCTCGGCATTTGCCCAGAACTCATTAAGAGTTTCAGTGTGAATTGGAGGATCAATGGTGAGGGTAGTGAAGTATTGGGATTTGACGACTAAATCAATGATTTCGTCATATTGGGACCAGGCTTCATGTTTCTCAAAGTAGCCTCTTTGATTGTGTCCATGTTTTAGTATTAGAGCCATGTGGTTTGTGTGTGTTTAGATTGAACAGTGTTTTTGTTTGTTTGCTTGCAGGTGAGGGTTTGAAAGTGTTTTTGAGAGAGAAGGAGGGAATTTTGCATTTTGAAAGGATAAGTGATGCAAAAGGTGTTTATTAGAAGTTTATGACCGCCCTAGGTCAAACTTCTGAAGTGGGATATGTCTGATTTACCATTATTGACAAAACTGCTGATGAAGAATAATTTTCATCAGTAGTTACCATTTTCTCTTCAGTAGTTTGTTAACAACTTAGGAGAATATTTATAAACACTTTATTCATAACTTCTGAAGTTTATTTTATCAGAAGTTAATCATTTTTCAGAAAATATCCCTATACTAATGTTTTGTAGATCAGTACTTTCTCTCTTTTTGTTTTTCAGAAGTTTTATGACAGAAAATGTAAGTGAAAGTAAAAATATGTGCAGGAAAATAAAAGAAACACTTACAAATTTAGCATCCCAAGCATAGATACTAAGTTCTGAAATGTTGATGTGTCAAGGGGCTTTGTGAATATGTCAGCTATTTGATTAGCTGTTGTCACATGCTTCACTTCAATCTTGTTTTTTTCATAGGAATCCCTTATGAAATGATACCTGAGTTCAATATGTTTAGTTTTTGAAAACTGAACAGGATTCTGAATGATGCTAATGGCAGATTTACTGTCTACAAGCAATGGTGTCTTGGTCTCTTTGATTCCATAATCAAGAAGTTGATATTGGAGCCATTGTATCTGTGATGTACAACTTGCAGCTGCAATGTATTCAGCTTCAGCAGTTGAAGTTGCAACAGATGTTTCCTTCTTTGATTGCCAGGACACTAGACAGTTTTTCAAGAATTGACAACCACCAGATGTTGATTTTCTTGACATTTTGCACCCTGCTTAGTGACTATCTAAAAAGCTGTTAACTCGCTATTGCTAGAAGCAGGATACCAAATTCCAAGAGTAGGAGTTCCTTTCAGATATTTGAAGATTCTTTTGACTGCAATGAGGTGTGATTCCCTAGGAGCTGATTGTTATCTAGCAAAAACACATGTTGAAAACGTAATATCTGGTCTAGAAGCAGTTAGATACAGAAGGGAACCTATCATACTTAGATTGATGTATAAAAGTTCCATTTGTTTGTTGTTTAATCTGGAGTCCTAAAAAGTACTGCAGTTCTCCTATTGTACTCATCTCAAATTTTGATTGCATGAGTTTCTTGAATTTATCACACAATTTTGTGTTAGTTGAACCAAATATGATATCATCAACATAAATTTGAACAAGTAAGACATGAATTCCAACATGTTTTATGAAAAAGAGTTTTATCAATGGAGCCTCTTGTAAAGTTATTTTTGAGTAAAAAGTTTGAAAGTGTTTCATACCAGGCTCTAGGAGTCTGTTTTAGGCCATACAAAGCCTTGTCAAGTTTGTACACCCACTCAGGATGAGAAGGATCCTCAAACCCAGGTGGTTGACAGACATACACTCCCTCTTTAATTTTTCCATATAAAAATACACTTTTAACATCCATTTGAAAAACTTTAATTTTGTTGGAAATTGCATAAACCAAAAATAACCTGATGGCTTCAAGTCTTGCAACTGGATCAAAGGTTTCATCATAGTCAATTCCCTCTTCTTGAGAATAACCTTATACCACCAGTCTTGCCTTGTTCTTGATAATCATACCAGCTTCATCTTGTTTATTCCTAAAAACCCATCTTGTGCCAATTGGTATCTTGTTTGGTGGAAAGGGACAGATTTCCCAGACCTGTTGCTTCCTAAATTGGAGAAACTCTTCTTGCATAGCTTGAACCCAATTGTTGTCTTTGAGGGCTTCTTGATACTTCTTAGATTCCAACTGAGAAATGAATGCTGAGAAGAAGCAAAAGTTGGAAAGTTGGTTTCTTGTGAGAACACCTGATGCAATATCACCCATGATTTGATCCAATGGATGATCCTTGTGTTCAATTAGTTGTTGTAAACCACTGACAGGTGTAGGTGGCTCTTGTACTTCTTCAAACAAACCACTGAGGTTTATAATATCTGGTTCAGCTGTTTGAACATCATCAGTAGTTGTAGGAGCTGAAACAGATGTTTGAGTTTGTACATCAGCAGTTGTTGAATCAGAAGTTTGTGAAACTTCTGATGGTTTAAAAGTTGACTTAATGACTGTATTAGGAGTCCATGGTGTAGGATCCTCATCATCAAACCTTTGATCACCATAATAAATAGGTTTAGATGAAATGACAGTCTTTTCAGGTCCGAAATGGAAACTGTCAAGGTCAAAGAGTTCAGCAGGATGTGCTGGAATGAGTGTGTGTTTTGACTCATTGAACTTGACATTCAGTGTTTCTTCTACTATCTTGGTTCTTGAGTTATAAACCTTGTAGGCTTTTCTAGTGGAAGAATAACCAAGAAAATAACCTGAATCAACTTTTGCAGCAAACTTTGAAATAGAGTCTTTAATGTTTAGAATGAAACATTGACATCCAAAAGCCCTGAAAAAGGAGATAAGGGGCTTAATGCCAAGAAGAACTTCATAGGCAGTTTTGGAGTGTCTCTTGTTGACAAGGACTGTATTCTGAACATAACATGCAGTGTTGACTGCTTCAGCCCAGAAATACAATGGTAGGCCTGAATCAGCTAACATTGTTCTTGCTGCTTCAATTAGTGTTCCGTTCTTCCTTTCTACCACACCATTTTGTTCAGGAGTTCTGGGAACACTGAATTGTCTATTAATCCCTTTAGACAAGCAGAATTCATCCAGATTTTCGTTCCTGAACTCTGTCCCATTGTCACTTCTAATGGCAATGACAGAAAGAGAATATTGTTTCTCTACTTGTAGAATAAAGAACTTAATGATTTCAGCTGCCTCATCCTTGGAAAATAAGAAGAAGACCCATGTGAATCTTGAATAGTCATCAATGATGACTAAGCAGTACTTCTTCTTACCAAGGCTCATGATTTTGACTGGCCCAAATAAGTCCATATGGAGAAGTTGAAGACATGCAGTTGTTTTTTATTCTTCAATAGACTTATAGGAGGACTTATGCGGCTTTCCCTTTATATAGGATACACAGTGTTCTTGACACTGGTATACTTTCAAGGGTAGAACTCTGACCAAGCCCATTTTTGTGACTTTATTTATGGTTTTAAAGTTCACATGGCCAAGTCTCTGAAGTCGTTGCCCTTGAGAAGAAACAGGCAGTGTTGTTTAGTACTTTGTCCTTCTCAATGTCCACTGCATAGACATTCCCACATCTTTTGGCTATCAACAAAGTATGATCTTCAATGATCTACGCTATCAACTTCTGGCCTTCTGGTGATATGATCTTGCATGTTGTTTTTGTGAAAAAGGAAGAATATCCTTTATCACACATTACTCAAGGTTTTCAACTAGATTGACCATGTCAAACTGTATTTTGCCTGAAGAGACATTGCCATGTCCTAGCACATATCCCTTGGCATTGTTCCCAAAGGATACAGATCCTTCTCTTTGACGGATAAAATTGTTTATCAGGTATCTGCATCATGTCATGTGCATTGAGCCTCCACTGTCAACATACCAAATGTTATTTAAGCCTCTGGAGACCCTCTACACAAAGTAGCAAATTAGTTAGATTTGGGAACCCAAGCCAATTTGGTTTTGGGTTTGCTCTTGAGAACATTAAAAATTTGTTCTTGACCAGGTTGAGGAATCCATGTCTTTTTTGCTATGAATTTTTCATTAAGAGCAATGGTGGTATCCTTTTGAGGACCACCATCAACCTTGGTCATCAGTAGTTGTACCATATTCATGAGATCTTTAATCTTAGCAGTTTGTCAAACTGCTGATGATTTAGGTCTAACTACTGAAAGAGAAATTTGAGAAAAAGACTTTTGTTGAGATTTCATCTTTTTCTGAGAAAAGGTGTTGCCTGATTGTTGTTTGTTGGTTAAGAAAGTTTCTTTAAAAACATTTTTGAGTTGTTTTCCCGCAACCAGTTGTGAAATTTTCTTGTTATACTGATTTCCTTTTCTGTATCTACAAAATTCTGTTTTGTGGTTAAACAAACCACAAATTTCACATTCTTTTGCCTTCGCTTTTTCATTTAAAGGCAAATTTCTAACAGTCTTAATTTGATTTAGGTCATCAGTAGTTTTTAGGTTCTCAACTCCTGATGTAGATGAAACTACTGATGACTTAAAGTCATATTTGTTCAGTACTTCTGAAGAACTTTCTTTTCAATTTTTAGAAAGTTTTCATGAAAAGATGTGCATTCTTTCTTTTCAGAAGTTTGATTTTGAACTATTTTCCTCCCATCATCAGTAGTTTTGGGAGAAAAATTAGTTGGTGTTTCAGTTGGTACACTTTACATGACTCAACCCATTTCTCACATTCAACCTTGGTGTCAGCAAGCTCTTTTCTAACATTTCCTAGGTCTTCTATCATGATTTTAAGTTGTGCTTGGGTTTCAATAGCATTATTTGTCAATTTAGAATTTTCTTTTGATTTTGCAACAAGTTTTCTTTCTAAATCACATTTTATTTGAGTATACTTTCTCTTTGAGTCATTGGCCTTGCCTTGTAAATGCACATTGGTCTCTCTTATGAGAGCAAAAGATTCTTTGCATGAGTTTGAACATAGTTTTGCAAAGATTCTTTTGATACCTTAGATAAGGCAGATTTAGAGGTGCAGCCCTCAAATGCCATTAAGGCAAAGTTCTTTCTGCCATTGTCAGGTTCTCCCCAGTTGATGTTAAACATTTTGTTGTCTGCATCAGGATTGCACTCAGTTGTGTCAAAAGGAAGACTACTCCAGTCAACATACTCTGATGTAAAAAAGACTTTGTTGTGAGGGTTGTTGAGTTTGTGGAGGTTGTTGAGCTGCAGGAATGGAAGGCATTCGTTGTTGGCTCTGCATTTGTTGAGCAGGCATCTGTACATATTGTATTTGTGGCACATATTGGATTTGTTGAGCTTGTGCCTGTACAAAATGTGCACTTCCCTATGTTCCATTATTCCTATTGTAACTAGGGTTAAACTGATTTCCAGACTATGGTTGGTTATAGCTAGAGCTTCTACACTCTCTAGAAAAGTGTCCCAACTTCTAACACTTGTGACATCTAAGTTTAGATTTGTTAAAACCAACTTTTGTTGAACTGTTCGGTCCTGGAAATTTCCTTCCAGACCTTTTGTAAAATTTGTTAGTTTTTATACTTAACATGGCCAGTTGGTGTAAAATGTCCATCTCTTCTAAGTCATCACTGCTAAAAATTTTCAAGTCATCCATGATAAAACACATGTTATCAGCAGTTTGACTATTTTCATCATTGTCATAAGTTGGATATGATCTTTCTGATGAGATCCCAGCAGTTATGTCAATGTGGTCAAAAGATCCAAAATTATTTGGACAAGAAGGTGAGTCTTGTCCCAACAATGTTGTACTACCTGGTACATAGTCATCCGTTGTTTTACCAGAATTTTGCAACGTTTTCTTTTGATCAATTTCTCTTTCAAAAGTTAGCAATCTCCCATGTAATAGTGTAAGGGTGAGGGAGTTAAAATCTGGTGAAGATCTGAGTACTATAGAGTAAGTTTCCCATTTTTCTGGTAATGACCTTAAAAATCTATGAAGCATAGATACATTTGTGTAGGTCTGACCATTTAATTTCAACTCAGAAATTAATGAGGAGAATCTTTCAAACTGTTGTGTCAAAGTTTCCCCATTAACATGAGTAAATGTTTCATAATGCTGAGCCATGATGTCTCTAGTGTTGGCAATCACCTCTTCAGTTCCTCCAAACTGTTCTTTTAGGCAGTCCCAAAGCTCTTTGGCACTTTCACAATGTAAAAGTCCAGAGTATATTTCATTTGGGAGTGCCATTGCCAACATAGAGAAAGCCTTGGCATCAAGCTCAAGTTTTAAGGAAATCTTCATATGTGTAGTCTTTTGGGTCTTTAGGTATTTCCACTTTAGTTTCAAGGTTTATATTTACTGGTTTGTGAGGACCATACATCATAGATCTCCAACACCCAGTGTTGGTCTGAGACAGAGTATGTGCCAGCCTTTTTTGCCATATGTTATATTCTGAAGGAACAAGCATGGCAGGCTTATTGGCAGAACCAGTATTATGAGGATCCATTTTTAAGAGTATTGATTTGTCAAATTTCTTTCAAAGTGATGGATGTTGAAAAAAGTGAACTTTTATCCTATATTGAATATCAATAAGAGCCTGTGTCTGATTCTCAATTTGTTAGATTGATATGTGATCAGATAAACCAGTGCTCTGATACCAATTGTTGGATCAGTATGCTCTTTTAACAGTTGCTTGCTTATGAACACTTATGTGTTTTGCAAGTTTAATCAAAGCAGTTTTGCAGCGGAATAAGTTATAAAGTTTCACTATCAACAGGAGTATTTACTCCCCCTGGATGTTTGTAAACTAAAGACAGTTAATGAGAATCTAAGCAATTGAATGTATATGATAATAAATATGCAAAAAGATTCTCAGAATATGAAATGGTATTTCAAGTTTTAAGCTCTGAAGGATTTTAGTTTTCAATTAAAATCAATGTCTAAAACAGAGGGATTAACCCATCTATTTATAGACAAACAAATACATGAACCTTGTTATAAAAGCAAGTCTACAACAAGTTGTAGTCTTGGAACTTGTACAAAAGATAAAGTAATAATAAACTAATAAACTACTAAAACATAAGGGCGGTAGAAAGATTCTATTACAAGTGCTGATGAGTGACAAACTACTAATGAGTAGTTTGTCTTCAGCAGTTCTTCAGTTGACCTGTCTGGTTTGACTTCAGAACTTCTAATCTTTACTCTTCGGTACTTGTTGAATCCTTCTTCCGTACTTGTGTCTTCTTTCTTCAGTAGTTTTATACGTAGAATATTTTGGCAGAAGTAGGAATTAGACTAAGGCTAGAAAAAGAGGTTTCAACAATCCTTTTTGTCCTTACAGTGGTGTTCATGACACATTCCACATATCCAATCTTAAAAAGTGTTTATCCGATGAGTCTTTGATCATTCCTCCTGAAGAGATTCACATCGATGATCAACTCCACTTCATTGAGGAGCCAGTCGAATGGACTGATTGGAAAGTCCAGAAATTGAGAAGGAGCCGAACAAAACTTGTCAAAGTCAGATGGAATGCAAAACGTGGACCCTAATTTACATGGGAACGTGAAGCCCAAATGAGACGCAAGTATCCCGCTCTTTTTCCAAAGACTGTTGAACCTAGTAAGAAAACTCGATTTCGTAGACGAAATTCCAAAACAAGGGAGAATGTGACGCCAATCAACGAATCAGGTCAAGATCTATACACATTTTACTTAACCATGTTATTTCATGTGCACATTAGTCACTTTTAGCACTCACTATACCCCCTGCCGGTCTAGTAAAGCCCGGACTATTGCAGAAATTCAATGGATTATCTATTTATGCATTCAACACCCGAAATATCCAGAACAATTGGCATGGAACAATCAGGTCAATCCCGAGCTCAACAGAGAGCAACCAGATATCCAACTATTATGTACGGACAATACAACAATACACGTGACATTACCAAAGCGGGAAATTTCACAATTCCACTCATATCCGAAAAATTCATAATGTGTTTAATACTACTAAAACATACAAAGTCATTAAACACTACCACGGAACAAGCATGTATTAGTATAAGAGAATAACACACACAATAACACATATTTGTCCACAAATAATGAATGCATCCGTGACACAATCAATAATACTAGTGTTACAACCACACTCATTATTAGCACCTTGGTTTGATCACACACATATGTTATAATCCAATGATCCAAATCCATGGAGGTTAGGCATCTATAACACTTTAAATAATCATCCATATCCATGAGCAATCGGCCCTATCTGAATACATATATACACACAACATGTTAATCCAATTATACAATCATTGAAATCCATGTGTTGGTATATACGTAATCGGCCACCATATACACCATGTACATGACTTCATAACCCTTCCTACATCAATAATAAGTTAGACAATCCACAACCAAACAAATTTATACATACATATATATATACACGGACATGGACATGGATATGGATATTGAGAATGTTTTTCTCTTGATTACACCAAATTAGGATCTTTCATTAATCCAACACCTGTCCCATGAGAAGATGCTTGCTAGTTTGATATAACTAATAACAACTAATCACCTTCTAGTTTCCTATACAATCTGCCAATATAGACAACATACATATAACCTTGACAACTTTCTTATACTAAAATTGAAGCCTAAAACTAAGTACACCACGACTAACATAAGTGCACCTACTTAAACTTGAATGATCTTCTTTCTTTGTCTCTACTCCCGGCCGAACACGAAGGAATACACAAGCCGAAGTCCCTTTCATATCTTTCGTGTTTATGGCAAGGAAATCATCATGCATCATATACCACAACTTACCACAATACTCTTTTGGGTAGAAAACAAACACACCTCTTCCTTCCTTTCTCTTGATTTCGGTCGATGACACACCACACAACACCTCATAGATCACCATTAAGGATGTTTGTCACCATTAACCATGCATGACAATAAAAGACAAATTTGATTCACTTACACACTTATGTGATCTTTCCATCCATCTTAATCCATTCTTAGACTTTTCCACTCTCCAAAATAGAAGATTTCCTTGTCTCTTCTATTCGGCTGATCCCAAGAAACAACACACCTCATATTTTGTCAAACATTATCACTAAGAGGGAATGGTACTCTCAAGAGCTACAAGAATTCATGAGAGAAGCTTACCAAACTATCGGCTATATATATGGATCAACCACACACACAATTCACACAACAAAAACTCACAAACTCTCCTCTCTATTCTCTTGCAATCAACACTTACCTAAACCAACCAACCGACCCATCCCTTTTTTCGTTGGCTAAACACACCAACAACATCATCATCAAGCCACTTGAAGACGCACGAGGCTTTATTGAGCTAATACAAGATCAAGGGAACTCTAGGTGTTTTAAAAAGCCTCTTTACTTGCATAATACTTCTCTTAATAGTCGACCTCAATAACAAACCAAACAAACACACTTAAATCTTGTGTAATCGGTTTAACTTAACATAATGTAGTATGTTAATAATCACAAGGTTTCTATACATTGATCTTTGTTTAAAAAACTCATCATATGTTAATTTATATACTCGCAAACACACACAAATAATGCAAACTTTAATGGATCGACCCTAAACATGTTTGGTTCCCTAGGCTGAACAAGTATGTGTATATGGACATGATAAATGGGAAAGTAAAACCAAACTTTGAAACCAAACAAATGAGTAAACACACTTGACATGACTCAATTTTCAAACCATAGATCTACACAATAATAGATGGTATGGAAGACCTACATGTTCATGAGTCCATAAAGCACCACATACGTGTTCATAGGGATCGAACATGCTCCACACAAAATCAGATCTGAACCATATAATGTACAAAATTTTTGACTATAGATACAACATATGTTAAAACAACCTTAACATGTGTTAACTACACATTTAACACTATAATATTAGAACCTATGTTAAAACATTTGTTTTTTTCAAAGAAAACACCACACGTGTTGGATTGGGAAATATTCCATAACCCATGATAACGTGTGGGCCCGTTCTATTAACAATAGATACGTTTTTGCACTAAAACGTCTAGAGATCACAAAACCATACACTTTACAAAGTACACATGAAACACGTAATAATTATCACGTTCACAAACAATGGCTCACATGTAACAGACACAAGGGTCCACAAGTCGGGTGAACAGCTTGTTTGGTAAACGATAAGAACGTACAACTTATCATGTCCTTGTTAATCATAGGATAACGGTTGTCAGGATAGTAGCTTTTCTATTTTTCTACTTCACTAGACTTTATCTGCAGTTATCAGGTGAGTTTCACGGCCCCGTTTTACTATTTTACATTTTGGGGGATAAACATGCTACATTTCTAGCACATTACATTTTGGGTGATATTCTATCATGACTACTATGTGAAACATGAGACATTAGGTTCATGAGCTCAACAGTCCTTGTACTTACATTTACATTGTAACCATTAGCTAACAACAGCCATACAACACTTAAATAGATATATTGGGTTGACACCCCCACTCTTGGTTAGTCGCTCTAACCGGTTATATACAAGAGAGTGTTAGTATTCTACTATATATATATATATATATATATATATATATATATATGTTGTCTTTATTGTACAATGCGCGAGACACAAAAGTCAAGAGGTTTGGTTACAGGACTCATGATTGGCACAGTAATCATTAGCTTAGCTAGCTTTATTAGTCATACACAAATTTCACAAGCACTTTACATATTACATTAAAACATGTGAACTCACCGACATTATCTTGATAAATCTTTTAAGCATGTTTTTCAGGTAATTGATCATGGAGGACGGAAATTTAAGAGAGGGGTTCGAGTGCACATCCTATGGTATCATCACCTATACCGGTCAAGATTTAACAATGTTGGTCATGTTATGTTTTGACAATTAGCCCAGTGATTTTAGACAATATTACATTTATCTTAATTATGTAAGACTTAAATTTTCATTTGATGGTATCTACTTAACTTACATGTTATGTGTTGCTCGAACCTTGTACTTGAAAACCTTTCGAATCACATCCCGATGTTTCCGCCTTGGCGGGGTGTGACATAATCCTTCAACAACTTCAGCATCCCACTTTAGTAACGGTATACAATGATCTTTAACAAACCTAAATGATTTTAACAAGGTTCACATTTCTGAACCATCAAATAAACCTTCAAAAAAACTTTATTTAACTTTTAAAATAGGTTAAACCATGGCGAATATGAATCATATGACCGAACTAGGGTAACACTTAAACATAATGGAGGTAGTTTGAATCAAGACAACTACTGATTTGTTCTAACCAAAGCAAATTGTTTCTAGCTAAACCAACAAAAAGTATTAAAGCGGCTTTTAAGTACTTCCTAACATTGCAAAGTACTTTGCAAAAAGTATGCTATCAAAACAATACCTTAGACCCAACGTCCATGTGACAACCGGAAACTTCCGATCAACACGGATATGATTTTTATGATTTGAAATAAATATTTATTATAAATATTGTTAACTATAAAGTTTCGGAAGTTTACTTATCGTTTTAACAATTGAAACTGCGACTTATTTAATTAACGCGATTTAAAACGTGCGTATCGAATGTGCGCATCGGGTGACGAAAAGAATCTTATATTTGCTCGGTTTTATTATATTTTTAATTTTGAATAAAAAAAAACTAATTTTTGTGATGGGTTACGGATCCTAAATATAAACCGAGTCGCATTACGTTTAATCGGGTTCGTATACGCTGTAATAACCTACCAACCCTAACCCTACCTATAAAATCAACATAATCCTCTCATCATCTTCATCATCAGCCGCTATACACCCTCTCTCTCTCTCTCTCTAGAATCTCTGCAGCTCCCTCTCTCTCTAACTCATCTCTCTCGCAGCTCTCTCTCCCACCTTTCTTTTTAGTTGCAGCCGGCCACCACCCTCCTTATGGTGGTGGCGGCACGTGGATCTTGGCTCGAAATGGGTTGTTGTGGTTGTGCGGGGTTTACAAGGGAGGCGACAGATCTGTTAGTGGATCGAGTGAGGGTGGTGGTCTGGTTATGGGTGTGTTTGTTGAAGGTGGATTATGGTGGTTATTCGTAGGCCAGAGATGATGTTAGGGGCTGGTTAGTTGTGTTCCGGTGGTGGGAGGTTGTGGCTGTGACGCAAATGATGGTCGTGACAGGTGGGTTGGTGCTGGTCATGGTTTCGGGTGGTTAAGGAGATGGTTGTGGAGGTCTCGGCTGATAACAATGGGGCTGATGAAGGTTGATGTTGGGGTCGTGGGGTTTTCCGGTGGTGATTTAGCTCTCATGGTAAGTTCCAGCGCTGGGTTCATGGGTTGGGTTTGGTTTTCGTTGGAAATAATCCGGCTCACAATGATGGGTTCGTAATGGTTTTTAGGTTGGGGTTGGGTTTCGTCAATGGTGGTGGTTCGTGGTGGTTATGGTCAGGTTTGACAATGGTTGTGGTTATTGATAGCTGGTCTCGGGTCTGGTCTCAGTCCAGGTCGCATACGGTTCGGGTCTCAGGTCCTTGACTGATGGTCGAGTCAATTGTTCCGGTTTGGTTTCAACTCAGTCAGATTTGGTCGAACCAGACAACTCGGGTTTTGGTCTGGATGTTCGGGCCAGATTCAGCTTTGTGTTCAGTCACGGGTTCGGGTTGGGTCTGGTTTTGGTTTGGACGTGGTCAAGGCGCGGGTCAGCTACAATCAACACTTGTCAGATCTGTTGCAAGTCAGTTTGGGTTTTGGTTGATCTAGGCCAGTCACGGTTCGGGTTAGGTTCTGGTCTAGGTTCGGTTATGTTCGGGTCGGGTCAACAGTTAGATCTGGTCGACGTTCTGGTCAACGGCTCGGTGTGCGATTCGGTATACTTATAATCGTGTTATTATTACTTTATTTATATATTTATAAATATTGGATATTTGTAAATATTATATATTTATGAATATTATATATTTATAAATATATTGATATTGAGGAAATAGTTTTAACTCGCGAACGGACCGAATGATAATAATAATAAATGGTAACTACATTATATATCGAACGATTTGGTAAATGGATAACTTAACGTGACTTATGATATTGAACATCGGCCTAAATAACATTGGACTATATTTTCGGACTATATTTTATATATATATATATATATATAAATAAGTATACATAGGTGACGAAACGTATAGTCTCGTGAATCGGAAATGTGGATAAAAGGACTTGATGAATTGTGTTTGAAAGTTGATTTTGGGGAAAATTGTAGACAACGGGTGTTGTCTGGTTTGTACAAAAACAGAGGAAACTCTGCCCAAAATTTTATAAAATCAAAGCGTAACGAACTACTATTTCTATAAATAAATTCCCCCTAAGTGTTTTGGACAAATAAATCGAAATGCTTTCAAGGTCTGTTTATTCGTAACGATAAAGATGATTTCACACAATTTTTGGGAAAAAGTAACAAATGTTATTGATCGGTTTAATAACTAACTTTGTATTTCCTCAAAGGGAATTTTCTAAAATATAATTACGCAAAACAAATACATTTACATGATTTGCGAGACGAGCTACGATTCAGGATAATTATACGTTTCGGGGTACTAGTCCAACATGGTTTATACACAAATAGTAACAAGTGTGCAACTTGGGTGTTATGTAATATGAAAATTAAGATAAGTCATGATCGGTTCGTCGAGTTGAAACGTATTGAGACTCGCGTTGGTACACATGAGTCTAGACAGTCGGATAGACTATCTTTTAGGCGGTTAATGAGCTAGGCTTATGTGTGATAGACTGTTACGGTGTCCTTTGTTGGTAATTAGGGCACGAGGAAGTCGGTTGAGGTTTCAGGCTTTGTTTGCTAGCTTAGCACGGAAATTAAGGTGAGTTCATGACCCCACTTTTTATTGTTTTTGTAAATGTTTTAGGGGGGGAAGACATGCTTCTTTTATGAAAATTGAGGAATTTAAAGCAAAACAAAGTTTTGGACAAATGAAACGGGTTGCGTGAGTTCACGGCCCCACTTTTACTGCTTTAACTTTTGGGGGAGAAAACATGCGTTAAACTATTTTGGTAACATATGTCATACTATGGTTTTAACTTTGCATTGCTATACGATCTTTTAAAGTCTCGGGGAAAACCATGAATGTGCGGGGATGCACAACGGGGAAAATGTGGATAGATCTATTGGGTGTGACCTGCCCCACTCATCGGCTTGGAGGGCCGGGCGAGTGCATATTGTCTCGAACTGGTAACATTAGTAACATGTTGAACATTCGGGCTGTGTCTAGTAATGGTTTTCCAATTGTAGTAGTAATAAAACATACGCCTAGCTAGCGTACTTGGTAACATTGATATAGTATGGATATGGTAACACTTTGGTAACATTTGGTAACCTTTGGAAACGTTTTTGTTAAACTTATGAACTCACCAAGCGTTATGTTGATGTTTTAAGTATGTCTTTCAGGTTTAAACTTTGGTAACGACACGGTTGGAGTGGGCGACATATTGGGATCGGGGATCCTAGAGGGTTAGCAATGGCGTTCGGGAAATAAGAGTCTTAGATGCATCTTTCTGCTGCGTGGCAAAGCTACCAAACGTCACAACCGATGTGACCCCCTGGGAAGTCTCCACTTGGGCAACCAAAAACAAATCCATGAGCTTTGGATGGGCAAAGCAGATAATATTGGTGGTGAGAGGGGCGGGGTGTTACAGATGGTATCAGAGCCACTCCTGTGTCGTTCGGGATGGTGGGTGCATACCTCATCAGGGACGATGAGACACTAACAGGGGGTGAATGTGACACCCCAGGAAAATCCCACATCGGCCGTGGCCAGGAGAGATCCTTGGTTCATAAGTAATGTCTTGCCTCTTATATCACCAACGCGTTTTAGGGCTTAATGTTAGTGGATGAGAGGAGAACTCCATAGTTAAGCGTGCTCAGGTGGGGGCAGTATCAGGATGGGTGACCTCCTGGGAAGTCTCCACTGGGCAAGCAATAACAAATCTGTGAGCTCTGGATGGGCAACCCATCAAGGCAAATCGAACAATATTAGTGGTGAGAGGGACGGGGTGTTACAGTCCATGGTTTGGGTCACATCATATGAGTATAAAGGATGCCCATATGATGTGAGCATAAAGGATGCTTTGCATTCTTATGAGCATAAACGATGCTTTGCATTATGTTGGGTGCTTAACATCTTCCATGATTATAGAGTAATAACCAAGGAAGGTTTGCACTTAAAATTCTAGTTGGTGTTTCTTATTTATTTTGTGGTATAAAAATCTTACTAGAAAACTCTACTTTTTTTTCTTTTACCAAACACTTAACACAATATACACATATTTTTTTGTCTGCCTAAACATATATACTATTATAAATCCTAAGCTTTACTTAGCATATTAAATGCATTTCATTTTTTTGTTAACTCAATAAGGCTTGATTTTTATAGTAACAGAAACCCTTCATTGATAAAGAACAATTAGGCAATGTATAGATCTTAAAATTTTAATGTACCTCAAAATAAATTATATTAAATAGGCATGAATTTTACTTTCTTTAACGACAAATGTTACAAGTACTCTATTCTTACACCTATAATTATAAATCACACCCTTTCCAGGGATTGAACCCTGGAGCCAACACCCCCCCCCCCCCTCCCCTCCCCAAGAGCATAGGCTAGCCCCACATTGGTAGCTAGGTATTTTCCTAAACTACGCATGTCAAATCTTACAAAGACATGCATAAATATAAAAGTTAATTACACGGATTGTCCCTCTACTTTGCACAAATTTCACAAATTGTCTCCAAGTTACATTTATTCTCCTTGTGGTGTGAAATTAGTTTGTAGCTATTGTGGTCCTTTCAAACTAACAACGTTTAAACTTTTCTGTTAAGTCCATGTAATATGTCCAAGCCAACACCAAATAAATTTCAATCTACCTATCCATGTTTGCTGTTAACTCTCAATTTTCATCTACTAGCCTATTTTATCCTCTTTAACCTTATCTAAATGCTACCACCGCTTATCCATGTATGCCACTACAAAAACCTTAGGCCCCACCTATCCATGGCTGCCATGAAAAATAGTCACTTGAGGTCATCCTAGTTGAATTGATCTCCAGATCTACATAATGAAAACCAAACGTTTGGTAGGTGGACACGGAAACATGAAACACCTATAGTGGAAATTAAAGTCCAATCCTTGGCGGGACAAGACCCTACCTTGTTGGAATCGCGATGGTCATGTTGGAACCATTAAACTTCCATTAGTGACTTCAACATTCGTTTTTTTTCCAAATTCAAACTATAGTGGAGCAGACAACCTTCGATTTTCTGTTAGTTTCAATATTCAACCTTCAACCTTTGCATTTATGACTGACTTTAAGCTTCTCTGAAAAAAAAAAAACTGTTTCTATGGTGGTTTTGGAAAAGATGAAGTGGTGCATGTCAGGGTTGTTCATGAGGCGAGCCGAGTCACCTAGGGAATGCTTAGGTTCAACCTGATTATAAACCGAGTTTGAGGTGAGGAGGTGGTGAACGTGTTCAAGATGGAAAGAAAGAAAGAGAGAGCGGGGGATGGGGAGAATATAAATAGGGGTTTCGGCTATTCATTAATAATTAAAATTGAAATACACTTACGTGTATGTCCCTAGCTAGGTCCTATAGTTAGGTTAATGTTTTGGTTGATTTCCTAGAGTTTCAGTAACCTATGATGATTGTAAATACAATTTTGTGATTCCTAGCCTATTAGACGTATGAGCTTCATGCGTAGGAGTCCTACGCCTAGCTATCTATTGTAAGAGTATCCTACGCCCAGAGCCCATTAGGTCTATGTGGCCAACCCTATAAAATGGTGCCTTAGCCTCATCGTTTGTAACTTTTGATTTTGTGACCAATACATGTCGAATTGATGCTGAATTTTCGTGCGACATATTGTTGTTTTACATTGTTTATAATTCCGTTATCATTTTCATGACTAATAACGACATGTTTCATTAAATTCGGCTTTAACTCGGGTTTTACAAAACAAATTAATTCTTATTCTAAAGAAATCGATCATACAATTAGTCCTATGCATGAAAGGTTTATGTAGTCATTTTTGTTACTTATATAATCTTTGTCGTTTTTGTTGTTTTTGACGTATTATGTGTGTTTTGGTCTGGCAACAAGCATAACATTTTTGCTCATATAGACACAACTACAAAGAACACAAACGATTTCATGGGCATAATCAATTTTCTAAGATGATATTGTATTTTCTATGCTATTTCCACAATGTATGACACGTATATTAGCCATCAAAGACTTTTCTGGGCTACAGCTCGTCTGGATTGCAATAGTGAACCAAAGTCTATTGTCGGGATGATCTTGGATCTTGAAGTTGTTATTATCAAGTTGAGTATTAGGAAAAGATTACTCTTTAATAATCTACAAACTGGTTCAATAGATTTAGATGTTAATCTTGTCTGAGTATTTTTCTTGAGGCTCGAGTGGGATAAAGATGTTACCGTTTCAATGTTCTTGAAGTCATACCTTTGTCCTCCATACAAGTGTCTACTACATGGAATGATACATAGTCCTTGATCTAGAAAGAACATTTTTATGTCGCCAGAGAAATCAATTCCTTAGCTATGGTGGCTTTGGCTTTGAACAAGCCATTTAACTTTTCTGGAATAATTTTCATCATCTTAAAGAGAATGTCGTATCCAAAGGCTCCAACTAACCAAATCAAGATTCTTTAGATAATGTTTGATGCTCAACTTCCCAGTCCTCCAAAGGCTCCAACTAACCAAATCAAGTTCAAGCAGGATAATAACACTATTCTTTCAAGAAAGAAGTATTATAAGGGAAGGGAAGTTTATACTCTTAACAAACAAATGATATGGCATATTTCAAATCCTGATTATCATGAACCAGAAAACAATAACTAGAGACAAGCAGATAGTGATTCAGAGGAAAATATTCTTATTGTTCCCCAACGTGGTAATGGGGGAGATAATCAAGGAGGTGATCTGGGTGGTCAGGTTCCTCAAGTTGATATTCCAAGACCCTCACTAACCCAACAACAAACATATTGAAGAACCTGTGTGTGAGCATGCAACAACTACACCATCAAAATATGTTAAAGTATTTGAACCTATTCCTGGTGAACTAACTCCTACATAACCTATAATTACAACTTATTGTGATGGACCATCTAATGGTGCAAGAAATGATCATGGTGAACCAGTTGAATAAACGTATGAATTTATTACCACGGGATTTAAGGAAGAACTAGAGAAAGATAAGTCTGATCATGAAAGTGATGATAGTGAGAAAACTGAAGATGAGTCTGATGTCGAAGGTGTTAATGTTTTTAAAGAGAGCAAGACATTAGAAGAACAATGCCAGCAATGAGAAATCGATGCCCTATGAGGTCTCAAAGCTAGTACACGTCAGAGAGAAAAGGAACTTGATCTGGATTATACTTTAGATTTGGAGGCTCTTCAAGAAGTACTTGAAGCTTCGTCCCCTCCGAAGGAGAAGGCAAAGACTACTACTCCAGTTAAACGGCCACAAATTAAGAAATCATTTGTTATGTCTAGACTTCATCTTAGAGTTCAAATTACCAAAACATCAGTTGCTTAAGCTACAAAAACAACCACTACAGCAATAACAACAACAATAGTTCTTTAAGAACAGCAATCTTCACTGAATTAATTTAAGTTGTGGCTTTTGTATCATCTTATTATTATACACCTTTGATAAGTCAAGCTTTTGCGTCTATTGGCGAAGAATTATAGAAAATGCATGCAGAGCTTGGACTTCTTCAATTCTAACAATTCCCACCTAAAGCGAATGTTCTATTCATGTTGTCTATCTCTCAGGTGCCTGTTGTTCCTAGTTATTCATCTTTGCATGCATAAATCAACAACCTTGTAAGCATGTTGCATTTGTAAGCAACTCAAAAACTGGAAAATCTGAAAAGAATGGCAGAGTTAGAAAGTAGGGATCAGATGTTTGTAGGTCCTTGGAATGGATCGATTAACAAGATTGATCAGATCTATAAAGGTGCGTAATCTCTTGATAGATGTTTATGCAACTAACAAATCGAACAAACGAATGCACACGTGAATACTTATAAACTGCTTATCTATTGATAAACTTTCAGAGAATATTATCTATTACAAGCACACACTTGACCAGCCAAACTTAGACTATACCATATGCATTGCAATTATGCACATACAAGTCATGGGCCGATTACAATTAACGAAGATCCATTTGTAGCGAAAATAACCCATCTTTGCTACACTCCTAACATTGTTACTACCCATATTCTCTAGGGTTCCATAATCGTTGTTATTATATCAAACGATTATGTATTACAAAAGACCTAACATATTATCAACCTGAAAATTACTATCTAGACAAGCATTGTCACACAAAAATGCATCAACAATGTTCCTAACTATTATTAACCAGACCAGAGCTTATAATACAAGATTGGAAGCAACTTTACGGGACATCATCCAGAGGTTTAATAGCAGCAATCAAGAGATTCTCTATTTCACTTAGTCACGGGAACAAACAAACAATCATCTTGTAGTTGTTGAAGATGAAAACAAAAGGTTGAAGAGATGAGTTTAGTATCTTATGAACAAACACAAACGACTGACTGCTGGATATTGAGATGATGATGACGACCATGAGTCTGCCAAGAGAACCGAAGGTGATGATGATGAGGAAGGTGAAGGTGGAGATTGATTGGGTACATCTGTGTGGTTTTCCATGGAGAGAAAGAGAAACAAGCAAACCCGTGAACAAGGAAATGAGCCCGAAGGTGGAGCATCCACTAAGGGGGATGGGGAGCCTAGTAGTATATAGAAGACTCTTGCTGATCACATTAAATAAGGATTTGTCCCGATTGAATTTATAGATTCATTTCTCGAAGTCTTTGGTGATGACTATGGGTCGTGATATCTGCTAGACGTATTTTCGTGAGTTGGCGTGTATAGCTATGAAATAGGAGAAGAGTACTCAATATTTCTGACACATTGTAGACATGAAAATTTGGGTTTTCTTGGATATCAGAGACATCTTCAAGCTGAATAAGAGTGCTCATCATTGTCAATTTACTCAATAACTACAACGGGAATGTTGGACGAAGTGGAATTACATGAGGCCCCAGTATCCTAAAAGCTATCATGCAATGAAGCATCAACCGAGATCTAATACACCGAACTGGAGGATGAGTATCGAGCCACCCAAAACAATAAAAGAAATTCCCATGATGACGATTGAACAAGATTTCTCTGACAAATTTATGTTATGGGATTATGACTTAAGAATGGGCAATTCAGTGATTGTGGTGATAAATGAAGAACTATGTGTAGGAAGATAAGGTTGCTGGACCAATGTGGTCAATGAATTGCTCCAAAGTAGACATAAAGACCTTGTTTGTGAATGAGATACACTTTGATGCTTTAGATATTGAGCAAGCTATTTGATTCCAACAACTTCTACATTCCTGCTTCATAAAAAATATACACTCAGGCTATGATTGGTCCAAGGTCCAATAGTTAGATTAATGTTGCACGAAGTGGAATTACATGAGGCCCCAATATCTTAAAAGCTATAGTGGAATGAAGCATCAACCTAGATCCAATACACCAAACTGGAGGATGAGTATCGAGCAACCCAAGACAATAAAAGAAATTCCCATGATGCCGATTGAAAAAGACTTCTCTGACAAATTTATGTTATGGTATTATGACCTACGAATGGCAAGGCAGTGATTGTGGTGAGAAATGAAAGAACTATGTGTAGGAAGATAAGGTTGCTGGACCAATGTGGTCAATGAATTGCTCCAAAGTAGACATAAAGACCTTGTTTGTGAATGAGATACTCTTTGATGCTTTAGATATTGAGCAAGCTATTAGATTCCAACAACTTGTACATTCCTGCTTCATCAAAAACATACACTCAGGCTATGATTGGTTCAAGGTCCAATAGTTAGATTAATGTTTTGGTTGATTTCCTAGAGTTTCGGTAGCGTTTGATGATCATAAAATACATTTTTGTGATTCCTGGCCTATCAGCCATACGAGCCTCAAGTGTAGGAGTCATACACCTAAAGCTATCAGGCTACGCCTGGAACCGATCTGGCGTATGAGGCCAACCCTAAAAAAAGGGTGCATTAGGCTCATGATTTGTAACTTTTGCTTTTGAGATCAATGCACCTTGAATTGCTACCCTTGTGTGATTTATGTTTTACATTGCTTATCATTTCCTTATCATTTACACGACTAACAATAACCCATTCAAGTGTAGGAGTCCTACGCCTAAAGCTATCAAGCTACACCTGTAACCCATCAGGCATATGAGGCCAACCCTATAAAAGGATGCTTAGGCTGATCATTTGTAACGTTTTCTTTTGAGATCAATGCTCGTCGAATTGCTACCGAATTTTCGTGTGATTGTTCTTTTACATTGCTTATCATTTACATGACTAACAACAAGCTGTTTAATTGAATTCCGCTTTTGACTCGGGTTTTACGCGCGTAATAAATTCTTGCTCGACAAGAAATCAATCATACAAAAATTAATTGGTATTTAGGACCCGTATGTTGGGACACGACTGCAAAACAAAACAAAAAATACTTAAAATGTTGAATCACGCAAGTGGAATGTGACGTGTAAACTCGCAAAATTTAGACAAAAACGTAAAACATTATCGTAGGAAAAAGTAATTCGGTTGAAACGGTAAAATAATCTATTCAAACGGACAACAACAACGGCGGTGACGTTGGCAACTGCAAGAGTAGGTAAGATGTTAAAATAACTATAACTTTGTGTATGGATTTCAAGTCTTAACAAAAGAATGTATAAAAAATGTTTGAAAGAAAGTGAGACAATAGGTCGATGTTTAGTTTTCACGTCATAAGTTACTAAAGAAAATCAAGAAAACACACAATTAAAGCTAAAAACTACAATAAGAATTTACATAAAGTCTCTTTAAACGACTTCAAAATTTATAGTTTTTCTTCCTATTAAGTTTACAAATCTCTTCTAATTCTAAACATTGGTAGCGGCATTTATTGTTGTTTTTATGGTTTTCGGTCTTGATAGCTTTTTTTTTTTTTTTTTTTTTTTTTGAATGGCAAAGGACATTTTATTTCAATCACCCAATATGTACATATTCATCTATTAGCAAGATGCTATATAGATATGTTTGAAACAGAATACACCCAACCCAGATTACAAACGGTCCCCATACAAAAAACTTTTACAAAGCAGAATTACAACTCAAATACGCACCATTTGCTCCAATCTCTTGTGACTCCGGTTGCTCTATTTGTTATCCAAATGAAAGATTGCGCCTTGATGTCGCCTAAAAGTTCCTCGAGGTTTGCTCTTTTTCCTTGAAAAACTTTCTTGTTTCTACCATTCCAGATTACCCAACAGGTGGTGAGAAAACTTGCGTATATAACTTCTTTGATTGTTCTTCTAAGGCCGTTAATGTTGCTTGCTTCCAAAAGTTCTCGAAAGTTGAAGGCGAATAAAGGAGGGATGTTGCACCATTCGGAAACCTTTTGCCATAAGTTTGCAGCCACGAAACAGTGTATGAAGAGATGATCAGCGTTTTCTGGGCAGTCGCCACATAATGAACACATAGGAGAGGTGTTGATTATCTTTCGCTTGTTTAAACCTTCCAAAGTTGCTATCCGATCTTGCTCAGCACGCCACGCTAGAATGTTGACTTTCTTTGGCACCAATTTCGACCACTTAAAAGGATAAAAAGGGGTAGCTGCAGAAGACAGCAGCCCACGACATGATGCTGCAGAGTAGAAGCCAGTTGTGTCACCCGTCCATCTCCATATATCGGTTGATGCAGTAGGCGACGAAGATGACAGAAGCAGATTGCATTCCAAGAGCTCTTCACGTTCAATATCCAGCAGCGGCTCGCATCTCCAAACCCAACCCACCACCCAAGTATTCCCCTGCAAAACTAAACGAGCTGCAACTGTGCAGCCTTTATGAGATTCTAAAGCAAAAAGATTGGGAAATTGATACCTGAGCGGGATTCCTCCGAGCCAGCAGTCAATCCAAAACCGAATGTGCAACCCGCAACCAAGTACCCCTTTGAAAAGATTTTCAACCCGGACATTTATGTTTTCAAAATTGCTTCCTATCTTGACGATTGAGTTCCAAACACCCGAGATGGCTGATTTAATAGGAAGGAAAGCCCATGATCGTTCATTGTGGTGAATCGACTCAATAACCATTTTCCAAAGACTCGTATTTTCGGATTTAAAACGCCACCACCATTTCAATAGAAGGCTCATGTTCATATGTTGTAAAGACCCCAAGCCAATTCCACCTTTATCTTTGGGTCCGATTACACGTTCCCACGCAACCCAAGAAGTTTTATTTTTCTCATCCGTTCCACCCCAAAAGAATCTCCTTCTGAGTTTTTCAAGTTGTTCGAGAACATTTTTAGGGGCTCGAAATAACGAAAAGTGATAGATCGAAAGGCTATCAAGAACGGATTTTAACAGGACCACGCGCCCCCCAATTGATAGCGTTTTGGCTTTCCATTTGGATAGTCTTGAATTACAAGTATCAATGACATTCTTCCAATGTCTTGCTTGGTTCATATTTGCCCCGATCGGTACCCCAAGATATTTAAATGGGAAGTTGCCTTTGTTAACATTAATGGTCTGAGCGACTCCCTCAATGACTGATTCGGGTACTCCAATACCGAAAAGATTTGATTTGTGTAAATTTATTTTCAGACCCGAGATGAGATGTGTAACAACCGGCAAAAATAAGGTAATTCCGTACAGATTAATTAGTATATGATTAACGTAATTAAATGCAATTATGTGTGATTTAATTATCAAGGCCTTAGGAGATAGCAATTTCCAAATAGTGCATAGGAATGCATACGTTTAATGGTAAAACATGATTGGATCATGTGCGAATAAGCTATCCGGTATGGACGTGGGCAACTACCCGGTAATAATTAAAAAAAAAACGAAACGGATCCCGGACACCCAGGATATAAAATAAAGGGTATTTTCATAAGATATAATGAGTTTTGGAACTCCAAAACCATAAATGAAAACGTCTTGTACAAACCTCCCGGTAACGAATAAAATGCGCGTACCGCACCCGATACGCGTATAACTCATAATTTCACCCGGCAAAGGCCTAAATAACCTATCAACGCTTAAAATAGACTATATTTAAGGGTTATTAAAGGTATATTTAATGTCCGGATAACGCGTGATTAAAACCCGAAAAATACCCGAACGACACCCGAACGACGGGGGATTAAACTTAACAAACAATGGGTAATTATTTGGAATTGTGCACCCCACCTAAACCACAAAAGGGGCCGGCCTTAGTGGCCATGTTATGTCCATGCATTGTTTTTTTTATAATACCCTACTAATCTAGATGTTAAGCATGCTAAAGCAAAAGACAAAAGGTGTAAGATTGATGGTACAAAGCATGCTTCAACTAGCTCCCTTGTGTAAGAGATTTTCGGCCCTTAGGCCATGAAAATCCAAGACACAACCAAGTAATGATGCATTAGTACATGCACATGCTTGATATCTAGTGAAAGACCAAAGATAAAATCCCTTATATTTGATTAAGATTCACAAGCAACACACAAAATCTCTCCCACTCTCCCTCTATCTCACGGCACACACACACACTTAACATATCCACCCAAAGATCATAAGTACACATACAATCTTCCAATGAATCTTACATAATCTATGGAAGGTTACATGTGATAATACTATATAAACATGTGTTAGCCATTTGAAGAAAAACAAAAGCAAAACACTCTCTTCTTCTTTGATCTTGGCCGTAAGTTGTGGAGCAAGAACACACTCATTTCTTTCAAGTTTTTACATCTCCAAAACACTTAAAACAATCCATCATCCAAACCCCTATTGTGTGTTTCAAGAGCTTGGAGCTAAACCACTTGGAAGAACACACTAAACCCCTCTCAAATCCAAGGTTTTGTCTTCCCTAGCCTTGTGCTAGTAGTAAGCTTCTTAATCTTGTTTTTGATTGTTATTATTCATGTATGTGTTCTTAGAAGCAAGTTGTACATGAAGGGTTTAAAAGGTGGTTTTGAACATAATCTTTAATAGGTTTTACATGTGTAAAATGGAAGATTAAAGATAGGAAAATAAACCATGGGCTTGATAATGATGATGTATTAATCTTGAAAATATGTAAAGTTTGCATCAAAAACTAAGTAGGATGATGTTTTGGTCAAAATTGTAGAATAAACTTGAATATGTTAAGAATAACTTTAAATCATCTTATTATGATCATACATGGTGTAATATGTGGTAAAACATGTTAGAAGCTCATGAATGAAGATGATGGAAAATCTAAGTTAGCTTACTTAGATGAATGATATTTTGTTAAAATGGACAAATACATAAAACACACACATAAGTAGTCTTCCACATGAAATACAAGACTAACATAAGTGTTTTGATACAAGAATAACTTACCAATAAAAAGTTGAATCTTCAAAGTTTACTATTTTGAGTGAAAAATGTTAACCTTGGAAGCTAGAGTGGAAAAATGCAACTTTTGGAAGTTAAGGGACTAAAGTTGTAACTTTGAAAGTTAGGGGACTAAAATGGATATTTTGGAAACTATTAGTCCAAAAATACAAGTATGGAAAGTTCGGTGTCAAAAATGTAAGTAATAAAGTCTAAGGATGATTTTTGTAAATACTAGTAGAAATACTTGGTATTTTGTATAAAAGTGTATTTTTGAAAGTTATAAAAATACAAAGGGTTTTAAAATAAGGATTTTTATAAAATAGAGATTTTATAAAAATGTTAAGCAAACTTGAGAAACTTATACAAAAATGAATACTTTTATATAAATGGGAATATAAAAGTATTGGAAGCATTTTTGTATCTAAGTTAACAAGTTGGGCTAAAATACAAACCTTCCAAGTAACATGGGTTAGAAATGTGGATAATATTTCTATAAAACACATGTTGGGAAAAACTTGGAAAAAAAGTAACTAATCGAGTTAAGATATCGAACTAAGACGCGTTAACGAACCGTACACGGACGAATCATGAGAAAAATGCCATTGCGGCAAGATAAGAAAAATATATATTTTAAGAAGTAAAATATATATATACATTATGGGTGAAAACTAATAAACACTTTCCTAAGTGTTAAGGAATTATTCGTGGGAGGAACACATGACATAAACAAATAAGACGTTAAACAAACGTATATACTTAACAAGAAAAATTACACATTTATATATATGTACGCTCGTCTCGGCAAAATTCTAGTATATCTACTTAATGGGAAAGTAGATATGTGGGAAGGAAAACGAGACGAGTAGACGAGGATATATACATGTGTATGCCGTACCAACAAGAACCTAGTATACTTATTTGAATGGGAAAATAAATATACGGTATGGTGAGTTGAATCGGGTGTTAAGAATATACAATCGAACGACAAGATCTTAGCATATTTGTTTAAATGGGAAAACAAATGTGTGGCAAAGTGAGTCGGGTCGAACGTTGAAATATATATTATATCGAGCGATGCGATCTTAAGTATAATTATTTAAATGGGAAAATAATTATATGTTAAGTGACGTCGAGTCAGTGATAATAAGATACAAGTTAAGGAAATATTAACAAGAGTAATATATAACTTGTAACACAAAGAGTAATGTAACGCCAACGAAACCTAGGATACGCGCTTAATTAAACGGGATTTGGAATAACTTGTGGTCGGGAGTTGGGTGTACAACTTGCCAAGGCACATGCACTATAGGAATAGTGACTTATACGTCTAGGACGTTTGTAGGTGCGAGACCCTCTATGCTATCTACCTAGTGAGCCAGACAGTAATTCAGGTGAGTTTCACGGCCCCATTTTACTGTTTTAACTGGGGGAAAGATATGTTGGTCAAATATTGTCACATGTTGAAAAGGTTTTCAAAGGATAAAATGTGATAAGTGGTATGATGAGTACTTGAGCAGTGATCGCCACTCGGGGTTGAGTCCTCTCTTCCGTAATCATTAATTCAGGGAAATGAAACCGAAAGAATATTTGGATAGTACTATTGGTGCCTGACAAGGCCCACCCCTAATCGATAGCGTCGATTATGCATTAGGTTATGCCTGGGGTGCATATATTCTGAACTTAAGTCGTGGGAAAACCGAGTAACGACTTGGAGCGGGGCATTATTGTTAGTCTTGGTTTGGTTATGGGGCTCAAGGGATTGCTCGTCATTATAGTTTGTAGGAGCTAGCTACTCCTTACAAAGGCCACAAATTGTGCAGGCTTCGCACAGGTTGTAAAAACGTAATATCGATCGACAAGATCCTAGTATAATTACTTAATGGGAAAGTAATTATACGGTAAAGTGAGTCGAGTCGATGGTTGTGAAAATGTTATTGTTGTGTAACTAAAACCTGTGAACTCACCAATATTTTATATATTGACGTCTTTTTAAACATATCTTTCAGGTAACTAAGTGCTGGATAGATATGGGGCTAGTGCGGTGGAATTCGGAATGTCGGATACTGGTCGGGGTTTCATTCCTTGTTACCATCGGGTTGGAACATAAACGGAAATACCTCACATTGAAACTTAATGTTTATCGTTTTATGTAATGCATTGTGCAATAATGGAACGAGATACTCATTTTCGACATTCTAATAAATTGATCTTTTCTAATTAAATATAGTTTGTGTTAATCTTGACTTTGATATGCTTTCGAGCGTTGCGCCACGTGTTTCCGCCATTGACGTGGTGTGACAGAAGTGGTATCAGAGCCAAGGTTGTAGCGAACTAGCATTTTTGAAAAATCTAGACTATAACCGGTTTTGGCTCGAAAACGAAGTTTTCGAAAAAAAAAAAAAAAAAAAAAAAAAAAAAAAAAAAAAAAAAAACAAAACACAACGAAATATTTTTAGAAAAGAAAGAAAATTGTACATGGATTGTACAAGGGGAAATTCCGACCGACTAGCCATGTGTGTCAATATATGAAGTATTAGAAAATGCGGATAAGATGCTTATAGTAGGAATCCGATTTTCTAAGATTAAGTTAATACATATACGTAGTACGGATATTTTGCCAGTAAGGTTGTTATGTCACGCTTCACAATAGTCCGCGCTCTTGCATCGATCACCGGTACCAGCAAGCGGGAAGAATGCTGTGGTCTACGATGAGCTCACTTGCTTGCCTGTAGACGGGATGATCGGAAGGACTAATCTCTATCGCGTTATTGGATGTCGCCACGTTGTTTATGATTTAGAGGCGAAACTAGATCAAGACTTTGTTGTATGACCTCTCGGTTTTGGATCAGGAAGCTCGGAACTAGCGGGCAACAAGATTACCTGGCGACACAAATTATCATTACGGGTGCACACGTAATAATAGTTTGGGGTGCACGGTAACCTTGGTGGGCGCTAGGGCCGGGATTGGTGATCACTCCTTGTCTTAGTTGTTCTTGTTCTTTAAATTCAGTCTTAGTTTTGGTCGGCCAATGGGTTAAATGAGAAGTCTCGCCGATGTTCCTTGATCTCGATCCTAGCAAACCTAATGAGCTTTCTTCGACATCACCTTTAAGGTACGAGCACGGAAGAGCTCGAACGTCTACTCATTTGAGCAATCTAACGTAAATATTCGCATCGGATAGAGACGGGAGACGAAAAACTTCCTTGCATAGGAGTGAAATGCCTGGAACGATGCGAGGAATGCTAAACTTGGAGCCCAGTGAAGACTTAGGGTGCGTCCCTGCTAGACTAGTGCGTCTAGAGAGCGGGACCCTGCGTGGATTAAATATGAGACTCGTAGCCGTGTGCTGCGGTGTTATCATGGTGAATAAGTCATGATCGACCTAACGCATGCCCAGATTGTCTTCAAGGGTTGGATGTTTTTCTTCTCCAGTAGGAAGACAGAATCGAAGTTACGGGATTAGGAAGCTTGATCATTGTTACCCTGAAAGCTCGGTAGCCCTTGTCTGAAACAACAGTATTGGTTGTCCCCATGCAGTCATGGACTGCTGATAAAATCAGCATGCCGCATTGCACAAGACATGAGTGCTTTGTTAAACTTGGATGATGTCAGAATTTCGGCCACTAATCATGACTGCGACATGGTTTGCCAGTGAAAGGATGACGGCGTATAGTAGAACAGCAAGCCCCAGTCGGCGTTTGGCAGTGGACTCACTCGGAAGTGCATACGATTAACTCGTGGGAAGCCACTACTCGGTGCATTGAGTATTCTAGTATGGATTAACAACCTTTGCAATAGCGCTGGATCGTGTTCGGAAGATGAATTGTGATGGACTCAGCATGTTGGTACTTGTGTCATACTACTTTCCTGAGGAGCAAAGGTTATCATAAGACTTCTCTATCTACCTCCTGTTTGTTTTCCAAGGATTGTTGGTGGTCCCGCTTCAGTCGAGGAACGCCAGAGTAGGCTCGTTACATGTACTGTGCCTGAATCCGTCATAAATCCTAGAAAGTGGAACCACACTTTAGGAGCTGTAATCATAAGAATGTTCTGTGATTGTCAGAATATTGCAAGACGCTTTTTGCTGACATTAAAATCCCTCTTGAAAATCAAGTGGCGGACTACTAAATGTGGCCACGTTATTCGGTTAAACTAAACTTACCCATGGGACGACAATCCCTTTGCTCTTGTTGCAATGTGGGGTGTCCACCACATTCGTCGCGGTAACGAGACTAGTTATTTATTGGTCGACGATTGATGGAAAGTGTTTTGTCAAAGTTATTGAGACGTTGCGTCCTCTCGTTACGGTGATTTATAAGCTAAGGTTGCAAGGTCCATTCGTTGTGGACACGGTGACCTGTCTAATCTCTTGCCATATTTCGATACTCTCACGACGTGGCTTATCAGGAAGAAAGTTCACCGGCCTCGCTTGGGTGACAGAGAGGCATTCCAGCTAATTACTATCGGTGCTAGATAGCATGTAAGGAGACCCTAATGAGAAGAATGACTCGGCTGGTTTGCCAGAGTCGGTATCGTTTTCCTTTTATCGTGGTGTATCGATAAATCGTGATTCTTCTACCGCTACTTGCTATGCTCGTTGTGACCACTACCCTTGTATCGGGAAAGATGTAGGTTGGTTTCCAGGTCCTATGGATACCAGTCACCACACGTATAAAAGCTACGACGAGTCTAAGGCTCCAGTCGAGCCTGACGTTGCTGCTCCTATTATTATCCTATGGCTCAAGCGAATCCTGTTGACACTATTAAGTGTAGCTCTCGCTGAGTTTGTTGTTGTCAGTGGTTCGATAGCACTTATCGAGCTTGATGTCATCGTTTCTATGTTGGTTGTTGAGTTCATCGTAGTCGTTGTCTGTACAGTCCATGTTGGGCTTGATGATGTTGTTCCCTGGCTCTGCTCGGGTTGACGTTGTTGATATATTTGAGGCTCCTGCAGAAGTGAATGATATTAACGAAGACGTCTTTATGACCCTTTTCCAGGCCACTATGACCTTTGTGGAATTTGTTGTCCTTGAGGCTTTCATTGAACTACTAGTTATCATCCCTTGGGCTCTTAGGAAGCCTAACATTGTCAATGGTTCTCAAGCCTCAGTGGAAACTGTCAATGTGTAACACCCCAACCGATGGCGGAAACATCGGGATGTCACGTAGTGATGATTGTTCAGTAGCTCATGGTGAATAATAAATTTCATTAAATGATTTAAATAATTTACATACAATGGTTCTACAAGAATTCGTACATCAAATTGAATAAAACTATGCACATATCTTCAAGCAAATCTTCAAGCAAGTAGAACCTGAAACATGTTAAGTTGAAAATGTTTTGGGTCAACAAAAGTTGGTGAGAATACATAGGTTTTTGAAAAAAAATATTTGATAACAATAGTTTGTACAACATTCAAAGTTGTATGATGATAGAGTATGATACCGACATGTAACAATGCGTCTTTGTACAACCAAACCTTGTGTCGACTGTTGACTAACTCGCAAGTTAGTTAAATGTTGTTACTGTTATCGATCATCCCTGAATTTATGCGGGGGATGGGTTTGTCAGACCTATAGCGCTATAATCTAAACAGGCGGCTTGATCATTGTTAATGATCGTACTGTGTCTTTTTGTTACAGTCAAATGATAGAATGAGTAAATGATAGTGTAATTGAATCACAAATTTCAATAATGTAAGAATGAGTAAATGATAGTGTATAAAATGTTTAAACATGTTTCACCCCAAAATGTAAAACAGAAAAAAAAAGGGGGCTATGTAAACTCACCTTGAATAGTAGTTGATCACACAAAATGATGTTTATGCTGATAAATAACTCCCGGGGTATTATCCTAGTTCAAATAACGATAAAATAAAAATCGGGACTTGATCATGTCTAAGTGGTAGAAAAGTTTTGGGTTCGCTGTCAATTTACGTTAAGTAAAAGGTTTGGTAGGGAAATTTTGTTTATAGCCGCTTTAGAAAAAAAAAAAAATAAAATAAAAAAAACTAATAATAATCAGTATTAGTTACAAACACTTTTATTCCAAAACACAAATTTCTATATACTTAAAGGACATTATATGAAACTAAACCAAATAAACTAGTATGGCTACTTAATAATAATCATTGTTTTTGTTGGTTTTGTACAACAGTAACCGTTTATATTGGTTGTCAAACCATATTTTTGTTAAACCAAAATTTTAAGTTCCAAAAGAAAGTTGTCGGCATTCCAAACCAAACCAAGTCACTTGAATATCCAAAATTCATGAATTGTATATGAGGATTGGAATCGTGTTACCTTGCCGAACTATGTTGTGAAGATTGCGACTTGGGAGATGGTTTTCGGTGTTCGACGGAGATGGTCGGGTGCAAAGGTGGATGGTGTATGGTGGAAGGCGGTGATGCTCGAGCTCGCGGCGGTAGGCGGTAAGCAGGTGGGATGGCAAAAACGAATCCGGAAAGGTGGACGTGAGGTGGTTACTTGTTTGTTTGGACCGAAAGGTGTTGCGGTCAGAGTTCGTCCATTTCCGGCTGGGTCTGAAGCCCGAGCAAGAGACGGGTTGATATTAATTGAATAGTTATGATCGTGTCTTCGTTATGAAGTTGGTGCAGGGTTCTATTTATACATTACAACATCAACTCGTGTGGATTGTTTTGCTTTAGCAATGACCGTGATGAGCGCTTCAAATAGATGAGTCAGCAGCCCCAATTTACGGTCTAATACGCGTGGGGTTAGTTTAGAAAGGTTTTAATCACATCACGCGAGTCAACACGATTGAAACTTGCATTATAAATCCCGTATTATAAGGATAGTTTGGCCTGAAATTTCGGCCGGTTATGTGGTCGACGAGGAAAACAGATAGGCGAGGAGAAGGAAATGGAGTTTTAGGTGTTTGCCATAAATAGCCCCTCCATTTACGAATAATTAACCTTAAAACCCTTCCAAATTTATTTTCAATCTAAACTCTTTCTCAAATAAAACATTTTAATTTTTTTTTTTATAAATGCCAACAAATTTCTAAAGCTAAGAATGAATATTATTATATATAGGTGATTACGTATATATAAACTTTATTATACTTTAACAACTTTAAGATTTTTCTTTCAAGTGATTTGGTATAAATTATAATTATATGATAATAAATAATTTTAGAGACTTTAAAAAAAAAATAGTAATAATTGGGGAAAATTACAAAATATTACAGTCTCCCCTACTTGTAGAAACTTCGTCCCGAAGTTTATTGAAAACACAGGGTTGAAGGTGGTTGGGTAGAAATTAGGACAAGCGTGGTCTGGAAATTTTTTTGTGTTAAAGCACGACATGAATAGAATGAACTGTTTCGAATAATTGGATGAGAGGCGTGTTACGTGTGAGTTGATTGACTAAATGAACTACTAGATAACTAAAATTTATAACCTTGATAAAATTTCACACTACCTTAATGTACCTGTAAATTCATGATTACGTTCCGGACCGCAATCACCAATTTACCTTACATTAAAGTTTTGCGTCCTTCTATGACTCCACCGATTGTTGAGCAGGTTCGATAGCCTCCACCAGTCGTGGAGTAGGTTGTAGGGCCTCTCCCGACTGTTGAAAAGGCATAATGACCTCTACCAATCGTTGAGTAGGTTCGATAGCCTCCACCAGTCGTGGAACAGGTTGTAGGGCCTCTCCCGACTGTTAAAAAGGCATGATGACCTCTATTAAGTGCAACATTTATTACACACATAGATTGCAAATTGATGGCATGTTTATGCAAGCAAGTATAACAAGCACAGTATATGAATTGTAGTTGTATAGATTTAGTTCACATTCAAACAATCATGCATACACCATGTAAACAACTCTCAGACAAAAATATCAATATTAGAATTTATTACTTGGATCAAATAGCGTCAATACATAGAATAAAAGCAAACAACGTTCGAATGGTGGGACATGTTGTTAAGTAGCTGGAGGGTCTTGATCTCTGTTTAATTTAGGGCATCGGTTACGGAAGTGATTTGGGTCTCCACATTCATAACACTGACCATAGTTGTATCGATTAGGATTAATAGCCTGAGCAAGGTTGGTGGGTTGGTTGGCATTAGGATTTGGGGTCTCGCGACATGTATTAACTAGATGGCCATACCTACCACAATTGGTGCACAAGCGACACGCTGAAGTAGTGGGATGATGTCGGTTGCATGTGTTACACAATGGATGGTTTCCTGTATAAGGTTTCTTGTTAGAAGCTTGTGTAGTGAGGTTGACATCAGGATCCTTGGCCTTACGCTTCTGATTCTTAGTAGTTACCGCGGCTACAATACTTGTTTTATTGCCTTTCCGAACTAAGGTCCCGTTCTTTACGTGATTATCAGTTAAGGTAGCTGCTAAACGTTTGGCTTCCTCCAAGGTGGCAGGATTCCTTCCCCACACCGTGTCCTGGATTTGCATGGGCAGACCACCGATGTACTTCTCGATGGCTACCGGCAGGGGAGTGACTTTGTGGGGTAACAATAAGCTAAGCTCGTGAAAGCGGGTATTGTAGGCAAGGTTTTCCCCACTATCCTGAGCAAGGGTGTGGAACTCGTCTTCTAATTTCTTGACCTCGTTACGTGGGCAAAATTCATCTTTCATTATCTCCTTGACTTGATCCCACGTCATAGTAAGTGCAACTTCAGCTCCTCGGGTACGCTTTTCCTCATTCCACCAAGTGAGTGCTCTTTTGTGAAGAACACTCATAGCATAACGGACCTTAAAGTTATCGGGACACTCACTGTTGATGAAGGTATTTTCAATACCCTCAAACCATTGTAGGAGTCCTATAGCTCCTTCTTCACCACTAAACTTTGGGGGATTACAAGAATTAAAGTGCTTGAGAGTGCAGGCTGGAAGACCATTCCCATTCCCGTTGTGGTTTCCATTTCCATTCCCGTTGTCGTTACCGTTCCCGTTGCCGTTACCGTTCCCGTTGCCGTTCAACTGGATGACTTGAGCTAGTAAGTTAGGAACCAGAGTCGCGATTTGTTGTGCCATTTGTTGGGAAATGATCGCAGCCAGTTGGGCATCAACACCATTGTTGTTGTTGTTATTGTTGTTGTTGTTGTGGTTAGTGTTGCTATTTCCTTCCTCATGATTACCACCATTGTTATTGCGAGTGCTGCGACGTGGAGGCATGATCTGTAAGAGACACAATGAAATGAATGAGGTAATATAAGGAATGTAATCATTTATTCATTAATTAAAACGAATAAACGAAAACGTTGACTTATCAAAGATTCTAAATTCTAATAACATATGAAGACATGCTTTAGCCTATAAGTGAACACTCATCCCGAGAATTCCCAGGTAGGCATCCGGGTCCCTCGTCTGATTGGGATATATGCGCAATGCCAGCCTAGACAGAAGACTCAGAATACAGGCGTTCACCCTTCCAGATTGCACGTGTTCGTTATTAAAATCTAGAACTTCGACGAGATCTCAAGGTGGTTCAGGTTAAATCTGAGGATTTTGTCTTATTACTCTAAGAGTAGATCCAGTGGTGGAGAGCAACCTTCTTGTAAGGATGAAAGTAGGGATAAGAATTAGGAGGGAGATAGAAAATAGCAAGTATAAGAAGCAAGTACTGGTTAAATCCTATGGTTATAGACTAGATTATTTTTCTAATAACCTAATTCCCTATAACCATGGCTCTGATACCAATCTGTAACACCCCAACCGATGGCGGAAACATCGGGATGTCACGTAGTGATGATTGTTCAGTAGCTCATGGTGAATAATAAATTTCATTAAATGATTTAAATAATTTACATACAATGGTTCTACAAGAATTCGTACATCAAATTGAATAAAACTATGCACATATCTTCAAGCAAATCTTCAAGCAAGTAGAACCTGAAACATGTTAAGTTGAAAATGTTTTGGGTCAACAAAAGTTGGTGAGAATACATAGGTTTTTGAAAAAAAATATTTGATAACAATAGTTTGTACAACATTCAAGTTGTATGATGATAGAGTATGATACCGACATGTAACAATGCGTCTTTGTACAACCAAACCTTGTGTCGACTGTTGACTAACTCGCAAGTTAGTTAAATGTTGTTACTGTTATCGATCATCCCTGAATTTATGCGGGGGATGGGTTTGTCAGACCTATAGCGCTATAATCTAAACAGGCGGCTTGATCATTGTTAATGATCGTACTGTGTCTTTTTGTTACAGTCAAATGATAGAATGAGTAAATGATAGTGTAATTGAATCACAAATTTCAATAATGTAAGAATGAGTAAATGATAGTGTATAAAATGTTTAAACATGTTTCACCCCAAAATGTAAAACAGAAAAAAAAAGGGGGGCTATGTAAACTCACCTTGAATAGTAGTTGATCACACAAAATGATGTTTATGCTGATAAATAACTCCGGGGTATTATCCTAGTTCAAATAACGATAAAATAAAAATCGGGACTTGATCATGTCTAAGTGGTAGAAAAGTTTTGGGTTCGCTGTCAATTTACGTTAAGTAAAAGGTTTGGTAGGGAAATTTTGTTTATAGCCGCTTTAGAAAAAAAAAATAAAATAAAATAAAAAAAACTAATAATAATCAGTATTAGTTACAAACACTTTTATTCCAAAACACAAATTTCTATATACTTAAAGGACATTATATGAAACTAAACCAAATAAACTAGTATGGCTACTTAATAATAATCATTGTTTTTGTTGGTTTTGTACAACAGTAACCGTTTATATTGGTTGTCAAACCATATTTTTGTTAAACCAAAATTTTAAGTTCCAAAAGAAAGTTGTCGGCATTCCAAACCAAACCAAGTCACTTGAATATCCAAAATTCATGAATTGTATATGAGGATTGGAATCGTGTTACCTTGCCGAACTATGTTGTGAAGATTGCGACTTGGGAGATGGTTTTCGGTGTTCGACGGAGATGGTCGGGTGCAAAGGTGGATGGTGTATGGTGGAAGGCGGTGATGCTCGAGCTCGCGGCGGTAGGCGGTAAGCAGGTGGGATGGCAAAAACGAATCCGGAAAGGTGGACGTGAGGTGGTTACTTGTTTGTTTGGACCGAAAGGTGTTGCGGTCAGAGTTCGTCCATTTCCGGCTGGGTCTGAAGCCCGAGCAAGAGACGGGTTGATATTAATTGAATAGTTATGATCGTGTCTTCGTTATGAAGTTGGTGCAGGGTTCTATTTATACATTACAACATCAACTCGTGTGGATTGTTTTGCTTTAGCAATGACCGTGATGAGCGCTTCAAATAGATGAGTCAGCAGCCCCAATTTACGGTCTAATACGCGTGGGGTTAGTTTAGAAAGGTTTTAATCACATCACGCGAGTCAACACGATTGAAACTTGCATTATAAATCCCGTATTATAAGGATAGTTTGGCCTGAAATTTCGGCCGGTTATGTGGTCGACGAGGAAAACAGATAGGCGAGGAGAAGGAAATGGAGTTTTAGGTGTTTGCCATAAATAGCCCCTCCATTTACGAATAATTAACCTTAAAACCCTTCCAAATTTATTTTCAATCTAAACTCTTTCTCAAATAAAACATTTTAATTTTTTTTTTTATAAATGCCAACAAATTTCTAAAGCTAAGAATGAATATTATTATATATAGGTGATTACGTATATATAAACTTTATTATACTTTAACAAGTTTAAGATTTTTCTTTCAAGTGATTTGGTATAAATTATAATTATATGATAATAAATAATTTTAGAGACTTTAAAAAAAAAAATAGTAATAATTGGGGAAAATTACAAAATATTACACAATGTTTCTGTTGCCATTATCTGAGTGACTCATAACAGCCAATCTAACCAAGTCCTACCATTGAGCCTATGGAGGTTAGGCTCAAGGCCGAAGGTACGAATGAAATTCCCACCTCCACAAGTGATCTGAGACGCACGGGGATGCGTGCCCACCATAACGGAGCTTTATGGTGGTGTGGACTATGGGTTCTCCATATTGAGCGTCATATTGTCGCGCGCATTCGTGCTACTGTGTTACCCCCCCAGCCATTGTTCATGCTCGTTGTTGCATTATTTTTGCTGGGAGTATCCATGTGGTTGCGCTGCATCGCCTATGATACATTCCTAGTGTTTACTGCTCCTGCAGTGGTGTAGCCTTACTGTCGTATTTCTCTGTGTCGTACGGTTCCTATTGCGGTGTTGCCTCGTCGTCGTACTTCTCTGTTGTCGTGTTGCTCCTGTGTGGTGTTCCCTAGTTGATGTGCTTCGTGGATATGTTGCTGGCATTGCCATGTTGGTTCTACTGTCGTGCTGCTCAGAGGGCGTATTGCTACAGCCGTTGGATTACCTCGATGACGTGATGGTTTGTCATTTGCATCGCTCTTGTTTCTCTCGGAATGGAGACATCGCCTAAACCCCTCGTGCCGTCATTGTTCTATTTGTTGATTGTGTAGTGCCGACACTGATTATGTAAGATTTCCGGTGTCCAACGGACTTTTAAAAGTCGTGCTTAGATACTCTAGCCTTAGGGGTTACATGTGTATTCCCCTAAAGTCTGAATCTCGTGGTCGTCTGAGTAAGTGACCGAATCATGTGCCGACCCCTGTATATGCTCACGCATTTCGTGAACAGTACATCTTCGGAATCCGAGGCACCAGTGACGCTATGTCCAGCACTAACCTGTTACGTGCAATTTGGTCGCCCAGCGATCGGTTATGCAAATCAATGTCGGGAAGAAACCCTGTGATCTACACGAGACAAGACAAGACTTGCCTTCGTGATAAGGGATTTCGAATACGTCTCGAACCTGAAGGTATCGAGTAATTATGAGCGATATTATGATCCATACCCTTGGGACTAGCAAGAGTTGAAAGGTTCAGATCATTTATTGCTCGCACCAGTGGATTCATTTGGAGTCATACGTACCATACCGATGGTTATGGGAATACCGTCGTGGACCACCCATGGGCATGCATTGGTGAAGTCCCTGGTACATGATTAAGAGGTTTTATGAACCCTGAACCCAGAAGGGCGTGCAGCATTATCTACTCTTTAGAGGTGCCACACTACTGGGTTAAGATGGTTGATCGTCTCGACCCATCGATTAATGTTGTTATTCCTTTGATGGAAGGTTTATCCTACCTTGGTGTCGTGGCGTAGATTCTTGGAACAATGGAATACAATTTCGACCTTGAGTCGATAATGGTGTTCCCAGTCATCTTTAAATAGCATTGCTCACACTAGAGCAAAACCCTTTATCCTTGATAGACGCTGTTAGAGACACCATAGTAATGTGAGCTGCCTGGTCAGGGCGTGTGGCACCGGACTAATCAGAACGAGCTTGAAGGCTTACATATTCCGCCCATATGTGTGGCTACTGAGGCATTGAATGGGATGCCTTATGGGAAGGCTCAGGACTATTACCTGTGGTGCGATATCAGCCGCTCGCTTGTTTAAGTAACGACTTGAGCGCATGAAGCCGCCAAGCCAAATGTGAAATCTATGCTAAATGCATGCATCTATGACCCGATTTCACCATTTAAATAAAAAGATTCCGAAAGGATGGAACCTTCGAAGAATGAGGGTTTTGGTTTCAGGACTCCTTTCACTCAGATCTCTGCATAAGATCTGAAGGTCAATATAAGGGCATGTGGCCTGTACTATTCGGAATTGAGTTACTAGGTTACTATTGACGATAGAACACTAGTGCCCATGAAGCACATATAACAGAACTGGTACCGGATACCCATGGTTTGAGTAGCTACTGGTGTTCTGTATACTTGTCGCAATGGGGGCCAACGTGTTGATATGTCATAATAAACCTTATACGCTGTTCATTACGACAACAATTTATGATGTTTCATATATCTCTTTTCGGTATAGACCTATGTGCTGGAAGCATCTTGTCATTGGTGATGAGTCGACTCGCACTACTCGAGGATTGTGGAATTGTACGGCCCGGGCGTCAGGTATACACTGCTTAATGTCAGGGAACTGAGGGTGAAAGCGACGCAAAAACTTTCGACCTCCATCAGTCCATACTAAGCGTCCTAGTACCATTAACCACAATTGCTCAGGAGGAAAGCAGCAATTCAGTACCTAGAGGATTCTACGGAAATAAAGTCCCATTTTGAATGTGGTTGATCGGTCGACAAGAACCTAGTATACTTATCTTAATGGGGAGGTAAATATACGGTAAAGTGAGTCGAGCCGAAGAGTAAACAAAATGGAATACCCGACAAGGTTTCCAAGGGGACTTTTGTGTGGTGCGATCACCTGTTTGACATCACCATGACACCCGAGGTGTCCCGGGGTCAGATGTGACCCAAGTGATGAACGATTATTGTTTGGAACCCCCTCATTCCGTACTCATCTGTGGCTTCGAGATGGGGCATACGGACAGTTACCTATACTCTCGGAGAGAGTTGTAGCTAGGCACTGAATTGCCAACTTCCATTAGGTCGGATTGTAGTGGTCACTCTACCTCAAGTTCGACAAACTTTGTACACAAGCATGGGATACTCGATTTGAGACGAGTATGGCATGTCGTTCTCGAACAAATTGAATGTACTTGACGGAATTGTTCCGTGTTGACACGATTGATGTTCGTGGCAGATCAAACCCATGAGCTTCCTCACCAAAATTTCCTATGTGATAGGAATTAGCATCCCAGTGTTCGGGGTGTACTACTCAAAGCCCTTGGAGGGCATACGCGTAAGTCTCCAGTGCGTCGATTGATAGACGGAGATAGATACATAACCTGGTATAGGTTATTCGAGAGGTGGCCAGTAGATCTTGCAGATTAAAGACTGTTTGGACGAGATGCGAACCTATTAAGGAGTCATACAGACAAGGCGTAGGCCTTAAGAACTTCGGTCTAATAATAGGTTTTCACTGAGAGTCATACTCCGAGGAGGTATCAATAAGCTTAGAGTTTGTACTGGGCCAAGTTCCTAATACTTCGGTGGTACGGAGGTATCGATCAAATTTGGCCTCGTAATGAATAAGCTTGAATGGTCGCAAGAGCTTAGTGGGACTCTTAATGAATCCTGCAAGCCCAGACTGAGGAAGTTTCGGTCAATCCCTCGACCGGCGGAAGTCCGGTTGGCGATAAGCTCTACTATTTCGGGAAACCGATAGATGTGTCAAGATGGGATGACCAAGAGCTTAGTCGTAGTTGAACTATGACACTGTGTTTGATAGAGCACTAAGCGTGAGCCGAGCATGAATCTGGGCTCACCAGGAAAGATGAGATCTCATGAAGCGCAAACACCCCGCCCTGTTCAAGGATACTATTGTGATGGGTAACTTGAATTGAATTCCGGGACGGAATTCTCTTAACGGGGGGAGAATGTAACAACCGGCAAAAATAAGGTAATTCCGTACAGATTAATTAGTATATGATTAACGTAATTAAATGCAATTATGTGTGATTTAATTATCAAGGCCTTAGGAGATAGCAATTTCCAAATAGTGCATAGGAATGCATACGTTTAATGGTAAAACATGATTGGATCATGTGCGAATAAGCTATCCGGTATGGACGTGGGCAACTACCCGGTAATAATTAAAAAAAAAACGAAACGGATCCCGGACACCCAGGATATAAAATAAAGGGTATTTTCATAAGATATAATGAGTTTTGGAACTCCAAAACCATAAATGAAAACGTCTTGTACAAACCTCCCGGTAACGAATAAAATGCGCGTACCGCACCCGATACGCGTATAACTCATAATTTCACCCGGCAAAGGCCTAAATAACCTATCAACGCTTAAAATAGACTATATTTAAGGGTTATTAAAGGTATATTTAATGTCCGGATAACGCGTGATTAAAACCCGAAAAATACCCGAACGACACCCGAACGACGGGGGATTAAACTTAACAAACAATGGGTAATTATTTGGAATTGTGCACCCCACCTAAACCACAAAAGGGGCCGGCCTTAGTGGCCATGTTATGTCCATGCATTGTTTTTTTTATAATACCCTACTAATCTAGATGTTAAGCATGCTAAAGCAAAAGACAAAAGGTGTAAGATTGATGGTACAAAGCATGCTTCAACTAGCTCCCTTGTGTAAGAGATTTTCGGCCCTTAGGCCATGAAAATCCAAGACACAACCAAGTAATGATGCATTAGTACATGCACATGCTTGATATCTAGTGAAAGACCAAAGATAAAATCCCTTATATTTGATTAAGATTCACAAGCAACACACAAAATCTCTCCCACTCTCCCTCTATCTCACGGCACACACACACACTTAACATATCCACCCAAAGATCATAAGTACACATACAATCTTCCAATGAATCTTACATAATCTATGGAAGGTTACATGTGATAATACTATATAAACATGTGTTAGCCATTTGAAGAAAAACAAAAGCAAAACACTCTCTTCTTCTTTGATCTTGGCCGTAAGTTGTGGAGCAAGAACACACTCATTTCTTTCAAGTTTTTACATCTCCAAAACACTTAAAACAATCCATCATCCAAACCCCTATTGTGTGTTTCAAGAGCTTGGAGCTAAACCACTTGGAAGAACACACTAAACCCCTCTCAAATCCAAGGTTTTGTCTTCCCTAGCCTTGTGCTAGTAGTAAGCTTCTTAATCTTGTTTTTGATTGTTATTATTCATGTATGTGTTCTTAGAAGCAAGTTGTACATGAAGGGTTTAAAAGGTGGTTTTGAACATAATCTTTAATAGGTTTTACATGTGTAAAATGGAAGATTAAAGATAGGAAAATAAACCATGGGCTTGATAATGATGATGTATTAATCTTGAAAATATGTAAAGTTTGCATCAAAAACTAAGTAGGATGATGTTTTGGTCAAAATTGTAGAATAAACTTGAATATGTTAAGAATAACTTTAAATCATCTTATTATGATCATACATGGTGTAATATGTGGTAAAACATGTTAGAAGCTCATGAATGAAGATGATGGAAAATCTAAGTTAGCTTACTTAGATGAATGATATTTTGTTAAAATGGACAAATACATAAAACACACACATAAGTAGTCTTCCACATGAAATACAAGACTAACATAAGTGTTTTGATACAAGAATAACTTACCAATAAAAAGTTGAATCTTCAAAGTTTACTATTTTGAGTGAAAAATGTTAACCTTGGAAGCTAGAGTGGAAAAATGCAACTTTTGGAAGTTAAGGGACTAAAGTTGTAACTTTGAAAGTTAGGGGACTAAAATGGATATTTTGGAAACTATTAGTCCAAAAATACAAGTATGGAAAGTTCGGTGTCAAAAATGTAAGTAATAAAGTCTAAGGATGATTTTTGTAAATACTAGTAGAAATACTTGGGTATTTTGTATAAAAGTGTATTTTTGAAAGTTATAAAAATACAAAGGGTTTTAAAATAAGGATTTTTATAAAATAGAGATTTTATAAAAATGTTAAGCAAACTTGAGAAACTTATACAAAAATGAATACTTTTATATAAATGGGAATATAAAAGTATTGGAAGCATTTTTGTATCTAAGTTAACAAGTTGGGCTAAAATACAAACCTTCCAAGTAACATGGGTTAGAAATGTGGATAATATTTCTATAAACACATGTTGGGAAAAACTTGGAAAAAAAGTAACTAATCGAGTTAAGATATCGAACTAAGACGCGTTAACGAACCGTACACGGACGAATCATGAGAAAAATGCCATTGCGGCAAGATAAGAAAAATATATATTTTAAGAAGTAAAATATATATATACATTATGGGTGAAAACTAATAAACACTTTCCTAAGTGTTAAGGAATTATTCGTGGGAGGAACACATGACATAAACAAATAAGACGTTAAACAAACGTATATACTTAACAAGAAAAATTACACATTTATATATATGTACGCTCGTCTCGGCAAAATTCTAGTATATCTACTTAATGGGAAAGTAGATATGTGGGAAGGAAAACGAGACGAGTAGACGAGGATATATACATGTGTATGCCGTACCAACAAGAACCTAGTATACTTATTTGAATGGGAAAATAAATATACGGTATGGTGAGTTGAATCGGGTGTTAAGAATATACAATCGAACGACAAGATCTTAGCATATTTGTTTAAATGGGAAAACAAATGTGTGGCAAAGTGAGTCGGGTCGAACGTTGAAATATATATTATATCGAGCGATGCGATCTTAAGTATAATTATTTAAATGGGAAAATAATTATATGTTAAGTGACGTCGAGTCAGTGATAATAAGATACAAGTTAAGGAAATATTAACAAGAGTAATATATAACTTGTAACACAAAGAGTAATGTAACGCCAACGAAACCTAGGATACGCGCTTAATTAAACGGGATTTGGAATAACTTGTGGTCGGGAGTTGGGTGTACAACTTGCCAAGGCACATGCACTATAGGAATAGTGACTTATACGTCTAGGACGTTTGTAGGTGCGAGACCCTCTATGCTATCTACCTAGTGAGCCAGACAGTAATTCAGGTGAGTTTCACGGCCCCATTTTACTGTTTTAACTGGGGGAAAGATATGTTGGTCAAATATTGTCACATGTTGAAAAGGTTTTCAAAGGATAAAATGTGATAAGTGGTATGATGAGTACTTGAGCAGTGATCGTCACTCGGGGTTGAGTCCTCTCTTCCGTAATCATTAATTCAGGGAAATGAAACCGAAAGAATATTTGGATAGTACTATTGGTGCCTGACAAGGCCCACCCCTAATCGATAGCGTCGATTATGCATTAGGTTATGCCTGGGGTGCATATATTCTGAACTTAAGTCGTGGGAAAACCGAGTAACGACTTGGAGCGGGGCATTATTGTTAGTCTTGGTTTGGTTATGGGGCTCAAGGGATTGCTCGTCATTATAGTTTGTAGGAGCTAGCTACTCCTTACAAAGGCCACAAATTGTGCAGGCTTCGCACAGGTTGTAAAAACGGAATATCGATCGACAAGATCCTAGTATAATTACTTAATGGGAAAGTAATTATACGGTAAAGTGAGTCGAGTCGATGGTTGTGAAAATGTTATTGTTGTGTAACTAAAACCTGTGAACTCACCAATATTTTATATATTGACGTCTTTTTAAACATATCTTTCAGGTAACTAAGTGCTGGATAGATATGGGGCTAGTGCGGTGGAATTCGGAATGTCGGATACTGGTCGGGGTTTCATTCCTTGTTACCATCGGGTTGGAACATAAACGGAAATACCTCACATTGAAACTTAATGTTTATCGTTTTATGTAATGCATTGTGCAATAATGGAACGAGATACTCATTTTCGACATTCTAATAAATTGATCTTTTCTAATTAAATATAGTTTGTGTTAATCTTGACTTTGATATGCTTTCGAGCGTTGCGCCACGTGTTTCCGCCATTGACGTGGTGTGACAAGATGAAAACACCTAAATAAGCGGATAACATTACGGATGTTGGTAGGTTCCCACTCACCAATCGCCACAACATCATCCGCATACATGAGGTGTGAAATGTTTGGACCCGAGTTGGGTAGTGAAATACCTTTGATAAGATGAAGCTCTTCGGCCTTTTTCATGAAGCAGGATAAAGCTTCCATGGCAATAATGAAAAGAAAAGGCGATAGTGGGTCACCTTGTCTAACCCCACGATGACATTGAAACTCCCAAGTAGGCGAGCCGTTTAGAAGCACCGAGGCTCTAGCCGATGTTAATATTCCTTTGATCCATTTTCGCCAACGATCTGGGAAACCCACTTATGTTAAAACTTCCAAAATGAAATCCCAATTCACACTATCAAAAGCCTTCTCAAGGTCCACTTTAAGAAAAAATGAAGGTTTTTTATTTTTTTTGGCCCAAGAGAAAATTTCATTGATGATAAGAGGACCATCCAAGATGTTGCAATGGGAAAGAAAACCAGATTGGTTGACGGATATGATGTCTTTCATCAATGGCTTGATTCTGTTCGCAAGTACTTTGGAGATTATTTTACAAATGCTCCCAAGAAGACTAATCGGCCGATATTCGTTAAGTGACATTGGGTCTTGACATTTGGGGATAAGGACAATGAATGAGGACGCACATTTCTGGCTGACTTCTCCGTGTTCATGAAACTCTTCCAGCACTTTAACGATATCATCCTTTAATAGCTCCCAGAAATGCTTAAAAAAAACCAAAGTTGAAGCCGTCCGGACCGGGCGCCCGATCACTTTCACATTCCCAAATGGCCATTTTGATTTCTTGTATGGAAAAGGACCGAATGATCTCGGATGCAGCCAATGGTTGGAGCCGGTTGATATTAGGACATGTAAAAGTCGGCCTGTTGTGCAATCGCTCACTAAACTTGGCTGCAAAAAATTTCTTGCCTCCCATTTCATCTTAATCGGATCTGAACACCATTCCCCATTGACGAGAAACCCATTTATTCGTTTGCTATTATTATTAAAGTTGACCATTCCGTGGAAGAAATTAGTGTTCTCATCTCCGTCTAGCGCCCATTTTATTCTGGATTTTTGCTTAATGTCATCAGCTTCACTCGTTTTCAGCGACACCCATTCACGCTTAGCTTCACCCCAAGCTATACCGAGAGCCTATCGGTGATTACTTACTTACTATAAGTGTGGTGTTTGTTCTATTAGACATCTTGATTAGGTGATATTTAGGAGTTAAAATGGTATTATAAAAAAACAAAAAAAAAAAAAAAAACGAAAAAAAAAAAAAAATCTTCCACCTATACCCTTTTGTGTTTGCTGAGATGCAACGGTCCAGAAGTTTTCCAATTAAAAAAAAAAAAAAAAAAAAAAAAAAGTTAACCGTATTCTTGCATGAATCCTACCCCCAAGCACATATATATTCCTTATCACCAAGTCCCGAAGTTATATCCAAACACAAAACATAGAAGACATGACCACCCTATATCCATTTCTATTTCTGTTTCAATTCTTTCTTTTGATCCAACAACAATGGTGTCTACAACCATTTGCAGTTGTAGACGACGGATTCATTGGCATAAATGGAACTCGATTCATGTTGAATGGTGCACCGTTCTATGCCAATGGGTTCAATGCTTACTGGCTAATGGATGTGGCCTCAAATCCGTATCAAAGATCCAAAGTAACCTCAGCTTTTCAACAAGCTGCTAGCAGGTCACTTGTGATCGGAAGAACATGGGCATTTAGCGATGGTGGTTTGAACCCGTTGCAATCTTCTCCTAGTGTTTACAATGAAAACATGTTTCAGGTTATTGGTTATCTCACTCACAACGCATGAGTTGGACACTTGAATTTATTGGGTCTCTTTTCGTTTTAATTTCAATATTTTTAATATGTTAATATTAACATGTAACATATAACTTATTACTTATTAGGTTTTTTTCGTTAACAGGATTAATGAAAACCATTTCAATAGTAAAAAGTAAGCAAGGGGTTAGCAAGAGAAACATAAAACAGAAATGAACAATAAATTACATGTGAAATAAAATAATAAACTTATGAATTAGAGAAGTCACGTGAGAACTTAATCAGTGTTACAACTTAATATTTTATTTTTATTTATTTATTTTATAAACGGAGTGAAATATAATTAAAACTAGCCAGGAGCTAAGATTACAGACAACAAGAAATATATCTTACAACTTATTAGTTGGTATTATTATAATATTTGTTTTTAATTTTGACAATTCATACTTATATACTAGCTTTAAATTATAATTAGTTAATAACTTATTGATAGTGGGATTTTTGGATAAAATAATAATCTGGAATTATCATCGGCATATAGTTAACTAGATTATACCCCGAGAGTGTCCCGTGTTTAGAAATTTAATATGATACATTAATTTTACATATAAATAGACTGGTGTATAACTCTAATATTAATATCTAACCTAAAACAAATTAACAATGTAGCTATTAACCAAATTTCATCTTGATCCTAAAAACTCTCTGATGGAGCATCGCCGCCGGCGATCACCTATCCCAGAAAACATCCAAGCTCGCATCACCAAAGTGTTTGTAACCAACCTCCCTGAAGGATGTAGCGGAACGGATTTAGCAACACATATCAGGCCGTTTGGGCAGATCTTCGATCTGTATATTGCAAGAAAAAGGGATAAAAGTGGAAATCGCTTTGGTTTTATTTCTTTCTTAGATGTTAAGGATAAACCAGAACTGATTAGAAACCTGAAGGGTATTCGGCTGGGAGAGTCAAAACTCTGGTTTAACATCGCTAGATTCGTTTTAGAAGATGGAGAGATTGGTGGATATGATGAGCGACCTCCTAATAATGATAATAATACACATAAAAATATGAGAGAGAACCATTACTATAACAATAATGATAATAGTAAACAACAATCAGAGGGTTTTCCAGGAGTCAATATGGCTCCTCCTGTGTCAGGAAAATCGTTCAGGGACCTCTTTGCAGGTAAGTCGATTAACATTGAGAACGAAGTGATGGCGTTTGCTGATAAGCATGGTAAGGCCTTTGTTGCTAAAATGGCAAACGTTCAGGAAGTAAAGAACATCTACGTAACCTTGAGTGGTATTTGTCCGGGACATGGCAATGTGCAATACTTGGGAGGTTTGGACATGCTTGTGTCCTTTGAAGATAAAGGGATGGCAAAAAAGGCTCTTGACGCAGCCATGCTAATGAAGGAGCGTTTCTTATCCGTTACTCTATGGGAAGGTCAAACGCTCGGGTATGAACGGATAGCTTGGCTCAAGATTCAAGGTGTTCCACTACACCTATGGTCAAACGATGTATTCAATGAGATTGGAGGTAAGTTCGGAAAGGTTGTTCACAAGGCAAACATTTCTGAATCGGATCGCGATTTGTCCTTTGAATACGTCGGAGTCCTTGTTGGTGATGGAAAGCGAATTTCTGACGAATACATCTTGAACTGGAGGATGAGAAAGTATAGAGTGTGGATCTTGGAAGAACAAACGGATTGGGTTCCGGATTATGTGGCCGTTGACGTTGATACCAATACTGAGATGGAAGAAGATACAGGTTTGAACGATGAAGTTGCGACTCCTAGTCAGTCACCGGAAACGAAGGAGCCCGACTCCGGAGAAACACCGGAGAATTTAATGCAGGATGATCAACTTTCTTTGGTAACTCCCAATGATTCAGGAAAGTCTCCCAAGGAATCCGCTCGCAATAATGGTAATTTTAATTCGAATGCAAATTCTTCGGGCAGTCAACCTATTCAAATTGTAGAAGTTTCTAAAGATGGGAGTAGTAATGAGGCAAGGGTTGCATGTGACAAAAGTAAAATGTCTAAGGGGTTTGTATGTATTATGTCCAAGAAAAGAAAAAAGTTACGTTTTAAAAAAAATATTGGCAGTGGATCAAAATCCTCTAGTGGGCCGACTAAAAAGAAGAATAAAAATAGGCCCGTTAGTGGTGACCCCTTTGGGTTGGATGAATTCATTGGGCCCATGAACCCTACTCAAGTGTTAGCCCAGTTATGCAATTCTGAAGAAAGGCTCCATAGCTCCTCTGTTAACCTGAATAGGAATATCTCTATGGAATTAAAATCCTTTGAACATCTTATTGGGGACACGGAGGACGCTACACAGGTGAATGAAGAAGCCGATTTCGAAGATAATACTGAAGAAGTTCATCACCTCCGCCGATCAGAAACTAAGCAGACTGTAGACTTGGGTGAAAAACTTGGAGTTGATCTCGGTAATTTTGAAGCCATGGTAAGTGCGGCTGTTTTCGATGAAGGATTACAATCCGGTAAGCCATGAATTGTTTATCGATTAATATTAGGGGTATTGGAGGCATTGGTAAAGATAAATGGATTTCTAAAATTAAGGGTGATTGTGGCATTTCTTTTATCGGTATTCAAGAGTCTATGTGTAGTGGGGTGGATGCCGTATTGGTGTCTAAGTACTGGGGTGGTCATGGGGCTGAGTTCGAGTCTATTGATGCAGTGGGAAATGCTGGGGGGATCGTTAGTATTTGGGATCCAAAAGTTTTTTCTAAAGAAAGGGTGGTTAAGGACAACAATTTTCTATGTGTCTCGGGTTCGTTAACCGATGGGTCGGCTCGAGTAAACATTGTGAATGTTTACGCCCCTCAATATAATGCGGATAAAAGAAACCTGTGGGCGAGGTTGGTCAGTTTGATTCAATCAAATGAAGGTAAATGGATTGTTTTTGGCGACTTTAATGCAGTGCGAAACCGAGATGAACGTAAAAATTCTCGTTTTGACTCTACTTGCGCGAGGGATTTTAATGGTTTTATTGAAGATGCGGGGTTGAGGGAATATCAATTGAAAGGTATGAAATTCACATGCTTGACGGTTAGGAATGGGCAATGCAAGTTAAGCAGGATAGACAGATTCTTTGTTTGTGATAGTTTCTTCAATAACTGGCCTGACGTGTGTGTTCGTGTTCTAAAAAAGGATCTGTCTGACCATTCTCCTCTTATTTTTTCATTGATTGATACTAATTTTGGTGCTAAACCATTCCGGTGGTTCGACTCATGGCTGGACAAACCCGGCTGTGAGGATATTATTCATGCGGTTTTTGATGTGTGGACAGATAACAGGCCCAGCGATTTGAATCTGATGCACAAACTAAAGCACCTCCGATCCCGGCTCACAGCTTGGTATCGGGAATGGCGCGAAAAAGAAAACCTCGAGGAAGCTGTTTTGCGAGAAGAGAAAGAAGCTATGGAATTATTGATGGAAGACAAACAGCTAGAAGAAGAAAATCTGTGGGTTTGGACCGAGTGCTGTCGAAGCCTAGATGAGATTCAGCTACGAAAAAACCGGGACCTGAAACAAAAGTCCCGGGTGAAATGGGCTTCTATGGGAGATGAGAATTCGAGTTATTTCCATAACGTGGTGAACGGAAGGAAAGCTAGAAATGGGATTCCCGGTTTATTGATTAATGAGAGGTGGGTTTCTAAGCCAAGTCTGATTAAGAAGGAGACCATGCACTTTTTTCGCAATCGTTTTAAAGAAGACATCAAGAACCGCCCTTTTCTCAGTTGCCCGGGTTGAAAAAAGTTCCTCCCTCTGACAGCGAAGCTCTAATTGTCCCGTTCACAAAGGAAGAAGTAAAAGCGGCCGTTTTTGAATGTGGTTCCAATAAGGCGCCAGGCCCAGACGGTTTTAATTTTCGGTTTGTGAAACGCTTTTGGGAGTTGTTGGAAGGGGATTTTTGGCGTATTGTTTCTGATTTCCACGAGACAGGGATTATTAGTCCGGGGTGTGCGTCTTCTTTCATCACTTTGATTCCAAAGATTAAAACCCCTTTGGGTCTCAGTGATTATAGGCCCATTACCCTGATTGGGATGGTTAGTAAGGTTATCTCTAAAATCCTTTCTAACCGCCTCAAAAAGGTTATGGGTCTGGTTATTTCAGAATCCCAGTCAGCTTTCATTACCGATCGTTTTATTTTGGACGGGCCTCTGGTTATCAACGAAATCCTTGCGTGGCTTAAGAAAAGGTGTAGTAAGGCTTTCTTGTTAAAGATCGATTTTGAGAAAGCTTACGATAATGTGAATTGGAAGTTTTTGTTGGCTATCATGGATCAAATGGGTTTTCCGCCTACGTGGTGCAAGTGGATTGAAGGGATTTTAATATCCGCTCGGGCTTCGGTTCTCGTCAATGGTTCTCCCACCTTCGAGTTTAGATGCGAGAAGGGGTTGCGGCAGGGTGACCCTTTATCCCCGTTTCTTTTTCTTTTTGTAATGGAGGCTTTGTCGTGCTTATTAAAAAAGGCGAAGGATATTGGTGTTTTAAAAGGTTTGGAAGCCATGGCTAATGATACAAACATTACACACCTCTTTTACGCAGACGACGCGCTTATAATGGGAGAATGGTCCAAGGAGAACATCCAAACCACGGCTCGTATTCTTCGCATTTTTCACCTTGTCTCGGGCCTTCGAATAAATATTTCCAAATCTAACCTCTATGGGATTGGTACCGATGATATGGAAGTGGACAATATGTTGGAGGTGTTGGGTTGTCGTAGGGGTAACATTCCTTTTGTTTATCTAGGCATTAAGGTGGGTGCGAATATGTCTAGAATTAAACATTGGGATACGATTATTGAGGTTATCCAAAAAAGGCTTGCGTCGTGGAAAGCTCGTTGTTTGTCGATTGGCGGTAGGTTGGTTCTCATAAAGTCGGTGCTTGAGAGTTTGCCGATCTACTACCTTTCGCTCTATAAAGCTCCCAAAATGGTCATTGAAAAAATTGAAGCGATCATGAGGAAATTTTTCTGGTCGGGTTCTTCTACCGATCGAAAAATTCCTTGGATCTCTTGGGATATCATTACCACATCCAAGGAAGATGGAGGTCTTGGAGTTTCCAAGTTACAACAAGTGAACGATGCGTTACTTCTCAAATGGGTTTGGAGATATAAAAAAGAGGGCGATTGTCTATGGAAAAGAATAGTTACCGCTTGTAATGGTTCTGCTCGAAAATGGTCTATAATGCCGTGTTCAACCTCAGCTAGTAGTACCTGGAAGGATATCGTCAAAGTTGGAGAAAAAAAGCTGCCCAATGGCGTTTCGCTGCAATCGCAGTTTACTTGTACAGTGGGCAATGGCGAATCTATTTATTTCTGGTGTGATGTTTGGCTCGGAGATACTCCTCTCCGAGTGGCGTATCCCAATCTGTTTAGATTAGAGGTTGACAAGTGGGTTACTATCAGTCAGCGCTTGAAGTTACACAACGGGTCTAAATCTGTTGTTTGGGGTTGGAGGACGAATCCGTCTTCTCAGATCGAAATTTATGAACTATTCCAGCTGCTGGAAGATCTTTTTTAATTTTCAATGGAACAGGGACACGGATTTATGGAGCTGGAAGGGTGATGCTAGTGGTATTTTTTCAGTCCGTTCGGCGAAAGCTCTCCTTTATAACTCTTCCAATAATATTCACAGCCCATCTATTCAGTGGGACGTGTGGGTTCCCTTGAAATGCAAAATCATGGTTTGGCGCGCGTTGCGGGATCGTCTTCCTACTTGTGAAGCTTTAGAAAAGAGAGGAGTTCATCTAAATGAGAAGTATTGTATCTTTTGCCAGTCAGATATTGATTCCGCTTTGCACCTTTTCACGGGGTGTATTTTTTTCATTCGAAATCTGGAATAGAATCATGTCTTGGTGCCGCTTAAGCCCTTTCTTCGCTTTTGATGTTTCGGACGTGCTTTCGATTGCCGAATCCCAGTCGATCCCTACTCAGAAAAAGTGTATTATCCGGGGAATCATGTTCACTGCTATGTGGTCTATCTGGAATGAAAGAAATTCGCGAATCTTTACAAGGAAAACTAGAAGACCGGTGGAAGTGTTCGAGTTCATCAAGACGACTTCGTATTTTTGGTTTAGACATAGATATAAAATTAAAGATCTCGATTGGAATAAATGGTGTAATTACCCTTTGGATTTGATGTAATGTTTTTGTGGTGCTCGGGGGTCCTTGCTTTAAGGACCGCTTTTGGGCGTTTTTGAATGAAATTTACTTTACAAAAAAAAAAAAACAAATTAACAATGTACAACTCCAATGCTAACACTTAACCTAAAAGAATGTAGAACTTTAATGTAACTCTAATATTAACACATATCCTAAAGACTAAACAAATGTACAACTCTAACATACTAATATTGATACCTAACTTATAACAACGTATAACTCTATTAACCTATTCGGCTCTGGTTGAAAAAAAATCATATTTACTAATTTGAACATAATTAGTGACTTGCCTATACATGATTAATGATTTACCTGAACACTTTGTGTTTTTTTTCCTATATAAACAAAACCCAAAAAAAAATTCTCTGTTTTTTATATAGCAATATGGTACTCGTTGAAAAGATAATAAAACGCTCGTTAATTTGGTGTAATTTTTTTCTTTAAAAAATCTCGTATATTAAAGATATTAACGTTTAAAAATTATGGCAGGAAACATGAGGGTGAAAAATCCAATTTTGTTTTTAAATTATTTTTTTTCTTAAAATATTTCAATGTCACATAGGATGACACATGGCACACTCAAAGAAAAGAATGTCTCTTTGAGTGTCATGTCATTAAAATGATTTTGGTTTATTATATGTGTAGATAGATACTTATGCTTGCACCACAACAAAAATTGCTATCGTTAAACATTAGGATTCATGAATATATTACAATACATCTTTCTCTTTTTGCAATGTTCATAATTTTTATGTCTATAACTTTCTTGATTCGTAAGCTTTTTAGCAATAATTCATACCATATCACACTTGCACTCTATAGAATTTGAATTTTCAATCATGTGCCCTGGAGACTTCTTGATATGTATTCAACATTGATGTTGTCGCCATGTTTTATAGTTTATATATTTTAGATAACATATTATTATTTAAGTCTTTCTTATACAATTTTTTCCTTTATTTGGAGTTCTTACTATTTTCCCTTAATTCTTATTTTCAAATATTATAACATTTTAATACCCACGCTATACTATATATATTCACTCTCTAAAAGTTCGATTTTCAAAAAAATAAAATAAAATAAACTTCTAAGTCTTTGGCTATTGGTCTACGCACTCTATTCTTGTTATGTTTACAATTTACTGCGGGTTATTTTACATTTTGTGTGTAAAATCATGCGTTTGGCTAGTTAAATGTTCAGTTTCTATGTCTAACTTGTTGGGTTTGATTTTTGACTGTTAGTGTTTGGTTTCATGTTCGGCCTTCATGTTCCCGGACAGATCTTTGTATCCTTTGCGAACATGTTGATGGATTTTATGTGGAACTTACATGTTGCTTGTACGCAACCAAGTCGAGGTTGCCTGGATAATATCTCACATCTTTACAAGTTTTATATACTTAGAAATAAATGGCGGATAAAGAAAAAAAAAATCCAACATAGTGAAATAAAACATAAGATTACGTACAAGTTAATTAGGAGAGTCCTAGCTTAGGATAATATACCAAGTCGGCAAGTCCGTTATACATTGTATGTCTAATTTACTATCTATTCAGCCAGTAACTAATTTACTTTCCATATATTCAGAAACCCAAACAATTTAGAAATCTATAATAACTTTTATATATGGCACTTGGTGAAGCCATCTCCCCGTCTTGATTTCCCTTCAAAACCCTTTTTCTCTCATGTGTATAATAACTTTTATACATATGCACTTTTCTCCACGATTTATAAACGTTAATAACTTTTACATACGACATTTTTTTAAATTACACCAAATTAATAAACGTTTTATTATTTTTTTAACGAGTACCTTAGTGATATATAAAAATCGATAAAAAAAACCCAACCTTTTTAATGGATTTTTGTTCTTTCAGAGAAAAAAAAAACAGTATGTTCTGATAATTCGTTAATCATGTTAGGATAGTATATATATATATATATTATATATATATATATATATGTTTTTGAACCTACTATTACATATAAGACGAGTAATTACGTATATATTCACAGATGTAGTATGTTAGATTAAAAATCTATAGCGGGAAAGTTGTATAAAACTGCAATCGAGCAAGATGTGCAAACGTAGAATTAGAAATAGGTTTTATAAGTTATCCAGTCTTATTTTTTACAAAAAAAAAAAAAAAAAAAAAAAAAAAAAAAAAAAAAAAAATCTGGAAAAAAGGCCTTTTCTTTTTGTGGCACATACATTTTGTTACTTAACTAGATATTTGCCTGCGTGGACACGCGGTTCACCAACGTACAATTATTTGGAGTAGTATAACGTATAAGAAAAAAACAGTAGAAATATTTTATTAAAATTTAAAATCAACGAATACAAATTTTATTCAAATATCACTAAATATTTCCTTTTACACCACATTTTTTGTTTTAGTTTTAACATTCCCATAACTATCTAGTATAACTAATTTCACCTCTGCCCTGCTTTTAACTCTTGACAATGCAATATAGAGTTGGCCATGTGATAATACGGGGTCTTTTAAATACAATCCAACCTTCGATAGAGACTGTCCTTGGCTTTTATTGATGGTCATTACGAAACATACGGACATTGGGAATTGACGCCTTTGAAACTTCACTAGAATCTTGTTATGAGATGGTATCATATTTATTCTAGGATTTTATTGATGGTCATTGCGAAACATACAGTTATTAGCATTTTATTTTTTCCACATGCATCAAAACAATTTTGTTAGAATAAAAAAAGTTTTTTGTTTAACATGTTGAATGGGTCTACATGTTGGAAGTTGCTTAAAATCTAAAATCTCTTAATAGTTTTATTTTCGAAACGGGTCAAATATAATAGTTTAAAAAAAGCTAATAAAGAGTGCCGACCAAAATGCTCTAACAATACAAACGTTTGAAGTTAGTAAAATATAATTATTATTTAATGCATTGGCTATTTAACATGAGTTTTGGAAATTCACTTATTATTAGTTTGTGTCACCTCAAGGTGTTTCTAAAAAAGGCACATTTTTAATCGGCCTCTATTTTGACTTTTGATTCTTTAACCAGTCCGTTCATTCCATCCATATTTCCATTTATAAACAAAAAAAAAAAAAAAAAAAAACTTAAAATCAGAGTTAATAAAACACCATTTCTTTAGTAATGAATCAATCCTTAAAGATATTAAAGTGAATTAGACAAACAGATAGGACATTACAACATTATCTATATAATATTCCCTTTTGTTAAAAAGTTATTCACTATTTCTTTGTTAATGAAGATGTAACAAAGATGCATCATTTCTATGTCCAACCATCATATGCTAACACGCGAGAAAAGATATATAAAGGTAGAGATGAGAAATTATACATAAGGGTCATCAGATCCAAAGATAAATGGTGAGCCATTTGAATTCCAAGCAATCATATTTAAACAGCCCCCAATGCCCCTGAAAGATCACAATCAAACATGTTAATCGAAAATATTCCTAATTGAAAGTATCTTTTTCAAGAGAAGATATACCAACATTTAAACATATAGTATATATCTCTAGTTGTAGACAGAGATTTACATCCCGCAACATTAGAAAATCATTATTTACCAACATCTATCGATGCAAAAGAAATCAACTACCAGAAAAATTTAATAAATTTAACAATCGCAAATAATGAAAGGTGTTGATTGATACTAAAAAACGTCTAACAAATCCGAAGACACCAATGAGGGAAACATAGACACCAATTACCATTGTATTGATCTAAATAATAAAAAGAAATAATAATTTATTGAACATATAAACACCGATTACAAATAACATTTAGCTCTAAATGACAGTGATAATTTTTTATTACCCGTCGGTGAATATTTTTCATCACTTCATTGAATTAACAATAAATTTGTGTATGTCCTGTCTTAATGGATTCGAAGGATGCATATCTCAAGTACCACTAACATCACTTCACAAATAAAAAAAAACTTAAAACACTTAGAATAACTTATAACCTAAACCCTATAAACTAAAGAATACAAAGAAAAATAAGAAAATCAAGAATGATTGTTACCTAGGAGACGGACTCATACCTTGGTGATGATGAACCTGAATGAAAATGAGGTTGTAACCTGCAACCCATGTTGGCTAGTTTCAATGTTTCATATAGGCATGAACATGGATACATTTAAAATTACAAAGAAAATTCAACCAACTGTACCTGTAAAAAGTTCTCATTCCATCAATTGCAATCTTTGCTACCTGTTACAATTAAGGAATACATGATCTACTAATATTTTTTTATCTCTTGATATAATTTTGGGAAACACAAATACTATGTTATATAAGCATTAGCTTTATCATAGATATTCATGCTAAATATACCAATTGGCTTACTGTTGTAATTACTAATTCTTTTTCATATTTATTTGTCCAGACTATTCCTTATTTGTCATTACTAAAAAACTATTATATACATTTTCTTAATAGCTAAACATTTATGTTAAACTACACGTGCATCAAACCTTAAATTTTCAAAAGGAAGCAACAAAGATAAAAGCAATATTATTCGAGAGTTTGATACGCTAAACATACCATAACATTAGAGTTATACGGTTAGTTAATAAGTGCGACCAATCCATGTTAGTGAAAAGTAGCAAAAGAAAACGTGCTTATCATATGCTAAACAAAGTTATGGTACTTGTACCTACTTGTGTTGTTGTTTAAAAAGGAAATAGCTTTTGTTAGGGCGGTTTACCAGAAATTTTGGGCGTATTTAATATAGAATAACCAAATAGTACTTACCAGATTCAATTGTGGTTTACTCATTGTTAGCTTGGCGAATAGCATGGAGGGAGGAAGTGCCATATTGGTTATACCGTCTTCTTGCTCACCACCAAATATCACCTTTAGCCGCACCGATTGTGATTCCGAAGCCTGTCACTGGTTGAGATCAGTATAGCCTGACTTCAAATTAAAGTCAAAATATAAATGGGTTAAAAATGAAGACCATTGTCACCCGAAAAAAACAAATAGACGCAAAGGCCAGGTCATAAATATAATGAAAGTCCCAACATCAAGCTAAACTGCATTCATTGTTACTGGATTTGAGAGAACTCCCAGAACCTACAAATCATTAATCAGGATGAATAACAATTAAAAGTAGTCGACTTTGTACGAACTTTGGGATTCTAAGCTTTGTGACATGACACTGATGATCTCAATGCTAGCATAACGTGTGCAGTCAGCTTAAAGAGCATCTTTCATTGTGTCATCGATCTGAAATTTTACATTTTACACTTTTATAAAAAGGAAAGAAAGTAGAGAACGCCTATGAAACAAATATTACTACAATTATAAAAATGCTACTTATAATATAGGTAGTTAAAGGCTCAAGGCACACTCAAGCGCAAAGGGTGAGCGTGTCACCTAGGTGCATAAAATGCACACACCCGAGCCTAGCAAGGTGCACGTCCATTCAAGGCATTTTTAGTTTTTTATACTTATTTTTTGCTGGTGTAGACATTAGATTGCTTTAGAATGGGTTTTGGCTGGTTCAGACCATTTGAAAATACTTTTGGCCGATTTTAGACAGCTTTTTTCCTAGTTCAGTCTGCCTTGATAGGCATGCGCCTTTGGAGCCTTCAACTACATAGCTTATATGTATAACAATAATCAAAATAAAAAACAATATATATATATATATATATATAATCAAAAAGTGAAAATATGTCTATACATTTAACCGATATCGGAATCATATAAATTACCAGACGAAAAACCAAACACTAAACACCACAAAATTTTAGGTGTTTACTGAAATGCTTGACAAATTTTTTTTACTTAAAATCTTTATAACTAATAGTAAATCAAGCAATTATATAAAAACATACCTCTATTAAAATTTGATAGGGTGGTTGTTATAGAGAGACAACCGAATCAGATCTTCGTTCCCGGTAGCTAAAGTTCAAAAACAACATAACATTATACAACTTAATAAACAAAAGTAGTCAAGCTCATAATTAACCAAACGTAAAAAAAAAATAATCATATTGAACATGAAACGTGAGATCACTAATCATCAAACCAAATAAACAAAGCACATGAACCTATCCAATGCTTAATATAAAGGTCTAGGAAAAGTGTGAGCACTAATCATCAAACCAAATAAACAAACCACATGAACGTATTCAGTTGAATGCAGATTTTATAACTACAAAACATAATATTAAATTAATGCCTATAAAATAGATAACGTAAACAAAGAAATCCATTAAAACAAATCTGAAATCGAAACCCTAACACCGATAGAAACAAATTAAAATTACATTTAAAAGATACATATAAAAACGATAAAAAAGCATATAGTCACAAAGCATATAATGTAAACAAAAAAAAATCCATAAAACAGATCTGAAATCGAAACCATAACATCGATAACAACAAATTAAAACACCTTCAAAAGATAAATATAACAACGAATTAATCAAAATGGCAAAAAGAATATCATATAAACAATAGAAACACAAGAAATCAAAACTTAATTGAAAAAAACCCAAACAACAAAATCAAACAGAAAAATGAGAAAACGGAAATTAAAACTTAGATGTGTGAATCGCCTGATGTCTGCAAGTATAGAAAAGGAAAAAAAAGACTGTACAATTACGACCTAATATATTAGCATTTATACAAAGAAATATAAGAAAGATTGTACCTTGAAACAATTACCTTCTTTATAGCAGACAAATCGATAAGCAACTTCGCTCTAGGGCTCCACTTGTTCATGCCTCCACCACTATCATAACCTTTCTATGTGTATAAGAATAAAACAAAGACATCACTAATGAAGACAAAATCAACAAAACATTCGATAATAACCAAGAAATTAGACAAAAGCATACCTATGGTTAAGGAGGCGACCACGATCGTTGAGGAACCTCTAACACATGACCACGATTGTTGAAAAAGAACCCTAAATCGGTTTCGAGAAGTCAAACCCAAGAGACCTGGTGTCAGATTGAGAGAGATAGAGGTAGTTTAATCGAGCTGGTGTCGGATAAAGAGATCTTTAAACCCTAGATCTTGAATCTCCAATGAAGGATGATTAAGGATGATTAAGAAACTGACCGTGATGGAGAAGATTGCTGCAAAAAAAGGTTTAGAGAGAGGAAGTTATTAAAAAGATTGGTTTTGATTAATAAATAGGAAACATATTAATTGGAAAGTTAATATTAATGACCGATTTTGACCAAACTAATAAATGATTTTTGATTTAAAAAAAACAAAATTTTATAAATTATAACATTGTGACACATGGCACAATATGATAGGAGAGAAAATTGAAGGCTCAACATGGGAGTGCCATATGTACACATTGAGTTTATTTTATTAGTTGTATAAAAGATATTAGATTTGTCTATTACAAAAAGTTTCCGAAGGGATAAACTAGTTAGAAAATAGGACATAATAGATAACCGTATTTAATTACGTAGGAGGTAAACCTTAACCTAATCATTAAACGCAAAATATTATGAAAAGATATTTTACGTACTAGACCATCCCCATTGGTGTGAAAGATAGGGTGGTTGGTCATGGAAAAAAAAAAGAACAATTGGTAATCATCTCACAACTCGGTTGGTTCACCAATCAAGGGTTGCAATCCAACTAAACTCTCCACTAACTTAATTATTCAAATAACTCATTATATTTAATCTTAAAGTTAAAACTAAATACACGGTATTTCTTAACTCTTTTTGTGAACACCTCGAAATAAATTCTATTAAAAACCGAGTTCGTTTAAAAAAAATATTTTTATATTGAGTTGGATTGCGAATGTGTGTTAAATTTTAAGTATGGTTGGGTTTTGTAGGTAAAAGAGAGAGAAATTAATTTTTTATTTGAAAGTTAGGTTGTGTTGGTTGTGAATAGGGATAGTCTTAGAACATAGGACTATTTACCCGAATTCGACCACATACTCCTTTAGCTTGAAAACAAACATATTAATATTATATTTAATATACAAATTACAAGGGAGAGCCTAACGAAAAAAGCCTCTTAATGTTAAAAACATGTGAAGAGCTAAGAGCTTGACACATGGCAGTAGCCAAGAAGGGTAATAATGTTAATTTCAAGTTTCACCTCAATTTTTTTAAACGTTCATAACTTTTAATACCACATTATTTAAAAAAAAAAAAAAAAAAACACCATAAAAACAAGCTTTTATTCTCTTTCATTTACATACACCATTGCTAGTTTTTTTTAATTGTTGGATTGATCACTTGTGTATTTTATTGATAAAAGACGCAAGAGTTACCTATTAAAAAACGCATGGCATATCTGTTAAAAAACGCAAATTATACCTGATAAAAGACACAAGTTATACTTGATAAAAAAAAACGTTATTTTTTTTCAAATATTTTTTAAGAGTTTTCCAAAAAAAATTGTAAATTTTGTTTCCCCTTATTTTTTAAACCAATTTTAATTAAGCAGTTTTTTTAAAAGAATTAGTTTTTAATTGTTTTTATTAAAAAAATTCTACATGTATTTACATGCAAAAGCTCTAAAGAAATTTTTGAAAAAATTAATTTTTTATTTGTTGAATACAATTTTTATGATATATTTAAATGTTAAATACATAGTTCCTCGTTTATCTAATTAATCCACCTATCTTTCCCTATATGTGTACACAAATTTTATTTAAAGAATTGGATTTTAATAACCTGAACTATTTGAAATTGGCCACTGGCATCCCCAACTAAAAAATTGGTCATATATAACCTGAACTATTGACTTATTGGAATCTAACACCCACTAACGGTTAAATCACTAACGCCGTTAGTGGGTTTGCTGATGTAGCATGCTGATGTGTAATACACGTGTGCATTTCATTATAATAAAAAAATAAAAATAAAAAACAGATCTGATACCTCATTATCATCACTCCAAAACCATCACTCCAAAAAAACATATCTCATTGATCACCTTCACCTTCACATACCTGAACCTTCGCACCAATAACCAACCGGAATTATTCATCAGTCACCCCACCGCCGCCTGCCACCAACACCCAACCTGTAAACCATTACAACTACTACCTCTGACCACCGTCACTGTTGTTCATCGGTAACACCAGTCAACGATTGTTGTTCTATTAACGTTAGAAACCCTAAATCTTCCTCCACACTTATTACAAAAACCTCTGCTTCTGCATCCAGTTTATCAGATCGCCGTCGATCTAACGTTTATGGAGCCAGATCTGTTCTCTATAGGAAACTGTTTTCAGTTACAAGAACGAACTGGTTTTACTTGTGTATGTTAACTATTGTTTTCGCCTTTGCGTTCGTGTTGTTAGTGTTGCGGAGCTCCATTGGATCTATAATATTTAAACCATGTGGTGGTGAGGGGGTTGGACAGAGTGTTCGTCAGGATTTGGCCAAACATAACACTTAATTCAATCACATAAATAAAACATTTTTATAAGTTAAATCCAAGTTATTAGATTAATAGTTGTAACCATAACACAAGTCCATCTAACATTAAGTTAAATGTTTTCTTAATGGTTACAATTATTAATCTAATAACTTGGATTTAGTTTTATAAATAATGGGATAAATATATTTAATAAAACAATGTTTTAATTAAATATTCCTTATTTAATTATAAATCTTAAAAATAAATACATTTAATAAATTAATGAGTTAATTACATGGTTAGTCGTTGTGGTTTCTCTAAAGTTTCATGTTTGGGTACTAAGGGTTTTGTAAATGAAGTTTAATACATAATGGCCCCTCTAGTTTATAAAAAAAGGCAGTTTAATCACTTTAACTAAAGTTAACCGAAAATTTAACGATAGTTAGTATTAGTACCCAACATTGTTACAAAAACAAACCTTAATACCCTAACATGTTACTTTAAACTATTAGTACCTAAACTTGAAACTCTAGAGAAACCACAAGGACTGACCATGGTAATTAGCTTTTTTTTAAAGATAAGAAATAGTTCTCATTATACATAAATTATTTTATTGTCATTAATAAATATGATAGATTCTACGGTTTGTCTCTTTTGGAAAATGTTATTATAACTATCATGGGCACTGACGTGCAAACCATAAAGACATAAACGATGGCATGCTGAATTAACCAAATTTCTTTTGGTTTCGATATTGTATTGTTCAATAATTTTAGAAATTTAACTCATAAATCTCTGAATATATAATTTTATGATAGTGAATGAGAAAAGATACGTCTAATATACATTGACACACTTTTTATGTTTAATGTTTTACATTTTTACTTTTAGGTGTAATTATATTTAGCTACGTTTCTTCGATAACTAACATGCAACACATACATGTTAAAACTTTCCAAAAAATAGAACCAAAATCAAGAAACTTAAATGTACATGTTTTTATAGGCTTTAGACTTTGTGATATCCGAGGGAAGGAAATATGGAGTTAAGCTCATACTAAGCCTTGTGAACAACTTTAGTGACTATGGTGGGAAGGGTCGGTATGTGCAATGGGCAAAAGAAAAAGGCCAACAAATGGAAAATGAAGATGGTTTTTTTACCAATCCCATGGTTAAAAGTTTTTACAAAAATCATATTAAGGTATTGTTTTTCTTATTAATGATGCATAACTTTGATTTAAACAAGTTTAGTTAATTGTGGTATTGATCATTCATGTGAGTTGGTACTTGATAGACTGTACTTACAAGAAGAAATACTATTACTGGGGTGATGTACAAAGACGAACCAACAATAATGGCTTGGGAGCTTATGAATGAGCCTCGTTGTCCTTCCGATATCTCTGGTTTCACTATTCATGTGAGAACATCTATTTATCTTTTATTTTTTGTTGCTACATATTTTCAAAATTGTTTATGAAAAGAAGATGATTTCTTTGTGGATTTTGCATGTATTTAAATGCTAACAAACCCTATTTGACGGTCCTTTTTTTTTTTTAGAATTGGATATCAGAGATGTCTTGTTATGTAAAATCAATAGATACAAATCACTTACTAGAAGTGGGATTGGAAGGGTTTTATGGAGTATCTTCATCTCACAAGAACCCTAATAATTCACCTGATCATGGAACTGATTTCATTGCTAATAATCAAATCCAAGAAGTTGATTTTGCGACAGCTCATTCATATCCTGATCAGTGGTACAGGATTAATACCAATTTACCCCATGGTTATATGTTTACAAATTTGTTACTCGTTGTTCTTATCACATCAATTGATTTGTAGGTTATCTAATCAAAACAATGTTGTCCAACTAGATTTCTTGCAACAATGGATCTACAATCATATTGTGGACGCACAAGAGGCTCTTCAAAAACCAATTATTTTTGCAGAGTTTGGGAAATCTTTGAAACAACCTAGTTACAATGTTAGCCAAAGAGATCAATTATACAATGTCATTTATACATGGATATATAGATCAGTAAGCACAGGCGGTGCCGCTGCAGGAGGGTTGTTTTGGCAGCAGCTAGTACAAGGAATGGACACTTACAAAGACGGGTACGAAGTGATTTTAACTGAACCCTCATCTACAGTTCGTTTAATAACCGGACAAGCAAAAAAACTAAGCATCTATCGTAGCAGGTTTCTAAGAGAAAACGCACGCAGATCCCAAAAACAAAGCTATTGATGCAATCAAAACGGGTTACAAGTCTAGTGGTATAAGTATATGAATTCTCAAGTAGAGAGTACGATTTTATATATATTGGTTTCAAACATAGTAGGTGACTAGCTAGACACCAGAATTTACTCTTGTAACTTGTGTTCTTGATATTGTATTTTGAGGTGTATAAACTATAAATAAAGACATAAGTAATTAATAGATTGTGTTCATATAAAAAAATATGAAATTCCTTATCATATTGACCACTTGATTTATTTAAAATGACATATACTCATTCATAGCATAAATCTTACAACTTTTTTACTTAAAACGTTGCTCATTTGGATGAAAATTTTGATAAACTTGATATCATTACATGTTCAAATAGGTGGGGCGGATAGAATATGAGTCATAGGTCAATGCATGACCAAATGATCCAAATCACTCAAACGTAGGGGTTGGTGACCGTCGAAACACCTTTTTATTATTTGTTTTAGTTTGTAGCCGTCTGGATATATATTAGACTATACAGTCTGATTATGTACTTGTGGGGACACAGAAAGAAAAATGGCATCCACCTCATTGCTGGGGCATGAAACAAAAACGGTAGAGCCCACCCTTCAATCATTCCTGCTATCTCGAAACTGCAGATGTGGTCATCAAGATCTAATGCCCCATCATACATGCCTATGGTACTTGGAATTTTTGTCTTTTGCGGAAAAGGAAAGAGGATAATTCTTGGGGTGAATTTTGAGATTTCATTGAAGGTTAAGGGGTAGTCGGGTTTGGAGAAGTTAGCCTCGGCGGACGAATAGTGTGCGCGCACAGTAATGTTTGTGCGAGACTAGCTATTGTCACGCTTGTAAGTATTGGGCGAATGGCTCATTCTCCCCCTTAACTTTTAAATATTTTCAAAATTGCACCATGAAGTTTTTAAATTTATCTATTTTAACCCTTTCACTCATGAACTTTACATTTTACCCATAAAATTTTACAAATTTAAAGTTGTTGTGTTTCAGCTTTGGATCTGAAATTCCAATTGAAGAATTTCGTATTCGAACGTCGGTTAATAAATAAATAAATTGAAAATAATTTCGTTTTTTTTATTTCTCAGAAAATCTATATGCGAGCATCAGTGGTAAGAGAATCATATCATTATTCGGACCTGCCAAGATAACTTTTTGTTCGATTCGTTAAAAGTTAGATAAATATTATATAAACAACTACCGATATTTCTACCCACATAAACCTTAATTTTTTTTTTACTTATTTGACACTTCAGACATGATTAATTGGTAATATTTATACTCTATGTCAGTGGTTCCCACACACATAACACATTCTCGTATATCAAGGTGTGCACAAAGCTTCCTCGTAATATGTGAGTATATTGTTGTCATCCGTTATCTACAAAGCACGAGTTCATTGGTGATCAAATGACATAGAGGTGCCTCAGCTTGTCCGCGGACCCAACGTATGACCAGCGTTAGGCAAATTCCATTTTAAGTTTTTGGTACGATTGTTACAGGCGCTTTTATTGTTGCCTTTTTTAGCATCTTGAATTCTCATTGAGAATTAGGGTTTTGGCATTTGGTTTTCCTTTTGATTTTTCTAGGAGTTCCATGTATCTCAATTCAACGTACAATGACATAGAGGTGCCTCAACTCAGCTGCGAACCCAGCGTACGACACGTGTGCCTTCATATCTAAGAGATATCCATTCCATCCCCGGATGGATCAACAATTTAAAGACATGAAACCTTGGATTTTAGCAATCTATCAAATCAAATCTCGAAACTAAGACCATATTCCAATGAGGTGTAAATCCGCACGACTTTAAGTCTTAAATGTTTAATATCACCGTGCCAACATTGAACTGATTTTGGAGCCTACCAGTACGTCATTTGTTAAGTTATTTATCATATTGAAATTTGGATTTTGAAGAAATCCTGACAGTCCACTATTATACAATCATTTTCTACTTTTCTCACATAGAAAACTCAATTTTGATTTTCTGGTGTTTTTGGATTTTATTGATTTTTTAGATGTTTTGGTGTTTTTCTAGAAATTTCTTCCCCTAAAATAAAAAATGTAAAAATAAAATCCTTTTGGATTTTTAGTAAAAAAAAAAATTACACAAAAACTGATTCACTAATGTGGATTAATCATGTTTTTCTTTGACTCCATTTACTAAACGCAAATAATCAAATCGTGATTTATCGAAAGCCTTTGTAAATAGGTCAATTCGTTGACGGTCATTGTGAATTTTGAGCACGTCAGTCAGCTTCTTTTCTTAGCAATCTCATATAAAATGATCTAATATGTATGTGTTTCACCTTAGAGTGGTTCACAGGATCTTAGTGATCGCTATGGCCACTTCATTATCACAATAAAGATGAGTGTTCAGAAATTTCAAACCGTAATCCTGTGTCTTTTTTTGAATCCAAAGAGCATGAGAAAAACATATGTCAACATATGGTATGGAAACATATTTCTTGTTTCTAGAATTGACATCCACCCTTTGTGGAGTTTATGTTGATTTTACAACCACCATAGATAGAATTACTTAAGGTAACGAGATCAAACTTATCGTCATTAAGGTACCATAGACCTTCGGATGGAAATCCTTGAGATAATGAGAGACACATTTAAAGTAATCATACAATCTACTCTTTCGCACCACCGACACCCATTTTAAACTCGAAACACTTGGTCATGAATTAAAATCACATCGAACATGTTTCTTCCTTTTCTTCTCTCTTCTTTACTTTCTTTGATAACAAACCCCCTCCATTTGTTCAATTTACCAAAGCGATTTGTCACCTATTATGTGCTAGGATACTCCATTTGTCACACCCTCAAATTCCACTTGCGGGGTTTTACCGCGAGACGCGTGACACACCCGGATCCAAGTCAACGGTCACAACAAATGACGACTATATGAGAGGAAATGACGCTCAAAATCATCCACACAGTTCAAAAGTTTAACCCATTACAGCGGAAGCAAATTGAGTTTTACAATCCCAACATGGTAATGAAAATAGTTAGAATAGTTTGAAACATTGTTTTGAAAATCATGCAAGACAGAATGGGATGTTGTGTGACTCCAGTGCGCCTATTTTTCGCTGCTACCTTAGTGACCTAAGAAAACATGCTATGTTTGTCAACATATAATGTTGGTGAGTTCACAGAGTTTATGTTTGCAAATGTAAGTGAATGTTTGAAAACTAGACCCACATAATCCATACACCTATACCTGATGCTTAGTAGACATCGTTACATGTTACTAAAGCGTTATGAATCATTGTTGAACGTTAGTAAGTTGCCTTCATACCCCACCACCGGTCATCACTCGGGGTCGTAAATTAGGTTGGACAAATATGCACCCGCTCGACCTCTAGTCGACTCGAGTGGAGCTTGTCGGGCCCAATAGATCTATTCACACTTTCCCCGCTATGTTTTCACATATTCATGGTTTAAAAGCTAGAAAGGACTTTAGATGAACGTCGCTTGGCACACATGTGTTATAATGTAATATATGTGATTTAAAACGTTAGGGCTTATACAACATATTTCTCCCCCAACAGGAAAATAGTAACAAAGGGAGGGTAAAACTCACCTTATGATGCGTCTTCAAAAGTTAACAGACCAAAAGTATGTGTGATAGTCTCCACTACGGAAAACCTATCATAAGACGCCTATAAGTATTTGACCGATGATATGTTGGTCTAATACCCTTGGTTATCCAAACCGTGACATTATATGTTTGCGTAAAGGTTTGAATTTTACACGACCACACAAGACTCGATATCCTGTCGGTGACCCGCTTTATCAGTTTTAAAAATAGGCTGAAAGGTTTTGGAATGTGATTAATGACCTTTTGCCACACATTTAATCAAAAGTATGGTTGGGCGATTTTAGGAAATGTGTGGCTAAAGCCACATTTTGGCGTAGTGAAAGAGTTTAGATGATTAACACACCTTGAATCTTCACTTGATATTGTTTCTAAACGTGATTTAGCTCAAGGAAATATGGGCAAAAACTCGTTTCTACAGGTTAGGGTTCGTAAGAGAGCACATGGGGCGAGTTAGGGTTTTGAACATGATGAAAATGAGTGAAGTATGCTATTTATAGGCTGTTGTCACTCGCTAGGGTGTATTGGTGAATGAGAAACTCATTTCAGGCGAATGAGACTAATTTCACAAGAATGCGACTAATTTCACAAGAATGAGAGATTTGGTGACTCATTCTTGTGAACATTCGCAAGAATGAGAGAATCGGTGACTTAATCTTGTGAACTTTCACAAGAATGAGAGATTCGGTGACTTATTCTTGTGAACTTTCACAAGAATGAGAGATTTTCCAAGTTTTTCATGTTTAACTTTCTCACCTGATATATCTAGTGTTAGTTACGACCCCAGTAACACGTCTTATTAAATAAATCACTTATTATCATGTTAATTAACGTAAAAACGTATTTTCCAGTTATAAATACCCAAATGGCATTCGATTTACAACTAGTTAACTTTATTTCGTTATTTCAGCAACGTACGGGATACGATGCTCGTGTGTCCTACCCGGTGACCCCCGGAATCACCGAAACTATGACCGTAGTATGTTTATCAAATGTTTTGCAAAGGTAGACTTAAGTGTTTGTTAGAAATATTAACCTGAGTTTTTCGGGTGTCACATCATCCCCCCGTTGAAAGAATTTTTTCCCCCAAAATTGCTCGAAGTTGCTAGGAAAGAAAGAAAATTTTTCTTGTTCTTACATCATCCTCCTGTGGAAAAGAATTTCACCCTAGAATTCAGTTTGTTTCAACATTAACGGGTGTTGGTTTTCGAATAAGTGAGGATACTTGAGTTTCATCTGTTCCTTACGTTCCCACGTGAACTTCGGTCCACGGTTTGAGTTCCAACGAACTTTAACAATACGGATCTTACACGCCTAAGGATTCTGGTTTTGAAAACCAAGATTTCGACTGGTTCCTCCACAATATTCAGATGATCATAAACCTTTATCTCTTTGAGAGAAACAATGAGTGTGTCATCGAACAAACACTTCTTTAAGTTAGAAACATGGAAAACGTTATGCACGCCACTGAGTTCAACTGGTAAGTCAAGTCTGTATGCCACCAGTCTAGTCCGTTCTAGAATTGCGAATGGTCCAACATAATGAGGGTTCATTTTATCACGCATCTCAAAGAGTATGATGCCTTTCCATGGAGAGAATTTTAAGAGAACCTTTTTGGTAACCTAGAATTCCAACGGTTTACGACGATGATCGGTGTGGCTCTTTTGACGATCCCGAGCTGCTGCCATATGATTTTGGATTTATACAATCTTCTCGGAAGTATCATACATAAGTTCCGAGCCAGTGAGTTTGCACTAACGCACCTTAGCCCAACAAAGTGGGGATCGACATTTCCGTCCATAAAGAACCTCGAACGGAGTTGCTTTACTACTAGAATGATAGCAGTTGTTGTAAGAGAACTCCACCAAAGTTAGATGACTCTCCCAACTCTTGCCAAAGTTAGTAACTCATGCGCGAAGCATATCCTCCAAAGTTTTGAGAAGATGGAAGAGTAGCAAGTGCCTTAGCTACCTTGGCATCAGTTAAAGCATCGAGTTCTACCTTGGATATGTTGACATAAACGCGTTGTTTAGACATGATCCTAGCATTCACCACATAAAATCAAGAGATTGTGAAATCATCATAATAATATAAGTGATCAATCACATGATCTTAATAGTAAATCACATGATCTTAACATCACAACTGAGTAATAACATTTTGATAGAACAATCTGTAATCCGTACATGTTATTCAAATAGAAAGATCCAACCATTCAAATTTTCTTGTCGGATGAGCACAACCGGCTCACCTAGGTCTTATGGAAAGAATTTGAAAAGAGGCGAAATCAATGAAGGGAAATCACATGCAACGGTGATGTGTACAATCAACAGACTCTGCTACTAGGGTGAGGGATTGATTTCCAAAACATGGAAAGGTTTAGGTTAGCTTAGCGAGTTCAAGACAGGGGTTCAACAAGGAATTAAATAAGCAAAACTTGATGGTGATGATGGTGTGTGCTGCTAGTGTGATAAAGTGTAGCACGAGTAAGGTGTTTTGGTGTAAAAGGTTTAGGGACCGAGTTTAACTATGACCATTAGCTCAAACACAAAGTTCACTAGTATTTTCATGTACCTCAATTTATGATTTTGTGTGCACCCGAAATGATAAATTGTCATACATGGTCCTCCAAGTGTGCTTCTAGCTTGAGTTTCGAGTCATAGGACAATGATGGTATGAGAAGAGTAATTTACTAGGAATACACTTCTACAAGTGTGTGAGTGAGTGTGTCCAGTGGAGTATAGGAATGGGATGTTCAAATCCTGAACCAGTCTCTAGATCATGCCGAAGAGCCACTCCAATGTACGCCACTACCGTGATAGATTAACAAGTTAGCTTCTTCAACTTCAAGACATGAAGTAGAAGAAGAGATAGAAATAGATAGAGTAGATGATGTATCATATGAGTGATGATGTCAACAACCTTGAAATGTTACTTAGTCGCCATCTAATACGACTTATATGTGTGTGACCCTCTAGTGTGTGAGACTTGGCTATAGACCAGACTCTACATGTAGTCCTAGTTCACTAATACCATTGACTCTGATACTAATATGCCACACCCTCAAATTCGACTTGTGGGGTTTTATAGCGAGGCGCATGACACACCAGGAACCAAGCCAATGGTCATAACAAACGATAACTATATGAGAGGAAATGACGTTTAAAATTAACCACGCATTTCAAAAGTTTAACCAATTACAGTGGAAGCAAATTGAGTTTTACAAACCCAATATAGTAATGGAAATAGTTTGAATAGTTTGAAACATTGTTTGAAATTCATGCAAGACAGAATGGGACGATGTGTTCCTCCAGTGCGCCTATTCTTCCCTACTACCTTAGCGACCTAAGAAAACATGCTAAGTTTGTTAACATATAATGCTGGTGAGTTCACAGAGTTTATGTTTGCAAATGTAAGTGAATGTTTGAAAACCAGACCCACATAATCCATACACCTATACCTGATGTAAACTAGACATTGTTACGTACATGTTACTAAAGCGTTATAGACCATTGTTGAATGTTAGTAAGTTGCCTTCATTCCCCACCACCGGTCATCACCTGGTGTCGTAAGTTAGATAGGACAAACATGCACTAGCTCGACCTACAATCGACCTAAGTGGGGCTTGCCAGGCCTAATAAATCTATTCATACTTTCCTCGCTATGTTTTCACATATTCATGGTTCAAAAGTTAGAAAGGACTTTAGATGAACGTCACTTAGTACACATGTGATATAATGTAATATATGTGATCTAAAACGTTAGTGTTTGTGCATCATGTTTCTCCCCCAATTGGAAAACAGTAAAAAAATGGGCTGTGAAATTCACCTTAAGTTGCGTCTTCAACGGTTAATAGACTGAAAGTATGTGTGATAGTTTCCACTATGTATATCATGAGACGCCTATAAGGGTTTTACCAATGATATCTTTGTCTAATGCCCTTGGTTATCCAAACTGGGACTTTGTATGTTTGTGTAAACGTTTGACTTTGACACGACCACACAAGACTCGATATCCCGTTAGTGACCCGTGTAACATCACGTATTTTTTTTCCCAATTTTTGAAGTAGTAAAATCACCACTATGCCTATATATTATACCTCTTTTGTACAAGTATAACCATGTCTAACATTTTTTTTTAGATTATTTCAAAACATTCTTATATAGTACGGATATTTTAAAGTTGGTATAAAATTCAAAACATATACAAAATTCCCCTAATAAACTATCTATTTTTATCCTTTTTTAGTGATTTTATTTATTTATAATAATAATAATAATAATAATAATAATAAAAATATTAAACATTTCAGATTTTGTTTTAAAACTGATGAACCTAGACATAAAACCATCCAGATTCACTATGAATCTGGACATATAGTATGTCCAGATACGTTATAGCCACACCTTCAGTCTACACGTAATTTTCGACTTTATTTCCAATTAAATCACGCCATGACCTACGAAAATCATGTATTTTATATAACCCTCAATCAATTCCGCGTCATACTGTGATTTCAGGACCTATTGTGTCGATTTGACTGCGTTTAAAACTTCCCAAAAACCCATTTATGAAATCGTTATTTATAGCTCGTATTTCGGAAATTAAACTCACACCTAAGTCCTAAAAGCCGCGACTAAGAAAACCCATCTATCCATTGTCATTTTCAATCCCACATTGAAGCATAATCGAAGTTTTTAACTCGCCTTCTTTGGTTCTTTAAAGTCACGAATTATCCAACAACCGGTACGTGTTTCTTCAATTAATTTTGCCTCTAGGGTTGCTTAATGTTGCAGATTAAAAGCCCTATATCCTTGTTTATGATCAGCATCGTTATCGTGTTCAATCGAATTGGATTGGAGTTAGGGTTTATATACTTAATTTGGGGAGTATTAATGTTTCAGGTTTTAAGTTAAATAGATTTTGAACCTAAAGAAATCAACAAATGAACACCCAGACCAGTTGGTCTGGGCATGGTCATGCAGTCGAAGGGCCTCAGGTTCGAGTCCCCTAGGAGGCGAATCTGTTCCTTTTATTTTTTTCAGCTTTTCTTTTAATTGTTTATTAATATATATAGCTTATAAAAATACAATTAATTATTAAAAATAGCAAACTTACTCCATAATTTTTATAAAAATTATCATAGCTCCAAAAAACTCTAAAGTTTAGGTTTATAATTTTATTTTGCTGAAAAATATTTATTTATTATTTTTAATGTATTTATTTTGTTTAAACCATAATTAATTCATAGAAATTTCATTTTTAATCATTTTAACACCAACATTTTTTTAAAGATATTTATAATTATATAAAACATTTTGGTATTTTAATTTTCTGTAAAAATATTATTGTTATCCAGTTTTACGATTTAATTATATTTAATTGATTTAATTTAATTAAATTCGCTTTTAAATGAAAATAATACGAAAAATAATTTATTAAATTATTTTCCACTTATAAAACATATAAACCACTGCCCAAAAATGAAAATAATATTTTTCACACTTTATTTTTATTTATTTCCTAATTATTTTCCTTTTAATAATAAAAAATCAATTTAAAACATACAAAATACCAAAATTATAATTTTTAAAATTCTGGGAATTATTTTATTTTCTTAGGATTTAAATAACTTTTCATTCTAAATTTATTTTGATTTATTGACCTATTCCATTAATTTCTACTTTTATTTCATATTAAATCACATAAAGTCTATTATTTAAATTCAAGTTATTTCATATTCACACTTTTAATTATTTTACATGCTTTCATAATTTGATATAATTATTAAAAGATAATTGAGTTATAAAATTTTCTTTAAATAATTAAAATGATTTAAAACCAATTATAGTTAAATTCAAAAACTCTGAATCCCAAAATTTGGGCAACAAAACCCTAAGAGCATAATCCTAGATAACTTAGACGTTAAGTTTATTCCCTTGCAAATTATTATTTATTCATTTAGGTTAATCCTTTGGGATACTCTAATCCAAACCTTGCGGTTCGACATATTTCAAGTTATTACGCAAACTGTGAGTTTACATAGCCCCATTTTCACTATTTTGGGTGAAACATGTTACATTTTCAATTGCAATTCAACATACATGTCTATATGTTATTCTATGTTGCATTATGTCTTAAACATTACTATGGTAAGCACAATTAGACTAGCATAATCATTAACTCCGCTCAAGCCAACGATACACAATGATATATCTATTGGACTGACAACCCCACCCGAATACGTGTACCTCCCGTATGGGTAGCGTGGGTGATTTTTATCGATCATATAACAAAAACGAGTGAACCATATGCGTATGGGATGGACCACAATATTTTAGTCACAAGGTTTGATTATGCACACGATTTACCTAGTAGTTCTGTTTTCACATATGGACTAGACATGCCATGACACTCGAATTGTACAAGTTTTAATCAATATTAAAACCTATGTAATTCTCACCAACCTTTGTTGACCCAAAATATTTTCAATCTATATCTACTAATAAAAGAGTATCTAGGGCTGTGCGACCCATTTAACCTGGGTATGGTTTCTAATACCTGATCCATGACCTGGTTTTCTGACCCTAAAACCCAGATATATATTGTTCTTTTCTTTTTGGTTTCTAAGCATCTAATATAACTATGCATTAAACATTCATTATATTTCGATACAAACCCTAACCGCATAAGAACATCAATCATTCATTCATCTCAGGTAACCACATATTCGATTTCCCTTTCTTCGATTTACATTCTATTCAATTCGTTTCTGTTTATTCAAAATGTGTTCGCTGGAAACCTAATCTTCCACGATTCTGCAATATCTTTTTAAAAATTCGATTTAACAGATCTTTTATAATGGTTACAAAGATTTGAAATCATCTTTAGATATTAATGAATTCATTAGTAATCTATTCCTTCCGTCTTTGTACGATTAGGGGTTTTAAGTCATCTATTCATTTAAGTTGTTGTATTTAGGGCTTATCATTATAATATGTTTTTTTTTTTTTCAATTAATCATGTTTTTTTTTCATAATCCAGTGTTTACTATTGAATCCATATATTCTATATTTGACATATGTTGGTTGATTTGGGGTGATTGCGGATGGTTTGCTTTGAGGAGTTTGTAGTTTTTAAGAATGTTATTCAAGTGTTCATGGCATGTTCTTGGGAATTACATATATTATGGTTATTCATAGTATGTGTGAATGTTTTGAACACTTGATCAAAATTTGAAAATGGATTTGAATGGATATTGGTTACGGATCTGGGTAAGATCCGATTGGAAGTGTACTGCCATGATTGAATTTCCTTCTTTGGAGGAGATATTATTGGATAAAATTAATTTCAAATTTAATTTGATTGCATAATTTCTTTTAAATTTGGATTTCTTTGTTATGTGTTGACTTAGGTTTCTTCATTACTATATTATCTTTTAATTTTGATGCTTTTATTGTTAAAAAGCTGAAAAAATTAATTACGTGTTTGTTTTCGGTACAGGGGTAAGACTCATTTTGTTTAATTAAGAAGCTTCAAAGATTATACAAATGTCTGCTGAAACCTTACTTTCAGAAAATAAGGTATTTCTATAGTTACTATATTATATAGTTTTTTTTATCTTTAAAGGAACTTTCTAATTAAAATAATTTATGTTTTAACAAAAAAAATATGCAATATATTTTTTATTACAGGGTAGTTACACCGTTGTGTTTTTTTATTAAATTTTAGTAAAAAAATAAAGTATAAAAGGATTATATAAATGTAATCATTGAATTATGAAAGTTGTTTTTCTAATAATAAACTGTGTTTTAAATGGTAATAATTAAATAAAATTCATATAAATCAATGTATAAGTTTTCAACTGTAAAGTTTCGAAAATTTTGAATTTTCAGTTTCAATTTTTCAAATTTTTGAATACAAATTTTATGTGTAATGTGTTCATCTTATTCTTAGATTACCTAATATGGAAATTTTTGCATGGTGGTTGTGTTATGGATTGTATGTGGAGTGTTGTATGACTCATTAATATTATGGCACGCTAGATATAAGTTGTATGCTTAAAAACCAAACTTGGAAATTGTGACAAAGCTAGCATATTATTTGTTTAGCTAATATATTAGTACACTAGGATTGCATGTTTGGGTGTAACTTGTAATTCTAGGCTTTTCCAACTTGGTCAAACATAAAACACTTAACAGATCACCAACGGGTCATCGAGTAAAGCTAAGTCAAACTTGATCAAACAAATTTTATAAACACAAACTAAGTCATTGATTTGGAGTCAATAGGTTAATTGGACAAACACAAATGTTGAACAAACACTTATAGGTTGTTATATTATAGGTTTCCGGTAGTTTGATACTTATTTTGTTACACCTGGTTTATTAGCACGCAAAGCAAGGTGAGTTTCATGGCCCATTTTTAATGTTTTTCTGTTGGGGGAGAAACATGCTACACAAACACACCAACATTGTAGATCACATGTACTATTATATCACTTGTCACTATAGCGTAACTTCCATTATTAACTCCTTACATTATAAACCATAGTATGTGTAACATAGCGAGGAGATGTGAATAGATCTATTGGGTCTGACAAGCCCCAACTGTGTCAACTGGAGGTTGAGCAGGTGCATATTGTCCTAAACATTCGTCATCATGTAATGGACGGTGACGGGAGGTAAACAACTACCAGCAGTCAGCAATGGTCTATGTACGCTTTGTAACTTGTTAATTTCTAGCTAGCATTGGATATAATTAGTAAATGGATGTGAGTCTATGCAGACAAGCAGACAAACGGATATTCTTACATTAAAACCTGTGAACTCACAAACATAATTATTGACACATTTTAGCATGTTTTCTCAGGTATCTAAGATAGCAGCAGCTAGGATGCACGTGGAGTCACACTTGCATGCATACAAATACCACCAACTGGTTTTCAAACATTTCAATTGTTTTATTGGTTTTGATAACTCGTGACTGTACTACGAGAGGTTTTATATTTTGTTTCCGCTAAAATTTTAAAACTCAAACTGTATGGTTTATTCACGTATGATTTTGAAAACATATAGAGGTAGTTCATTCAACCGTTGACTGGATCCTGATATGTCACGCGCCTCGCGGTAAAACCCCGCAGTGGAAATTTGAGGGTGTGACAACAACTAAACACAGGTAAGACCGAACTGCCAATTAACGTGTACTCACATAAGTGAGAAAATTGCCTCGCATCATTGCCTATCCACAATGATAATGTGTTAAGTCACAGTTCACTCCCGCACTCCCAAGTACGGTGTGAGGTTTGTCAAACCTAATAGTGCTATCAATTAGTAACCCGCTTGCCAACCCGGAAACTCATTCGCTATTTGTAGGACTTCAATGATCGTGTGTGGTTTATTTCATCAAGGACCAAAGATGTGTACTTGTAAAACCCGATTCACCTCATGAATCAATGTATCACAAACCCGGGATAGAATGTAGTCCCAAACTGGACTAGAAAGTATGTAATTCCCAACCAGGAATTAATGTGTGTGTCTCCAACCAGAGACGCGTGCTTTTGAGAAAAAGTAGTGAAACTCACCTTTGGTTGCACAAAGCTAAATCCAAATCCACAAGTAATAAGTACGAGCTACCGACTCCCTATTATATGTGACACTACGTGACAATATGTGCATATGCAATACACCACAGAACTCGTTTGTCCAAGACATTAAATAATGTGAAAACGTTTATGTGACACTTAGTGTAACTACATGCACAAGTAAACCCTACGAACCCGCTGGTGAACATTATGTTTAATATTAGTTATACGCGTCATATATATCTTGTACAAGTGTACACAGAAGTTAAAGTCATAACCGAGTCATACAAGCCTTCAAACAAGCACTTATACACGTATGTCATAATCTGAGTTTTTAGGCCAGATTATGCAATACCAAAATGATTTTATGAAAAATACTTACACAACACATTAGACTCCCAATATTTACTGAATATTCCTAGGAGTCCAGTCGTCATGTCCATATTTTTGTTTCATGTCATGACCTTATAGAAAAAAATTACGAAAAATCATTTACTACAGCTAGGTTCCAAAAACATTCACATCAGGCTAGTTTACGAGAAAAAATCCCAAATATTGTGTATTCATCCAAACAGGATGCATCCACTTGAAAAAGTCGAGATATTCATGTACCTTTCTATTGACCAAATTTCGTGACCTAACTCCTTGTAAAACTCGAGTTATGGTCGTTCAAAGTTGACCCAAAACAATAATCCGAAAATCAGTGTTGACACATGTTCGTATAAAATTCCAAAAACACATCAAACGATAACCATATCGTACAATCTTATACATTCCAGAAAGCTAAGACCACATACAACATGTTCAAACCAAGAATAATCAAAACAAATAGTTTAAGATCACATTACAGAGCCTACAAGTCGACACATGTATTCTGTCCAATTTTAAACATGTTATAATCTTAACTTTTACAAACCCTAGGTGTATATTATCGATAAAGAACATCAAATAAATATCATTCAAGACCTATCATACATTAACATGATCAAAACATACAAGAGTCATCGTAAACATATCCATCTATAAACCCTAGATGTTTAACAATCATCAATATACAATAACATGTAAGCATACCAAATAACAATCATAAAATCCTATGTTTAATATGTTAATCTTTTAGAAAACTCATGTTTTAATCTTTAGAAACATATATCAGATCTGGACAAACTTGATTTTGGTGTTTTAAAACATAATAGTGAAGATTAAAACACAAGAGATCAAGTATTATACCTAAAGCTCTTCAATAACACAACCGAACACCTTCCAAGTCACCCGAATGATGTTCTTGTGCCTTAGGAGATCTTTAGGGGTTGTATTTTTCGTATGGGGGCAGTAAGGGACGATTAGGGTTGAGTTTATGAGAAAGATGGGGCTTAAGATTGTTTAAATAAGGGGTTTAAGTCGGTTCCCAAGCCCTGTGCCCGCCGAACAACCGTTCAATCGTCCGAACGACCGTTCGGATAGACGTGGCCCATTTCGGGCGGGCAGGTTCAGCGTATTTCATGTTTTCTTCGTTTTAATAGTTATGTTGGACCCTACCAAAGCGTAACCCCATGTTTTAGACCCGAACTATCCTATTGGTTCATCGGTTAAGAGGTTGATAACATGTTAAGTTTAAATAACATAATCGCACAACAATTTACACATAGTTTCACATAAACACATAATTGCAAATAATATCAAATAATTTATTCACAATTATCTATTTTCTAAATTCACCAACGTTCAGGGTTCGATACTCGTGTACGTAGTCCGGTAATTCCCTGAATTACCTTCTTATGCAGTTATCAACCTATAACTGTGCAACGTGTGACTCAACTATCTAACCCTAGTTAAATAACATGTTGTGAATGTAAGTGAAAGTTAACTAGAGTTTAGTTAAAGTATGAACCTAAAAATGCGGGATGTCACATCAAGAAACAATAATTCCAGATAATGCTCAAGCTCAGGGGGAACATTTGAATGAACTAACAGACATTAATAATATCAACCCTTTTTACAATATGAGGTGACCAAAGATTATTTACCTGAAAATATAATATGTGTTCCACAAAAAGGGGTACAAACAAAGGTTGCAAGTGCTAATGAAGACGTGTGCATGTTTTCTAAGCTTAACAAAACCAAAATCTATGTCTGAAAGTTTGTAGGTTCCAAACTAGATATATCCTATGCAGGAAGAATTGGATCAATTTGAGAAAAGCAAAGTCTGGACCTTGGTTCCAAAACCAAAGGACAAATCTGTCATTTGTACAAAGTGGGTCTTCAGGAACAGATCAAATGAACAAGGTGTTATTTCAATAAACAAAGCCAGATTGGCTGTGAAAGGTTATAGTCAAAAAGAAGGAATTCACTTTGATGAAACCTTTGCTCCTGTGGCCAGATTAGAGGCTGTGAGAATCTTTCTTGCCTATACTGCTCACAAAGACTTCAAAGATTACCAAATGGATGTGAAGTCAGCATTTCTGAATGGAAAGATTAAAAAAGAAGTTTATGTTCAACAACCACAAGGGTTTGTAGATCCTAGGTTTCCAAAATATGTCTACAAACCGGACAAAACCTTGTATGGCTTGAAAAAACCTCCTAGAGCTTGGTATGAAACCATGTTCAAATTCTTGTTCGAGTCAGGTTTCATCAAGGTATCGATACAACACTTTTCACAAAAAAAACACATAAAGGTCATATAATTTTGGTACAAATCTATGTAGATGACATAATTTTTGCACTGCGTCGTAGGCTTTACATAACTCCCCAAGAGTGTGTGTAACAAGCCCCGATCTTAATGTGTTCCCATGAATCTATTATATACTCACGAGGAACAGGGACACAAATGTCATATAATCGCTCTCTCGTATTGGGCGTAAATGTACTAAGTAAGAATAAAATTCTATATGAGTAACCCAGTCTTGTCTGAGTTTCGAATGGAAGTAAGAAAGATCAAGCGAAAAGGAACAGGAACTAATTGTTGTAGATACACGAAAGTGCGACTAGTGCTATTGAATTGCAAATTCTAATATGTTTTGCTGATATCGGACGGTCAAAGGTGGCTTTCAGATGGTCGAAGGTAGAATAGTTTGGTCGAAGGGAGCTCTGGGAGGTCGAATGTAATTTTGATTGTATATATGTTTTGGGTCGCCCACCTTGAATGGTCGAACCTGCACATTCGACCAAGAGCATGTTTGGCTCTCCTTATTTCCACCTCCTTATAACTTATAACTTTTCCAAAAAGTTAATAAGTTATAAAAAGTGTTTTGCAAAAGGAAAAGGACTTTTTGTTTTAACTTTTTGTTTGCCTATGATAAGTTGTTTTGGAAAAGTAAGGGAGGAGTGACTTTTTGAACCTCCTTATAACTTATTGATGGTTATTTACCTACATGCCCTTCTTATATCCTTATACCTTCACTCCTTATACCCTTTTTAGTCATTTTACCTAAATAAGTTAAACCAAACACTTTTTTACAAAATAACTTATCAAATTATTGTTTTTCCCCACCACATAAGCTAATCCAAACATTTTTCTAAAAACTTCTTTTTAAAAAGTCATAAGTTAATAAGTCCTTTAAACCAAAAGTCCTTTTTAACTCAAATAAGTTTATCCAAACATGCCCCAAGTCAATTGGGTGAATGTGCAGGTCTAAATAAGGCTGAATCATTTGTGAACGTTTAAATTTTGGTCATTTTGTTTCCCTCTCAGAGTGTTTGTCTCCCTAGGGTTTTTGTCAAGTTTGTAATTGAGTTTAATCATTATAAACAAGCTTTGTAAGGAGTTTAATCATTATAAACAAGCTTTGTAAGGATTATTAACAATGTTTATGAATGAAATGAAAACGTTTGAGATGATTTGTGTGTTTTGCTAGTTTTATTATCATTTCGTGATCAATTCAGGGATTCCGCACCTGAATTGAACTTGTTTGATCATATTCTTTGTTTGAATAGTCGATCCAATACACATACAAAGTGGTATCAGAGCCGTGGTACCGATTTGAACGATCTAACAGTCGTTTGAATCAATCACAGCTCGATTTCATGATTTCAGACGTTAAAGATCAGTTTTTGATTGAAAGGTTGAAACCCTAGAAACCCTAGATTCTTAATTGAACCCAAAATCATGCTATTTTCCATGTTTTCGTTAATTCGAGGGTTAGGTTTTCATTTCCGCACCTTTCTGTACAAGTTTCATCATCAAATTCGAACAATCAGAGTGTTTATGGGCTGATTTGCAGAAAATATTGAAGAAGAACACGTTTTTCTGCAATAGGTCGAATGTGCAGAAGATTTGACCATACAAGAGGTCGAACGTGGGATGTAAACGGTCGAACATAGGATTTGGAGGTCGAATCTGCTAATTTGTATTGAAAACAGAGGTCGAACCTAGTTGTGTTCTACATTCGACCTCACGATAGGTCGAATGTGGAATCTTAGTGGTCGAATGTGGAATTTCAGTTTTTGTCATGATTAAATGAACTTCATTCGACCCAGTCATGGTACATTCGACCATACACAGAGGTCGAATGTAGCCCACTTTCGCCCCCCCCCCCCGACATAGAGAATGAAAAATTAGTATTTTAAGGGGTAAAATCAGATATATTTTTATTCCGCAAGTAGTGAACAGTCAACCCAGTTCCAGTGCGATTGAAGGAACTTGTTCAAACAAGTTGTTATTTACAAGCAAATCAAGACTGAGATCTCAATGTTCCGAAAGTAATGAGGGATCCCAGTAGGAGTCATGTGGCACGTAGATTCAACGAAAGTTTCAAGAATACAGTCCTGAAGAATTTCAAGAGCTATTGGTGGATATTGTTAGGCCCCGTAGAAAAATACAGTTTCTGAAGCATTTCAAGTCCGCAATGGTACCGGTAGTTCCTCCTGAAAACTTCTGGATGCTTGATCCACTCGTCTACGGTTAGTATTCTGTCGAACAGATGAAGTTACTCAAGAACATGTTGATTATCTTACGGGATCTCAGAGGAACTTATTCAAAGAGAAGAAAGTGTTAATGCAATCACAGTCAGCACATATTAAGAATTTCATAGAAGATACAGTGTCCGAATGGATTGTTTTGCACATAGTCACATTTGAGATGTTTAATTGGGTACTGACAGTTAGACTTCTCAAGTTGGTGTGAAGGGTGATGCACAGGTTAAGTGCAGATAGGAGACGTGAATTAGTGGTAGTACCTATGTGTTACGTTGAATATCTGATCGGTCAGTATGGAATCCTTCTAGCAGTGGTCTTATCAGGCTGCAGGTCAGACTAGTTGGAATGCGCATGATGTACTTGGTCAAGATGACATCCCTGGGTACTGATGCTATGAGACTGCAGTGCATTACATTGTCGACTTCACATTGGCGTAACTAGGTGATCTGGTTGTAATTCAGCTGAGCATGTCAGTTGAGTTCGTAAATGATATACGTGGTCTAGCTGACTTCCTGCGTATTGATGCTGAGGGTCCGTAGTGCATTACTTGGTCGGTTCACGAAGGATATTGTATTTCTACTCAATACAATAGTGCATGTATTGAGGGGGAGACCTGTGATTTTGACTGTTGATGTGCAAGAGATTTGTGGATTCGCCAGCAATGTCCAAGGGGAGATTGTTGATGCACTTTCTGTGGACGTCACTATCGAATAGACTAGGGTTGAGTCTTGTATTGTATTATATGAGATTGTGGTGATCCATAAGGGCATTTTATGGATCTGATGCATTTATTAATATAGACCAAAACATAAAGTCTTGATTCGACATCTTGAAGGGGCGAACCTGCAGGTTCGACCTCCTCATAGAGGCAAAGGTGACTTTATGTTTTGGACTATAAATAGCAATCTCATGTGTGTTTTTCATTTGAAGATTTGAGTTTGTGCTTTGAATGCTCTCAAGGGGGAGGTCATGCCCGACCTCCCCCGGCCCCGAGATAGATGTTTATCCTACTGATGACAGTGTCTGTAACCGTTTCTGATGCAATACGAATCTGTGATGACTTTGTTATCATTTATTTCTGTCTCGTCTCGTATCATCCGTCTGAAATCGAGCTGTATTCGCTTTATCAATCCATGAATTCGGTTTTTAACCGGATTCTCAATTGTCTATTTGCTTAGTGAGAAGAAGGATAAGTCTCAGTATTTGATTCCTTCGAGTTCAATTCGGTTTAGTGGTACCGCGTCATAGGCATCGTGCAGCTTTCCGTGTATGTGCGCCACAACGCTCGCAAGGGCTCTCTCCCCTGTACTATTGTCGTTTTCCTCATCCATGAGGATACTAATCCCAGTAATGTGCCACCTGGTGTAACCCTGGGTCCACACCAGTGACGTGTTCAGAATCAGGTTTTGAACTAGAAGATAACATATCTTCTGAAATCATGTGTTGTAGATATATGTAGCCAAAAGCTAGTTGTGCATTTAAGTTGTTAGTGTAACTAATGTAGTACTTATGCTATGATGATTATAGACTAGAATGCAAATCCTAGTTCACTATAACCAATGGCTCTGATACCAATCTATCACACCCTCAAATTTCCACTGCGGGGTTTATACCGCGAGGCGCGTGACATTCCAGGATCCCATAGCCATAAGTCATAAGAACGACTCTAAATTCCCAAACCATTTAGTTCGTTTTTCAAAAATCAAGTTTAGCGTTTACCAAAAAGTTTAGTTAAGTTGCGTAAGCGTAAACCAAACATAGATAGTTTAAAACCATGCGCAAAACAACGCGCCCAGTATAAAACCATATGAAAGAAAACGTAAAAGCATAGAATGAAGTTTAGATGTATGCCCAGACCCAAATGCAGTGATGTGTGCAATGCTTTCTAATCGTGGCACCGGAAGCTAACTACCTACAAAAGCAGGTATATCGTGTGTCAACATAAAGTTGGTGAGTTCATAAGGTAAAGAAGGTGAGTAAGTAAACGCACGGGTTTCCAAAACCACGTAACCAAGTAAAAGCGTAGGCCTCCCAAACCACGTAACAACAAGCAAATGCGTAGGCCTCCAAGACCACCAAACAACTAATTCACATGCCATGGGTAGCTAACCCACTCATTGTAACTAAACAGCTGATTATTGGGAACGTACAGTGTGTTAACTTACGTTAAGAAGCCTTAGTACTAGTGTCTATCAACACTAGTCAGCTCCTTAAGAGCGTGGTGAAAAGTTCATGCCCGTGCTCCCAGTACCGCAAGCATGAGGTTGGTGCACAACCTAATAGCGCTATCAACTAACACTACAACAAAAATGGATTTTTAGTACTCACAAAAGTGTCCTAAAATGTTATTTTATAGGACCTTTTATTTAATAGGACCAACGGTAAAAGCGTTTCATGTAAGGGGGTCGTAATAAGTCACGAAACTTAAAAAGCGTCCTAATATCTCAAATGAGATTATGAAACCAATTTTATGGTCGCATAATATGTCCAAAAAAAACTCCTAATAAAACATATTAGGACACTTTTACAAGGTTTTAACATGTGCTTACCTAGTTTTAATCTTTTAATACACATACAAGAGTCCTAAAAAATTAAGTTATAGGACCCTTATGATGTAACATTATAGAAGCATTAGTACCAAAAAAAGGGTCCTAACATCTCAAATAAGATTATGAAACCAGTTTTATGGTCGCATAAGATGTCAATGAACAAACAATATAGCGTCCTAAGAAAAGCATATTCGTACACTTTAATAGGACCAAATTTGAAAGTCCTAACCAGTCATGATACAACGGTTTTTTAAACATATACACACACAATTTTATGATATTCTGTATATAACATCAACTAACGAAAGAAATAAAACTTTATTATATTTCAAATAAACATATTCATAACAAAAACACTAAACATGAATAAGTTATAGCATCATCCAACATAAAGTTTTGTAACATTTAACAAAGAAACTAAAAGCAACGAAAGAGATAAGCAGCATAGAATCCTGAGTCATCATGTGTCCTCAATCCTCACGGACTACCTACAAATAAACCATCCGTGTATAAGCATAAAGTTCCAGATTATTAAAATTATTCGTATCACAAAATTAATAATTACATACCGAGATGAAAGGACAAGGCCATGCAATGGAGGCACCAATACAATCTTGAATTGTGGAAAATAACCCATATGGTCTCACCAACTTTTCATCTATTTTTATTGCTACTTGAACGTTTACCTCACACCATTCTGGTCCAATCTCTGTACCACCAACTAGCTCATTTGGGTCCAAGCTCTTCACCCATCCTCTTGCTACAATCTCGGCAGAGTTTAGAATGCTTTTGAGGACAACTTCATCTCCGACCTAGATTTTAGTTTTCAACAAACATATCAAACTCTAGTCACAATAGTACAAGTAACGTTTCACAAAAAAAAAGATTTATATAGAAAAATACCCGTAAACGTGGAGGTCCATTGGTTGCAATGGGGAAATGTGGTGATGTAAGAGGTGGAACACTAGGACCATCCGTACTCCCTTTAATCTCCGATACTTGGGCTTGTAACCGAGCCACAATACTAGTAAGTTCTTCACATTTAGACTTCAATTGGATGTTTTCTCTACGACATGTTGAACAACTTGATGTTACACCCCAAACATCAGAAGCACGAACACCCAGACCATACATGACTGCATCACCATTTCGATCTTTCCCCATTACTTTAGAAAAAACATCATCTGGTCTAGTCTTATCGATCGAACCATCAGGAAGATTAGAACTAAGTTGTTGCATTTATGCCTGTATTAGATATAGTAACAAAAATAAGATATGTACTTTTAACAACATCAAGAAAATAAAGAAAAGATATGTATATGAATATATAAGAAATTACTTACAATTGCATTTGCAGCTTCCACATTTTTTGTAGTTCCATGTTTGGAGAAACATGCACGAAACATTTCCAATCGACTTGGGTCTTGTCCCAAAGATGCCTGTTTGAATAAAAAGAAAATAAGTAGTAACAACGGATATCGACATGCTACATTAAGAATTGCACTATTTCATACAATCACCTTTAACTCTTCACGGACTCGAGCATAACTTTTTTTACCCGTAACTTGCACCATCTTCTTTTTTGATCGATTCACCTTGTTTTTTTCACTTACCATCTTCAATAGAAAATAAAATATCATAATGAGAAATAAACTAATTGTAACATCCCAAATTTTGAGGATTTATATTTGAAGTGTAAGGTTATTTCATACCTTAGACTTTGTTTTATTCCAATAATTCACAAGTCTCCTCCATTGTTTTTTTTGAACTTGTTTTGGCCTAAACTTTATTTGTTCCTGAAGTGACAAAGATGGATCATAGTAGCTTTCCTTAACTCTTGCCCTCCAGTTCTTGACCTTCTTCCCAAATGATTGCAATACCCAGCCTTCAGCATCTTCTGGAATATCAAATTTTGTCTAAAAATGGAACATGTCACATTAGAAAACAAATACTTTAGTCATTCATTAACAAACATATTTTTAATTATGTACCTTTATGAATTCGAGCAACGTTTGTTTTTTGCTGTCCTTAACTTTATTCCATGGTTTATAAATCGGACAGTACTTTCCACTCCTTGAAAGGGTTCCCATGAAATGGATTAGTTTACTAACTTTGTCACCAATAGGTTGTCCAAGTTCATTAACTAAAATAGGAATTCTATCCCCTTTTTCTTGGGCCCAAACTTCTGGCATACGCGTAGGTCCTCTCACTCTTTTACGTACATTTCGAACTACAAAAAGTGAACATGATTTACAATGTACATGTATACATTAAAAATACTATATAAATTGAAAGGCAATATATTAAGTCTATACGTTTTCTTAGTTTTATTATAGTTTCTTATATATTCATCATGTGTCACACAATATATGTATTGAGAAACAAAAAAAATGAAGCAATCAAGTAAATTAGATAACCCTGCTTCATTTTCTGGTTCTGGGACTTCAAACTCTTCATCAACCAGTTCATCGATCTCATTTTCTAAACCATCCATGTGTTTATTTCCATCATCTTCGGAGGCATCTTGTTCTTAATTGATATATATATAGTTACAAAAACAGTAAGCATCGAAAACAGTTAATTGAATTAAACTTAATACTAATTTAATATCATCATAAAATATTTGAAAAGAGAAAATATAGGTACCATAAAATATCATGTCACGCTCCCCGTGGTCATCATTGTTGTCGACTGCAAATAACTTTCTTTTAGCTACAACTGATCGCCCTCTCGTGTAGCCTTCATCAGACTCTGGTACACTACTATTTATTGGCCCCGTTGTGTCACTCACTTGTCCCTTTTGCATATAAGATTTTGCAGATGTTAGCACATGAGACACATTAGGAGCAATAACTCGTTTCTGTGCCAAATAAGCATATCTATTCATGGACTGCGGAGCAATGTATCTTGGATGTTTTTGTAAGTCAAACGGTTAGAAAACAAACATAAAGCCATTATATTATCCAAATTTGTTATTAGTACCTTTTTAGAGATATTTGTAGCAACTTCTTTTAAATAATCTTGATCAACACCAACATCTTTCTCGCTCGTATCAATTGGTTTCTTTTTATTTTTCTTTGTTTTATCACGCTCTGCTAGACTTTTCAAAGACTTAGCAGTATTTTTCACTCCCAGGGCTTGTAATTTTTTTTCGTTCTCTAGAATATTCAACATTCTACTCTTTTCATAAGCATTCATATGTCTTATGGGGCTTTGGCCTTGCATGCTTTTATCTTCCATTACTAGTGTACACAACAAAGAAAAAATAAACAAAATCGTCAAGATTCAAAACTTAAAGATGTTATTATTATCAACTAATTACAAGTGCAACAATTAAACTGATGATATTAATTAGAAACAGCCATAATTCATAATCACAAGACAATAATATCATAACCTATGTCAACTAAAACAGAAAACATAAACAGAAAACATAAACGAACAGACTCAAAACCGGTGGCTGCAGATGCATCACTAGCTGCAGATGAAGCACTAGCTGCAGCAGAAGCCGTTGCGGCTACAGAATTTCGTTTACTAGACAAATATGTGTTGCTGTTGTACAGGTTATAAAAGATTCTGTTTTCGATGTTGTTATGGCGATTATTTCTTTTAAGTATTTAAATACTGAACAACAAACGACAAAACTTAAGATGATTTATCCTTATTAAATATGATAACAGGACCTTTTTAGGCACATTTATTATTAAAAGTGCAACAAAAGATCAATGAAAATGAACCATGAAGCTAGGTTCAACAAATTTTTAGAAAAACATAATTAAATTTGAGTCATCTGGCGAACCAAGAAGCTGGACAACACCAATTTATAAGCGTAAGTCGACCTCCCATAGAAAGAGAATTCGCCTTACAAGTGATGAGACAGTAACGACTAATGACATTCACTCGAATTCCAGTCATGTGTTCAATTCCTTAACTAGATTCAAGTTCAATCAATGAGTTTTTTGAATAATATAAAACTATAAAATAATCTCCGAGAATCTCCGAAACGTTTTGGGCCTAGGGCGACTAAAAAAATCGGGCCTGAATAATTTTTACGGGTAAAAAAGGATATACACTCCCTACTTTATCCCTAACATTGAGAGCTAAATGGTTAACATCAGCCATCCCTAACATATATCCAAACCCTGCCATCGATCAAGTGATACAGACGCAATCCAGGTAAACACACAGATACAATTATTCATCTTTTCTTGATGTTTTGTGCCTTCAAATATAAACCTTTCATCATCTGATAGAATTCAAATTAATAAATAATTAATTAACTACTCAAATTAACCTTTCATCACCTGTTCGATAACTTCGGTCTGTTTCGGACAATAATATACTACATACATATGCATCCATAATGCTAAACAAGGCTACAAAATGAATTTCCATGTAACACTAATAACACAAAAGTATGAATTTTGTTTACTACTGTACATGTTGGTTTAAGACACTTTACATAGAAACAAACATGTTTAGTTTTAATAACAGAATCTGTTTACTTTGCATATGAAAAGCATATGAGGCTAATAAGTGAAGGATAAAGTAATGAATCAGTATGTTTTGTTTATTCAATGAAATTAATCCAGTAAGATGCTACATGAAACTTGTTCAAATGGTTTGGCAAGGAAATGACAGTATCGAGCAAGCAAGATGACACAGACATTTTATCGAACAGGTGGCATGCATAATAATTTCAATACAAAAACAGAAACTAAAAAGAATGTTATCATTAAAATGCAAAATACATATCACCCACAAACCTGGAATGATGAGCTTGATGATGATCGATGCGATGTCGTTCGGTCTGGTTCCTAAAATGCTAATCACATGAATGATAACAATTACAGCTGTATAACTTTATTATTGCTTGTTTAATCCAGGTTTAAGATGGATACGAGTTGGATGTCTTTACCAAGAGGTACCACTGAATATGAAAAAGGTCTTAATGAATTTCTTGATTTTATCTTTGCTATTGAGGGTAAAAATGGTCAAATATCATGTCCATGTATTGATTGCGGAAATCAAATATGGGTTGATCGGGAGGAGGCTAGAACGCATCTGCAATGTGTCGGGTTTATCAAAGGCTACGAAATTGCACCTTTGATTTCCAAACCATGTGATACTCCTATGTTGGATGCTGAAGATGACATGCAAGGGTTGGTTCATGATGCCTTCCACGGGTTTGGTGATAACATGCATGAAAATGAAATAGGAACACAAAATGAAAGTTCGAGTATGCCAAACACAAATGCAAAAAAGTTTTATAAAGTGTTGGAAGATGCAAAGAAAGAACTATATCCGGGGTGTAAAAAGTTCTCAGTTCTTTCATTTATCATTAGATTATTTCATATTAAGTGTATTGGGAAATGTAATGACAAGGGTTTCGGCATGATGCTTGATACACTGAGGGAAGCCTTCCCAGATGCTTCTATACCGAAGTCATTGTATGACCTAAGGAAGATAATAAGAGAGCTAGGACTTGGTTATGATAAAATTGATGCATGTCCTAATGATTGTATGCTGTATTGGAAAGAAAACAGTAAGAAAACAGAATGTGATGTATGTCATACGTCAAGGTATAAAGCAAGTGAAAATGATTATGACGATGAGTCAACCATACCTGATACAGATAAGAAGACTAAGAAGATTGGAGCAAAGGTTTTGCGTCATTTTCCGCTCATACCACGGTTGCAAAGGTTGTTTATGTCATCTAAAACTGCTGCCTCCATGAGATGGCATCAAGAGAGTCGCACGAAAGATGGATACTTGAGACATCCTGCAGATTCCCCAGCTTGGAAAACATTTGATTTTAATTATCCTGATTTTGCCAATGAATCTCGTAATGTCAGGCTTGGTTTAGCGAGCGATGGGTTTAACCCTTTTAGAACAATGAGTGTTTCTCATAGTACATGGCCTGTTGTTTTGATGCCATATAATCTACCTCCTTGGATGTGCATGAAACAACCTTATTTCATGCTATCTTTACTTATACCTGGCCCATATGCTCCTGGGAATAATATAGATGTTTATATGGAACCGTTAGTGGCTGAGCTACATGAGTTATGGGTTAATGGAGTAGAGACTTATGATGCATCGACAAAGAGTAACTTTCAGATGCGTGCTTCTTTGTTATGGACGATAAGTGACTTTCCCGCTTATGCGAATTTATCCGGATGGAGCACCAAAGGTAAACTTGCATGCCCTTGCTGCCATAAGCATACAAAATCACAAAGGTTAACTCATTGCAAAAAATATTGTTTCATGGGACATCGTCGACATTTGCCAAGTGATCATGCTTTTCGAAAAGATAAGAAGTCTTTTGACGGCACAGAAGAAAAGGATAGGCAACCACGTGGCTTAACAGGGTCAGAAGTACTTGATGAGCTAAATGGTTTTGAAATTAAATTTGGAAAACTTGTGAACACCAACCCTAATCTACCATTTAACTGGAAGAAGAGAAGTATTTTTTTTGAGTTACCATACTGGAAAGATAACCTGCTACGCCATAATCTAGATGTAATGCATATTGAGAAGAATGTTTGTGACAGTGTCATTGGAACGTTAATGAATCTAGATGGAAAGACCAAGGATCATGTAAAAGCACGCCTTGATTTGCAAGAATTGAGTATTAGACCTAAACTTCATCCTAGAGTTCAAAATAACAACAAAGTGTATTTGCCACCTGCTTGTTTCTCAATGGATAAAAAAGAGAAAGATATATTTTGTCGTGTGCTTAAAAAGGTGAAAGTTCCGGATGGTTATGCAGCTAACATATCAAGATGCGTAGAGTTAAAACCTCCAAAATTGTTTGGCCTTAAAAGTCATGATAGCCATATTTTGATGCAGCAGTTGCTTCCCATTGCTTTGAGAAATGTGTTACCTAAGCATGTGCGTTATCCTGTGATGAAGCTATGTCGTTACTATAAACAATTATGCTCAAAAGTTCTCAATCCAAATGATTTGGTTCAAATGGAACATGAGATTGGAAAAATCCTATGTGATTTAGAAAGGATTTTTCCGCCATCGTTCTTTGATGTCATGGTTCATCTTTCGGTTCATCTAGCTACAGAGGCCAAATTAGGAGGGACGGTTCATTACCGTTGGATGTATCCAATCGAGAGGTGCGCATTTATATTTTAGTAAATACCTTTTTTAAAGAATATTATTGAATCTCATCTTAATATTTTTTATCACTCAGGTATTTATCTACATTAAAATCTTACGTCAAAAATAGGAGTAAACCTGAGGGTTCCATTGCAGAAGGATATTTGGCTGAAGAATGTTTGTCATTTTGTTCATTATACCTATCAAGTGATGTCGAGACTATACATAATAACACAAGTCGAAATTATGATGACGGTGGTTATGAGGATATTTTACCTATCTTTTCTATGTCGGGTCGGCCGATAGGTGCTACAGAGGTAGAGATGCTAGACCTTGACATTTTGGCTAAAGCACATTCTTATGTGTTGTTCAATTGTAGTGAAGTTGATGAATTTCGAACGTAAGTAGTTATTTAGAAGTTATGAGTTCCATTTCTTATATTCTATTTGCGATTGTTATTGTTGTTATCATCATTATCATCTTTTAACATTGCAGAGAACATCAGACGATTGTTCGTCATGAAAATCGGAAATTACGTGAGCGTGAGATTCAACGTTTACATAGCGAGACTTTTGAGTCGTGGTTTGAAGATCATGTAAGCAATAAATATGTGTATTACTTTTGAAATCCAATTTTAATGATATAACATTTTCAAGCTTCTAATATAGTTGGATGTATAATTTATATTTTAACACATCTTGCCTTAATTCAGGTTGCAGAGCTTCATACTAGAGGGGATCATAGAATCACAGAAGATCTAAGAGATTTGGCAAGTGGCCCAGCTGAGTTTGTGAAAAAATATAAGGGATTTATCATAAATGGTTTCCGATTTCACACAAAAGATCTAGAAAAGGATAGGAAAACACAAAATAGTGGAGTTATGCTTGAGGCCATGACTAATAGTTTCTCGAGTGCTAGAGATAACAATCCTATCGTGGGAGATGTAACATACTACGGGGTTTTGAATGATATCATTGAGTTGGAGTATGCTGTTGACAAGAAAGTAGTTTTGTTCCATTGTGATTGGATCTCGAATGGTTCAAGGAAAAAACAAGATGAGAATGGGTTTACCCTACTCAATTTTGAAGGTTTTAAGCCTCATAACGAGCCTTTTATACTTGCTTGTCAAGCACAACAAGTATTTTATGTTGCAGATCATGTTGACAAAGGATGGAAAGTTGTAATCAAGACAACGCCTAGAGATTCTTATGACATGAATGAACAAACAGGGCTTGATGATGTGGAAACACATTTGCAAAGTGACACATCTATGGATCCTCAACTTGATGAAAATATGAATATTGAATTGGTTAGACGAGGTTTAAATGGGACTGTTGTTGACAAGAATATATTTGTTTTCGATGAAGATGAAGATCTATTTGAAGCTGCTTCATAATTTCATTTAGTTAATTAGTAATATGCTCTTTTTAGCTTGTTACCAGTGGATTCTTTTGGTTTTTTTTATGAGACAAAGTTGCAAAAGACATTATAGCATATTGTACTATACAGTTCGTATTTCGTTAAGTATTTGTATCGATATTAGTTTAATTTGAATATTTTATGGAACTAGTTATTTGTATCGACACAAAGGCCAAGCAGAGTGATTATGTTGGAATGCTTACAACTTGTAAGCATGTCAAAATGGGTCATTTTTAAGTGCGCGTAAAAACGAGTTTGGTTGACCTACCAAATCATTTTTTTCTCTTTAAATACTTAACGCATTCAAAACAAAACAAAACAGCCCCAACAATCAAAACAAAACAGCTCCAAACAGAAACAAAACAGACACGGACAGATTAGAGCATAAACTCCCAAATTTTTATTGAATATTTACTGGGATTCATTTGATAACCCATATTTTTATTTTGTCTCAAAGCCAAACACAAAAATTATTAAAATTCGTACAACACAGCTATGTCCAGAAAATTTTCACAGCAGGTCAGTTTAGTAGAAAAACTCCCAAAACTTGTGTGTTCATCCAAACGAGGTGAATCCATTTGGAAAAACCAAGTTTTTCCAATATTGACCTGCTGTCCAAATTTCAAAACTTAATTCTTTGTAAAACTCGAGTTGTACCCGTTTAAAGTTGACCCAATTTATAATTCCGAAAATCTGATATGACCTTTAATCAAATAAAATTCCAAAAACATATCAAACGACATCCAAATCAGATGATTTTGCCCATTCTAAAACGCTAAGACCATGCACAATCCATTCATGCAAAGAATCGATTAAAAAAATCAATTTAACATAACAATACAGACCCTACAAAACACCCTAACGAATCTGTCAGAAAACTGAAACTTGCACCCCAAGTTATTCATAAACCCTAATTATGCATAAAAATATCTAACACATGCATAGTCCATATTATCATGATCAAACACATATATTATCATACAAAATCCCTAATTATGATTACTAACAACAATCATCATCATCATCATCAAATCACCATGAACATTCAAGAACTCCCACTAACACATGTATGCGATTTTTATATATATGTATACTCTATGATTTTTAAACTTTTCAAGCATTATAAATCATTATAAAACATGTGAAAATTATACCTTTCCACGCAAGAGTCCTTCAAGCCTAGAGATTTCACCCAAACTAGCTTGAAGAGATGATTAAGATTGATGTTTATTGAAAATTGAGCGTGTGTGTGTGTGTGGGTATTCACGGCGCAAGGGTGGGTTAGGGTTAGGGTTTTTTTTTCATCATTAATTATAAGGGGATTTGGCTTGTTGCCCAAGTAATTGGGTATTAGGGCCTTTTAGTCTACTAACCGGACCCGTTAATCATGTTTTAGCCCAATACCGGACCCGATAATATTAACCACCCTAACTTACTTAAAAATCATTGTTTTTATCATCTCATAACATATTAATCATAGAGTGCACGTAATTTGCATGGTTTACGTACTAACTATCAGTTAAGCAGTAATTCGCATAAACACGTAATTCACATAAACATGTTACTTCACGTTCATCATATTTCAATTGTACACATTATCATGTACGCTAGACAAATCACCAACGTTCGGGATACAGGACTCGTGTGTGCATTGTGATGATAACTTTACTTATAATAATGTAACATATGTTATTATCACATCACATATGTTATTACCCTATAACATATAGGAAGACCTTCCTAACTAACCCTAGTCAAGTGTTTAGTCACGTATGCACATGCAAGTTAACTAGAGTTTAGTTAAAGTAGGAACCTGAAAATGCAGGGTGTCACAGTACATGTGTTTTAGTAAATTTATTATTGTATTATGTAATACAATGAATGTATTGATTGGTAATACAATGATTGCCACATGCATACTATAGTAAAATGTTAGAAACTGGGAATGGTGCACCAGATCTTATAATTGGAAATTATAGTGATGGAAATCTTGACAAAAATACGAGTACCAATTCGCGACTCTTCCCGCCAACGAGTACTCTTATGCTTTTCCACTTTTAAAAATGTCACAATCCTTTTTTCATTAACCACGACGCTTTTACACGGTCAACTTTGTTCACAAAATATTTTTTTATGGTTTAGGGGGTCCCAAAACAAGTCACTCACAAAGGCCATACTACACACACCACAACCTCAACAAACTGTGAGGCGACAAAATAGACGCACCCGCTGCAACGCACGGGCATTCCCACTAGTTATTACTAACAATAATTCTTATCATTACTCATAACAAACATTCAAGAACTCACATCAAAACCCTATGTGCAATTCTATACATGTAGTTTCTAGGATTTTTAAAAACTTTTTAAAACATTACTAATCATCATAAAACACATAAAGATTATACCTTCCAGTGCAAGAGTCCTCAAAGCCTAGAGATTACACCCAAACTAGTTTATGAACAATCTTTGAGTTTTGGAAGTCAGTTTGACATTCCAGCGGTCAAATCTGCGAAAAAGGAAGTCATTCAGGGAATCACATTTTGACCAAAAGAAGGTCATTTTCTTTTTAAAAGTGGAAAAGTGTTAAAAGTCAATTAACACCTTTAGAAAAGGATTCAAAATGTCCATTTACAATTGACAAAATATAAACAAGAAGCTTAAACCAACAACAAGTTTCTTTTTCGATTTAATTCTCAAATATTTCTTAAAATACACTATCAAAGGTTGAGAATTAAAAGGATCTATAACAATTTTACAAAATGTAAAAATGTTATAAATCATAAACATTTTTTTTCCAAAAACAGATTGGATTGTCAACAGGTTTGTGATCTCTCTCTCTCTCTCTCTCTCTCTCTCTCTCTCTCTCTCTCTCAATTTCTCCCTCTCTCTAAAAAAATATGATTACTAAATTGGGATGGAACAAACAAACAAACAAACAACCAAGCCCAGTAAAATCCCACAAATAGCAAAGCTATTAGAAGGATCTGGGGAGGGTGGGATGTAGGCAAGCCTTACCTCTACCCCTAAGGATAGAGAGAATGTCAAAAAGGTTGATCCTTCTTCGGAACCAGATTCGAACTTGACACACTCATTTATCATTTAGTGTCACATTAATTTTCATGGGCACTTTTATGAAAGGCAACTTCGAGTTTCATTCTCATCCATTTAATATATATAGACATACTCAAAAGAATGGATGAGGACAAAATCCCAAAAATCTGATGAACGCTTAGAAAAATCATATCTAAATCCCAGAAATCTGGAATTCTGTTCCAATAACTGAAGTCTCAAATTTCATTCCCGAAAACTGGACTTATGGTTGACTTCAATGCAAGTTGCAAAGAGTAGTGGAATAAATGGTGGGATTAGTTAATCAACATATCATCACATGATTGCTTCTAGACCAAAAAGTCTCTTCTTATCCTTGAAAGGGGGAAGATCCTGGACATCCTGTTACACCATCAAGTAGGCTATATCAATCGAAGGCAACATTAGCATCCAATTAAAACTCAGGTAACCAGAAAGTTGCCATATTTAATGAACCTCGGATATATAAACACCCATCTAATAATTACTAACAGTCCAAAACCAAAACCCAAATCAGCCAAAATCATTCAACTTTCTCAATTCCTATAAGTCTCAAAGATGCCTACCTCAACCACAAACCCTTAATCATCAACCTTTGTTCAACCTCACATTATTCCAAGAAACTGATGGATAGCCTTTAGTGATGGCAAAGAAAACACCATAATTACTGAGCTTGATCACACAAAGTATGATGAAAGGCATCACATCTTTATAAAATACTTGAAGCACCGCCATCTTGCTGGAGCTCTGAGAAACTCAAAGTCAGTACCAGTAAAGGTGTTGCAGCAAGTATGGAGATCCCTAAAGGTGGGCGAAGCATATGATGGTATAGAGGAGGTGCTAGTTGCTCATGTCTGGGAAAATCAGACATTGAAGATTGATTTACAAGACATAAGACATTTTCTGGGATTGCCAAGTGAAACAGAGTATAACGTTTTACTTGATATTGATTAGCTGGGTCAAGCCTTAAGAGAGGTGGGATACAAGACCAACTTCAACAAGTTAGGAGATTTCAAGATAGGTAATTTATCACCCTTCTGGAGTTTGTAGTTCTTGATCATCAACAACTTTCTAACTTCAAAGATAAGAGTAATGGACCAAGGAAGCCAATATTCTCTTAGTATTCTGTATGGCTTGGTCACAGGGGCAAATCTGGACTATGCTGACCTGATCTGGAACCCGATCAAGAGGAGTTTGGACTCATCAATGCTGAAGAAGGGAGACAATAAACCAGAAAAACATATCCACTGCCCCAGATTCTTGGCACTTCTTATTGCAAAGAATATTGAAGAAGCAAAGATGAAATTTGAATATGATGAGACCATGTTCAACTCCACCACAATGCCATCTTGAAAGGCAAAGATTTCAAAGTGGAATGAAGAAGATCAATTGCCACATATGACAAGAGATATGATCACTTTTGTACCAAAAAATTTTCCATTTTTGAAAAACCACTTGAGACTTATGAATAAACAAGACAACAACAGCCTTAATGGCTAAGTCTCAAGAAAATTCCCAAAATACCCCTCCACCCGACTATTCCAGAACCTCCAACAGATTGAGGACTTATGAGGAATCCTCAACCAGGCCTGAACCTATCCCTTACCTTGACCCACATAACATATCACCAACTGTCTCACTTGATATACCAGCCATTGAATGAACCATCAACTTCAGTCCTGAATATGAACCGGAAGAAGGAACTAAAATTACAACTGGCAGGTACCATGCAATTGGTATTATGAACCAGGTTTATGGAAGAAGGCATATGTTGCCTACTTCAACAACTCATGAAGGACAAACCTTTGGGATTGTTCAACGATGTGAGGAAAATCTAGTAATGCGTAACTTGCAGAACTCTGGTGATGGAAGAACTGCCAAACCATCTTCGGATGATGTGATACCTCCATCAACAACAGAAGTAAATGTGTTTACTTCTAGTCAGTTAGCAGGAACATCTGTTCCAGATTTACCACATGTCCTGGCCCCAACAAAATCTGAAATCCAGATTTTTGCTAAGACTATCCAGCCTTCTCTCAAAAGCTTGTAGGAAGCCTTAGAGAGAAAGGACCTAGAGAAATGGAAAGATCTGAATGACAAGCTGTAAAGCATATTGAGGAATCAAGAATCACAGAAATCTGACATTCAAAAATTGTCAAAATCTGTGAATCAGAACACCAGTAGACTAGAAGAGCTTGAGAAGACCACAGATGTACAACTCAAAGACATAATCAAGTTTGTCTAAGATCAAGCAGAGAAACAGAAAAGGAACAACAAAAATCAACAAATAAAAGAGACGAGTAACAACTTGAATGGGGAACTGAAGAAGACTACAGCATAGAATGAGATGATCAAGGATTAAATCAAGTAGGAATCAGCAATGTGGGAAAGAACAAGTGATGATATTGGCAAAAAGCTGGAGCAGGTGAAACAGAAAGGAGATGCAACCATTGAACAAGCCAAGAAAACACTGAATATGGTGCAATGGGCAGTCAAGAGATTCACTGAACCAATCAAGAAATCCTTTCCTACTGCTGAACAACAGAAGAACACACAAGCAACATAAATCACATCACCTTTCATCCAATCTGGAGATCTTGAAGCAGAAAAGGTTGCTGAGACTACAACAATGCCACAAACTGAAGCCTCACCTCAACGTAATGAAGGAAACATCTTGGTGCTGCACCAATCTGAACAAGACTCTTCAAAGAAGAAACGAAGCTTCACAAAACTATTGAATGAAGCCAAAGAATTTGATGTAGCAGAGGAGGCCAACAAGAAAATGAAGGCCATGGTAATAGATGCCATGATGGAAACTTCAGCTTCTCACTGGGAAGTAACTCCTAGAGTCAAAAGGCAAAGGATAAAGTGGAATCCAAGTGACTATGTGTTTCCTGAAAAGTATTGTATTAATATCCACAAAGGAAAAGATGAGCCTCTAGGAGACATGATCCCAAATTCCAGATTCAATCTCAACAGAAGGATATCTGAAGATCCAACTAGACTGTTTGCTGAGCACCTAGAGTTACCAATCAAGAGATTTATGAATGTCATAGACAAAGAGGTAACTTCTAGGATAACTATTTACATGTACAATGAATATGAGATTGAGATAGAAGGACAACTGCTTATAAAGATCAATCATGGAGATTTGTAGAACTTACATCCAACAGATCTGATAATGCTAAGAAACAAGTTCATCGATGATAGTTCTGCATACATTAAAGTTAGAAGAACACTGGATGCAATTGCCAATGCATTAAGAAAACAGTATCTGAGAAATGCTCAGAATGACTTTGATCTTGCCTTAACTCGCCCCCACTTTCTAGAAAAGATCAACCTTACACCACCTAATCAAGATATCCCTGCTGAAGCCCCCACTTGCTAGATTTGGTATGATAGTACTAGAACCAGAAACAGGAATCATTTTCAGGGATGACCATTAGATCAAGAAGATATTCAGAGTGAATGAAATTAGCAAGTATTCAAATCAGACTATGAAGTATCTGAAGAATTGTATGAAAGCGGTTCAAGACAAGCTGGAGATCATGGGGACATTAGGAAAGAAGAAGAAACTTGATGAGCTTCTTCACAGATGGATTGAGTCAAGAAACTTATTCAAGAATATGATGTTCACCTACACCAGGCCAGTCCTGAAAAGGAAGAGGATCAAGCTAACTGATAAGAAGATCTTCTAAAGTTGTTGAAATATGTTTTGTAATTTGTTGAAACTTTGAAAACTAATTTTTCTATTTATATTTGTCATGTTAGATTCAGTATTTAAAATTTTTGTTTTGTCTTAAAATGTAATTGTCTAAAGTGCATCAGTTTACTTACAACACTTAGGAGGGAAATTGTTTGAACTTAAATGTGAAATATGAAGTGTTGAAGAAAACTGAAGCTAGGAACCAAAAGCTGAATTAAAAGTAAACAATCCAGAATAGGTTCCAGCTGAAGAGATCAAGATCAGAAAAGATTCAAGAACAATATCTCTTTGAAGAATTAGACAAATGAAGACAAGTACAACTCCTATATGATGAAATCTGGGAAGGAAGAATGAAATCTGGGATGAAGGAACAAGATTTCTGGGACAGACTCTGAAACAGACCAGGTATACCAATCCCAGATAAAGACCTCAAATTTCTAGAAAGAAATTTGGAATCTTGACAAGTGAGAAAGTTAAAATGCATACAACTTGACTCCAATCATTCATGTAAACTTTCTTCACCTCGTTAACCTACAAAGAATACAAGTTGAAGATAAACTAACTGTTTATTCATCAACTTGGATTAACTCTTCTCTATGAATAGAAGACTTATTCGTCGAAGAAGAGCGCCAAGTGTGAATGTATGTGATATACAATGCAAATACATTCGAGTCTTCGATATATCTTTTACACATACTCCACTCCACACCACATTCACACCAGCCATAAGAATTCTTTTGAGTCGTTCTTTTGTAAAGTTAAAACTTGATCCTTGTTACAAGGTAATCATTACATAAACTCAAAACTTCTTAAAAACCTTGTGTTCTATTGTTTCTGAAAGTTTGATTTCTTATTCCGCACATTGTTTACATATTGTTGAAATCACATTGCTGTTTGGTTAAAAGTGAGGTTCATACTTCTGGGACCAACATGACCTCTCCTCATCATAGTACTAAGGTTCATACTATGACTGTCTTGAGCTATACTGAGAATATCTGGGGCTCCAACTTCCATATGAGCTTCTAAATCGAGAGATACTTGGATATGATCATAATCAGACGATCTAAGTAAATAATTTCTTTGATCTCTTTGTTGAAAGTAGTCATAATTGGACATGTTTTTAACTATTTTCACCTGATTGGTACCTTTTGATTTGACTTTTTTGATCTTGGAACCCTATTGGTGGTTCCTAGATATGTTCTTTTGATTTTTTAGATTGTGTTGGGGAGCAGGTTGTGGTTTAGCTTGACTATCCTAACCATAATGCTTCTTGATCTATTTTGGTGGAATGGGTTTAACTTGTTCCACAATTAATTTACCAATACTTTTTTAGAAATCAAACAAGATGGTGGTGGGAAAGTTTTAGTAATTATTGATTGTTTAACTTATTATATATAAATACAAATAGCAACTAAACGTTGCATGTTAACGGTTGATTGAACCGCCCGTTTTTTGTTACCTTTCTTTCCTTCCCAGCCTCATCTTTACTAACGGCGTTAGTCGTAACCGGCGGTGGAGGTTTCTGGCAACCGTCAACGGTTAAAAAGAAAACAATTTCAAAATCCGATAATTCACTAATTCAACCAACACCAACGATAACAACCCAATAACGGTGGTCCTAAAGGGGCGTGGCGTCAGACTACCACTCTGCATGTCTTGATCTAGACTAGATCCAGTGGCGGCAGTGACCCGTGGGTGTTCGTACGGTGCTTTGTGTTTCAGATGATGGCCGTTTCCGGCAAATGAAAGTGTTTGTCTGTATAGATCGGTGGCACAGAACTACGTCGGAGGGATTCCTGAGTTTCGAACCTCCGGCGAGCACGAATCTTGACTGAAGATAAGAAAAAAGACGGTGAGGAGACGTTGAATGGGAGGCGTTTATGAAGGTGCGGGATCGCTAAAGACATAAGAGAATTACAGGAGAGGGACTGTTCACTTTTCCGATTTGGGGAGTTTCATTATTTCATGATGCATATGAAAATGAATTTTTGAACCCGTGTATCTTCTCAATACAAAGTTATTATTATTATTATTATTATTATTATTATTATTATTATTATTATTATTATTATTATTATTATTATTATTATTATTATTATTATTATTATTATTATTAAAAAAATAAAGGCACATAAATGATTTCTTATAGATTACACTCTATTTGAAATTGAATGTCTTAAATCAATTTTTTTTTTTTTAAAATAGATGTGTTAAAACCACATTAACTCATTGACTAATATCAAACAAAAAAAAAACCGTAGTTCTTATTTACGATAATTTATAATACATTTAGTAATATAACTTATAGGATAAATAATAAACAAGTATTTATCAATTTTCATTTATAGTGGGCATGCATTAGCGATCCGGTCCGTAAAATAGACATTCTTCATATTTTACTATAATATTCTATTAACTTTTAGTTACATTGATATACAATTCTACAATTTAACGTGCAACAAAGATATCATCCGATATAGAACATTTTCGTGTTTACGATCTATGTAAAACATGTGATGATATCCTTTTGGGCATATTTCTTTAGATTGATTGCTATAACGTTTGTTAGTGCCATAACAAACCGACCTCGCTGCAATGTGCGGGTTGGCGTCAACTTGTTTAATTGGGAACTCCTTTTCTGAAAATATTTTGTTAGGCCCTTCCATAGTATAAAAAAGATTCACACCACCAAGAATTTGTTAAGGCTTTTTCTCGGGTTCTGGTTCACAAAGTATATGATTTTCAAGGGGAACTTTGAAACCTAGACCTGGCCTTCCTAATTCCTAGGATTCATCATCAAAATCCTCACCTACAAGAAAAGTGACCATCGGAGACTAAACTATTAGGGACTAAATTTCAGTCACAAAAACTTCTATGCATTATAACGTTTTGGAGTGATCTTTTTTCGTCACCGAATTTCAGTCCCAAATAAGTTCCCTATGAAATGAAAAATGATGCAAATGTATCTGTGACTAATCTTCCGTCTTTAATATGGAGAGATAAATATTAGGGACTGAAAACAGGGAATGATGTTCAGTCTTACATCCACATTTCATATATGAAAGAATCAAGGAGCGACTTTTAGTATCCACTTATTTGTCTCAAGTTCTACCAATTTAATAGAAGTATCAAAGACCAAATATTAGTCCTAAACATCTTGTCAGTGACCTTATTCAAAGCTAAAAATCAGTCTCCAAAGACTTTTCTAGATGGAATAACTAGGGAGTGATAATAATTCTCCAATACTCAACACGTATTCTACCATTTCGATGAACTATACTAGAGATTGAAACTAAGTCCTAGTGTTTCTTGTAAGACACCATATGTAGGACTGATAGTTAGCCTCAAATGCCTATTGTATTGGAAATGGTTAAAGACTAATATTTAGTCTCCCACGTGTCATTGTCAACTCAGTTGTTAGTGATTAAAGTAACAGTTATTGATATATTATTATTCTTTTTTTTTTTTTTTGCTATCGTTATGAATATATTCATTAAAACCAACAATTTTTACAAGTGGGAGGTGGGTAACCGGGCTACAAGCTGCGCCGCTACCCCCTTTTGAATAGAAAAACCTATTCTATTAAAAATAAAACTTAGGTCCTTCGTCGCTGGGGAGTTACTCTGCACCACCTTTTGAACTCTTTTTAAGAACCGGATTGCTTCAGGGGCTAGACCTCCAAATGTGTCAAAAGCAAATGGCACGAAGACGTGTTGGTTCTCTAGACAAGCAGCTTCATGTTTGGCAACTTTCTGAGATTCTGCTCTCAAGGCTGCTTGCCCTGCCACAAACCCCGAATCTCGAAGTCCCACCAACGGGGACACCCCTGCGAGATCAACACACGCATGTTTTCCTTGTGCCCACCCGAACACGAGGACATCTGCTGGCCTTAGGGTAGACCGCCCTTCCAGGGGGTCTGTCAAAAAGTTAACCGGGGCTTCTTTCCTAGCCAAAATCCCCGCCCTTCGTAAGACGTCCCGTAAAACATCCCTGACCAAATCATGTCTGTATTTAAATCCGGGCAGCTCCTTACAGTGAAGGGCATGTTCCCCAAACTTATCTAAACATGCTTTTTTACAAACCGGACACGGGTCATCAACTGGGAAACCCCAAGTACACCACCCCAAAAGAACAATTACACCAAATCGACAATATCAAAATCGAGCCAACTTTCCCACTTTGGGAGAGACACTTTGGACCTACAAGACAACCAAAAGAACGAGTCTTCCTTGATATGTTCCGTTATTTTGCAAACCGGAACGAACTTGCCTTCGAAGACATTAATATTCCTTGCATTTCAAATACGCCACACCGTCGCCAACACGATCGTGCGCACCATCTTCTTCCAGATCTTGCTTCCTGGGCTCTCTTCTAAAAGACGAACTATGCCAGTTAGAGATGAGAAGTCACCTGACACCTGAACTTTGATCCATCTGAAAACGTTCCACCACACGCTACGCGCAAATAAACATGAAGTGAAACAATGATTTTCTTCTTCGACCCCCATATTGCATCTGTCACAAATGGAGTTTTGAATGTTAACGCCTCTGCCCAATGACTCCATCTTAGTAGCAACTTTTCCCATAAGTGCTCGCCACAGAAGGAGATTACTTTTGAAAGGCGCCCAATGGTTCCAAATAAAGTTATAACCACTCGATAATTCAGCCCCAGCAAGCAGAATTTTTCGCCTCAAACCCTTTACCGAGAAGTCTTCCCTATCCTCGAGCGGCCAGGACCACCTGTCAGGCCCAGTCCCAAAACCGTACCCGTGCAGCAATTCAATATTTACTATATGAGACTAATTATTATTCTATATAACCGTACCCGTGCAGTAATTATTATTCAATATTTACTATATGAGACTAATTCTATATAACAACAATACAAATTGACGTGAACAGTGCTCCTCTTCCTAGGATTGATCCACGTGTTGTTCCTCTTCCTACCTTTGTATCTCCACCGTTAATTATTTTTATCAACAATTCTATATTGGGTTCTAGGATTCATACACCATGTGACATCACATTTGGGAGGGTATGATATCACATTTTGAGTATGTGGTAGCTTCCTGTTGGTCTGTGATGTGGGCCAGGGTGTATGAATCCTAATTATATGGTATATGGTTCTAAGTACTTGGGTTCTAGGATTCATACACCATGTGACATCACATTTGGGAGGGTTATTACTTTTTCTCTCACTCTCTCCTGCATCCATTTTTCTAAAAGATCAGGCTCTCTGTTTCTCTCTCCTGCATCCATTTTCTCTCCCAGGTTTTGGGGGGGTTTTTGAACCTCACTGTCGGCAAATTCTTGCTCCGGTGACGCTCTTATATTGACGGTGACTTGAAAATGGTTGTTGTCTGGGGCTTTTAAAGTCCACAAATCGAACATGAGATGATGGTTTTGTGTGGATGTTGTTTCAGTCTTGCTTCTACCCTGAATGCTTTAGGGTTTTCGTTTTTGGTTTTGTTGTGGCGATGATGGTGGACTACTAACTGGCACGGCAACATTGGCTGCTGCAGCCGTAGCGTCATCCGAGCCTCTTTGTTTTGCGACGATGATGATGAATGTCGATCTGAATCCTTTAGTTTTCGTTCATTCTTTTGTTTGGTGTGTTTGTGTTTAGTGCTATTGGTAGCTTGATTGTAGGTGGTGGTGTTTGTGGTTGTTGGGTTTTAGTTATTATTGTTATTGCAAGAGAAGATATAGAGGCAGGGGTGGTGGTCGCGGCTGGCCTAGGTTTTTTAGAGAGAGAGAGAGAGAGGACTGGTGCATAAAAAGGAGAGGTGCTTCATAAGTACCTATCAAATAAATTGGTTGTGATGTTGATTTTGTAAGTACGGAGTCGGTAAACCTCGAATGTGTGTTGGTGGTTCAGAGCTGATCTTTACAGCTACGATGTGAATGGGGAGTCTTCGGTTGCTAGCGGTGTAGATGGAGACAGAAAGCGCACGGAAAACAACCCGGAATCCGGATGAGGTATTTGAAACGGTGACGTTGTTTGGAACGAAGCGGTGTAAGGGTTGTGGTGGTCTTATGTGTGTGTGTGTGAGAGAGAGAGAGAGAGAGAGAGAAGAGAGCTTTCGTTCCTCTCACAGCTACTGTTCATCTACAGTGACAGACGTCGTTACTTCCGCTGTGTCCAACCACGTGTCAAGGTGCAGCCATAATCTCTGTTGTCGCGGTATCGCCCCACATCTGCCCTCTCTTTATCCCATATCAATGTTGTCCCCCATGTGTGTCCTGCGTGCATTAGTCAAGGGGTCATACCTTTATCTCTTTTCTTCTTAAAATCCATATGGTACGTGTTTGAAATTACACTTTAGATGGGGATGTCTATAGGAAGGAGTGTTTTCTATCACCAACTGATGGCTACAAGACGCCAATTAGCTGGCCAAAGAGCGGAAACGAATGTTAGTACAGGTAAGTTCGAATCTTTTGTGTATTTCTTTTCAATCTTAAATCAAGTTTAGATTTGGCAATGATCGACATGTTGGGTATATCTTGTCATTTCTGAGTATGAGTCGAAATAGGCTCGATTATTTCTCACTTGACATAAACCTTTTTCTCCAAATAACTAACATGGTTACTATGATTAAAGATTAAAAAAAAACTTCATTAAAACAGGTTCAAGTTAACAAAATAAAAAATTGACTTTTGTTGGAACCAATTTGGGTTGAAACCGACTTGAATAAATTCAAAGGATTGGGTTTGACCGGTTAGGGCCGGGCCCAACCAGTTTTAAAGTATAATATTACAACTCGATGCCAACTCTACAGTTCGGGTTGTTCATAAACGGTCCTTACTAAACCAATATAAGTAGTTAGGAACCTATTTTTTTTTTGCACCTCAGTCTTGTAGCTCATGAAAAGGTTGGACTTCGCCAAAAAGTTTGTAAAACAACCCAAATTCAAAAGTATTTTCAAAGTGACTAAATCGGCGAATTAACATTACTATGCTTTTATTGAACATGTATCTTTTTGTTCAAACTGCTTTATCTCAGTTGGATCTTTAGCTAATTGAAGCCTTCTTATATATGGTAAAACATGTATTTTTATATTAAAAGATTTTTGAAATATAGCTTATGATCACTCAACTGTGAATTCGCATTTCCTTTTGCGTGTCATACTCTTCTCACAACTTAATCTAATAGTTTTGTTTTTATGATGAAGTTTGAGTTCATATCTGGTTGGAAGACAACTTTTTTTTGTTGGCGATGAACAATTTATCGGCGTAAAGGAACTTTTCATGAAGGTACCTATTCTTTTATTTCCAGATGATTACCCGTTTAATCCTTCAAATATGATATTTGATAATGATTGTTTTATTCATAATTCATGTAAAGTTAACTTCCAGTTTTCGGTGGCCTTGGTTCAACACAGGCTGGGTTAGTTTGTGCTAACCAGTGAACATTGTTTACTAAAACTTTATTATTCCACAATTATTATTTTGTTAAATGCTACATTTGACTCTTTCTTCTTGTAGATAAGAAATTAGGTAGTCTGGTCTCTAATGAATTGTTACCGGTACACCTTGCTGGTCTTTCTTTAGCAATGATCAATACCAAAAAAAGAAAAATGAATAGGAGGAAGATAAGATACTGACTACCCAGATTTTACGACTCCAGACCATTTTGATTGATGAGACGAGGGTTCGCTTCTTCAAGGTAATTTTTGTCTCTCTATTCACACTTTTGACTACGGATGCTAAATCTTGATAAATCTGCCTCTTTCCATTTGGGTATTCCAACAAACACCCTGGTAAACGATCTTTCAACTTTGTATAAAAATTCCAGTTGTGTACTTTAAATTTTTCAAGATTTATTAATTATTTAAAGGGTATGTTTCTTTACCTGCTAATTCTATTGGGTGTCATTTATCTCCAACCCATTAACCCATTAATGGGTTAATGGGTTGTAATGAGCTACCACAAAGGGAACACGTGTATAGAAAAAATGGGGTAAAAAATTAAAGACAGGATTCGAACCGGTGTTTTACAGAACACCTGGAGACGCACCAACCACTTCACCAGTACCACCGTATCAATCTTAAAACCCACATAAGATCTATAAAGGTATAAAAAGAGGGCAAAATACTGTGGGAATAGGGAATGCCTCAGTATGAAGGTAATATTGCTAATAGTTTACAAAAATAGAAGTTAAAATTAAATAGAAAATAACAGTTTTTATATATATATATATATATATATATATATAAGGGTCCAGGTAGGAATGTTGATAAATACACATTCAAACCGAAACAATTAAGATCTAAACGGTTAATGGCCTAGGATTTGGACTATGGAATTACAAATTACCAAGGTAGCATGTATAATTGAAGTTGCTTTAAAATCTGTGTTGCCATGATCTAACTATAATGATGTTGATGTCATGAGCGAAACAACATGAGACCTTTTGATTATGGGCGAATAAATATAACGTATGCATTACAAGGTTTTTTTTACCTATTTATAAATTAGGTGCTGCCTCTCCAGGTTCATATTTTTCACACAGTTTAAAATCATGTTAAAACATCCTCTTTTGAGCTCATTGGAATATCACTTCAGCTTTGCGCCTTTTATAAATGGTTTAAATATATAGAACCATTTTTGGGAAAGTTATCCCAAGGGTTTGTATTACACTGGCTTGACCGGTTGGCATTGAACCTACCGGTTCGGGTTAGAGCATCTCCTTTTGTCAGGCCATAGATGGTTGTTGAAATATTTTTGTGGAGTTTTTCTATCGATGATGCTTATGTTTGTAATTCTCAAATTTTTGGGTTTTTTTTTGCATCAGATATAGTTCTGTAGGTGGCTTGATGGTTGCAACACAAAAGCAGGACCGCAAGGTTTTCACTTCCTAGCTTTGTTAAAACTCATAAGCATGAATAACTATCTACTGTCAAACTATGTATGTACCTCCAACTACTAATTCAACAGTTAGATTAGACAATTTTACTGGTGGGGAGGGATAGGAGTTTGGTAATTGGTGAAAATGGATTATAAGTTGAAAATGTTGTTTTTACATGGGAGAAACGGTCATGATGGGATGACTTCCACAATCGTTTTTTAATCCAATTATTGAAGTTTGATATGGATGAGAGTTAAAATTACAAAATAGTATGTTATGATCATAATGTACATTCTGAATACAACTTAGGAGGTTATGTACATTATATATAGACTTTGGGAATATTTCCTTGTTTCTCTTTTTGCTAAATATTTTGATTTGTCCTATTCCCTGATGTTTGTGATATTAACAGTGTGGAAAAATGGTCCTTTTAGCTGCTATTAAATAGCTGCTATTAAAGGCAAATACATGGAAGTGTCAAGGAACATGTCAAGCACACAAAATACAAGCTGCAACAATCTTGATTGTGTAAATTCTAACAAATTGAGTATCTGGCAGGTGGTGTTAAATCATCAAAAGGGCTGACAGATGGAGGTGTTAAACATTGGAAGGGAACTTCATGGTGGCATCTTAGTTCGTGTTTACCTACTTCCTAAATTTCAATTTTAAGTTTTGTTTGAAGCGCCGCAACGCGGTGCCGTGTTAAAACACTAGTTACTATATAAATTACTTTCACATAACTCTTTCTATATTGATGAATGAATGTAAAAAATATCAAATAAATACATACATAGTTATTTTACTTTTTTACCCATAGACTTCAACAAGCTCAAGATTTCCTATTTTTTGTAGTAAAATTGCTTTCACGACCACTACTTAGTTATTCGGTAAAAATTCAATTACTTTACATTTCAACGCAGCCATAATACACGCTACCGTTCTTTTACTTAAAAACACACCGGGTCAAATACGTAACATATAAATTCGAATCGCTTAAGTTTCGATGCCGCCGCAACACACGGTGGGTCAAAAACCTAGTTAATCAATAAAGAATAATATTTAGGACTTTTATCAATGTAACTTATGTTTTTGACTGATTTTTAGTCTCCAACAAGAAAACATATTAGGGGTTTAAATCAAATTCTTAATATCTCCAATATAGGTCAAATGAGGGACTGATACTCATTATCCGAAGTGTTTGTATACGGAAGAAATAGTGGCTGATATTCGGTCTCCGGTAATCAAAGCATATTCTACCCTTTTGAGGAAATATATCAAAGATTGATGTCAAGTAAGGTCAATTAGGGACAACGATGATTAAATAGAGTCACTAGTGGTCAATTAGGGTTGTATATGGCTGGTAAAAGTAATACTATCCAAGTAGGATTGTTGATGGTCAAGTAGGTCATTCATGATACTATTAAAAAGCACCAATAATGATAAGTTAGGGCATTGTAGTTAGTTAGGTTCATGATGGTCGGTCAGAGCCATTGATGATCATTTAAGGTTGTTGACAGTTAGTTAAGGTTATTGAATATCAACTAGGATCAATTATGATCATTATTAGCTAGTTAAGGTCAATGTTGGTTCATTAGGCTATGGGGTGTGGTCACCCTTCCCTCTTCCCTCCCTCTTGTCCACGTCAGCGTCACGTCATTTCCCCCTTCCCCTCCCCCTTTTAAAGGAAATGGTTCCCCCTTCCCCCTTTCCTTTTTTATTGTTTTTCTTCTCATTTCCCCAATCATTTTTAAATGTAAAAAAATAAAAAGAAGCTTATACACCCACCCATACCCATCTTCCTCATTACCCTCTTCTTCAAAAACTCACTTCCTGTCTACCTTTTTTCTTCATCACATTACACCCACAAACCAAACCCTAGAGAGAGAAACCCATCAAAACTCATCTTTTTTTTTTTTTTTTTTTCCAAAACTCACCTTTTTTCTTCATCCTGGACTCCATCCTCCTCCTCTACACCATCGCCGTCGCCGCCGTGAACAACCACCACCTATTTTCCAACCACCGGCTGCAACGAGTGTCTTCCGCCTTTTTCTTCTTCATCATCATCATCTCTACTCTCTGGTTTGCAAGTGAAAGATATATACATACATATAATATATATATATATATATATTGAAAATAATAGTTTTTTTAAAGGTCAAATGATTTTTAAAATCAAAAAAATGGAACGGGGAGGACGGGAGATTATCCCCGTTTGCACCGATGTTTGGTCGGGGGGGACGGTGTTCCCCGTCGGGGGAGGTCTCCACCTCAGCACCCCGATTGGGTCACCGAGACCACACCCCACAGTCTTAGGGTCAAGATAATCAATTAGTGTAACACTGAGGTCTTTTATAACCCATCTAATAGGGATGTGAATGAGACGGGTTTGAGATGGTTTAGGTAATATCAACCCCAAACCCGTTTAGATAAGTTTGTTCCAAACCCGTCCCAAAACAGGTAAGGTTTTGATCGGGTTAATACCTATCGGTTATACCAAACCCAAAACTCATCGGGTAAGTTATAATCAATTACATTTGGCATAAATCACTAGCAGTGAGCAATAACCAACTGGTACTGAATGAGAACTGATGAAATCGAACCAAAATAAACCAAATTAACCGACAATAAGTTATTTTTATATATCATCAGTTTTGGTTTACACATCAAGTTTGGGTTTGATTACCTTAGTTACCATCAAGACTCATTAAGACCATTGCGACTACTTATGACACATTACGCAAATAAGACCCGTCATGTCTAATAAAAAGTTATTATCTTATATTTTATATAAGATTTAGTATTCTGTATAATATTTGAATGGATATATATATATATATATATATATATATATTTAAATTAATAATAATTTATTGATAATATAGATTAAAAAGTATTAACCACAAAACTAATTTTCATTATTGTTTTGAATATTTTCATTCGGCGCCCAAATGGCTAAAGAAATTCCGTGAATTTATTTTAATCTCCCTCTCAAATCACATCCCCCCCTACATATGAGCGATTGGTTTCCTCCTACTAATCGATCGATTAGTTTCCTACTACTAAAAGATCGAATGGTTATTGTAATATGGCGCTTCTCGTTTAGTTTTTCATCCTCGAATATTGCGCAAGAAATATGGGGTTGAATTGATTTCACTTTCCATTGCATGGGTCGCACCACAAAATGTGTTCATATTCAACGATTTTTGTTCTTCCCAACAAACAATCTGAAGTTATATCTTGGTCTCTTGGTCCAGAATTCAGATCTCATAGATGAGAGGATTTTCAAGGTTAATGCATATTAGAGATAGAACCCTTGATTTCTCTATTGAATTAACCACTATAAATAATACATCAAGATCCCTTAATTTTAGTAAGGGATAAATACAAATCAATTCAAATTAATACTTGACTAATATACATTATCTATTACACCCCCGCAGTCGAAGCGGGAGGAGACCGTATGCTGAGACTGGTACGAAAATCTTCAAAGAGCACTCGCGGGAGACCTTTTGTAAAGATGTCGGCGATCTGGTATCGAGAAGGTACATGAAGTATGCGCACATGGCCACGTTGAACCTGTTCCCGTACAAAGTGGATGTCCAGCTCGATGTGTTTGGTGCGCTGGTGTTGGACTGGATTGCTAGATAGATAAATGGCACTAACATTATCACAGTATACCATGGTGGCACGGGAAATGGGTACCGATAACTCTAGTAGGAGGTTGCGTAACCAGCAGATTTCAGCGACGACATTGGCCACACCCCGGTATTCAGCTTCGGCACTGGAGCGAGAAACAGTAGGTTGACGCTTGGACGACCATGAGATGAGGTTTTCACCGAAATAAATGCAGTAGCCGCTTGTTGAGCGTCTAGTATCAGGACACCCGGCCCAGTCGGCGTCAGTGTATGCGGTCAAAGTGGTAGATGCCGAAGGGCCGAGGAAGAGACCAAATGATGTCGTACCTTTGATGTAGCGAATGATACGTTTCAGGGCATTCCAGTGGTCGGTATGAGGAGCGTGCATATGCATGCACACTTGTTGAACTGCATAGGTGATGTCGGGGCGGGTAAAGGTGAGGTATTGTAGTGCTCCAGCCAGACTTCTGTACAGTGTGGGGTCATGAAACAACTCGCCAGATGTAGCACTTAGCTTGGAATTTGTATCAACCGGTGTGGAAACGGGGTTGCAAGATTGCATACCCGCACGTGCTATAATGTCGGTGGCATATGACTGTTGAGAAAGAAACATGGTGTTTTGCTTGCGATAGACTGAGATACCCAAAAAATAACTTAACGGACCGAGGTCTTTCATAGCGAACTCGCTGGCCAGGTTTCGCAGGAGATGTCTGCGAAGGGTGTCAGAGGAGGTGACGAGGAGAATGTCGTCCACATAGAGTAGAAGATAAGCAGTATCACCGTCCCGATGGTAGGTGAATAGTGAAGTATCACACCGACTGTTAATAAAACCCAAGTGAGTCACATAATCCGTGAACCGTTGATACCATGCCCGGGGTGCCTGTTTGAGCCCATATAAGGATCTGCGAAGAAGACAAACATGATTGGGAAAACGGTTGTCTCGAAAACCCATAGGTTGATGCATGTATACTGTTTCATTGAGATGGCCATGCAAAAACGCATTTGTGACATCCAACTGGTGAACCGCCCAACCTCTAGATAAAGCCAGTGACAGAACCGTGCGTATCGTTGCCGGTTTAACAACCGGACTAAAAGTCTCTCCGCAATCAATGCCCACCTGTTGAGAACGCCCGTCACATACCAGTCGGGCTTTGTATCGTTCAAGTGTCCCGTCCGACCTGTATTTATGTTTAAACAACCACATGGACCGAATAATATTCATGGATGGCTCACGAGGAACTAATTCCCATGTACTATTTCTAATTAAAGCGTTATACTCGGTAGTCATGGCGGCGTACCATTCCGGGGTGTCTAAGGCGTCGGTGGGTGTTTTTGGTATAGGTAGGATAGATGGTGTGGTAGAGGTGTGGAGGTTAAGGGGTTGTTTTGGTTTGAAAATACCACTCATAGAGCGGGTATGGATGGTGCGTGTGGGTGGCAGTGTGGGTGATGAACGTATGTCAGATACGGAATGGGACGTCGGTGATGTGGTAGTAGCGATGGGAGTGGGCCGATTTTGGGAGGGTTGGTTTGGGCCTGGGTGAGATGGGGTAGCAGTAGGAACATTGGGCCGGTGGGTTTGCTGAGGTGGGCCGGAATGTGATGTATGTGGAGTGGGCTGTGAGTGGTGGGAGTTGGTTGGTGTGGGCTGGGTAGTTTGGGACGCAGATGGGTTCTGTTGGGCCGATGGCATATGTGGGCAAAGTCTGAATGGAAATGGTGTGTCAAGAAATGTGTAAGATGGGGTAGGTCCGATTGCTTGGGCAAACGGAAAGGTCGTCTCGTCAAACGCGACATGGCACACAATGTAGAATTGTTTGGACGAGAGGTCGAGGCATCGGTATCCCCGGTGTGTGGGAGGATAACCGAGAAAGACACATGGGTGTGATCGGTGATCAAGTTTATGGATAGTTGTGGGTGGTGTAAGGGGGTAACAAAGACAACCAAAGACCCGAAGATGGTCGTAAGTGGGCGTGGACATATATAATAGTTCAGTGGGGGTTTTATTTTTGGTAGTTTTAGAGGGTAAAATATTAAGTAAATAGGTGGCGGTTTCAAGGGCAAAGTGCCAAAGGTGGGTAGGTAGGGAGGAATGGGCTAGTAAGGTGCGGAGCATATTATTAATAGTGCGAATTTTACGCTCGGCCTTACCATTTTGGGATGAGGTGTAGGGACAAGATTGACGGTACAAAATGCCATTGGCGGTGAAAAAATTTTGGAAAGAGGTGTTGACGTATTCACGGCCGTTATCACATTGAAAGGATTTAATGGTGCGGTTAAATTGTGTTTTTATTGTGGTGGCAAATTGGGTAAATGCTTGAAATACTTGGGATTTATGGGTAAGGGGGTAGGTCCATAAAAAATTGGTATAGTCGTCGAGAAATAACACATAATATTTATGGCCCGATGAACTAATTATTGGTGATGTCCACACGTCACTATGTATAATGTCAAATGGTTGCAATGTAAAGTTAGGAGAATCAAAAAATGGTAAACGTGTACTTTTACCAAAAATGCAAGACTGACATACATTATTCGAATTAAAATCAAAATCCAAAACATTAGAATGTTTAAGTTTATTTAATGGTTCCCGTCCTGGGTGGCCAAGACGGTGATGCCAGACTTGCGAGGAAATAGCAGCAAAAGCAGAAGGTTGATTGGTGGAAGACCCGAACACCAGGGGATAGAGATCACCGCTGCTGTTGCATCGTAGGAGTGGTGCCTTGGTCTTGTAATCCTTCACAAGAAAACCAAACGGGTCAAATTCAACAGAAACCCAATTATCCGTTGTGAAACGACGGACAGATATTAAATTTTTGACAAGGCGGGGTGAATATAAGACATTTTTTAGAATAAAGGGCGGGAATGGTTTAGGTAGGTATTTGGTGCCTTGGCCTAAGACTAGAATGGTATCGCCATTACCTACAATAATATTACGAGAAACGCTAGAATTAGAAAAAGTATGAAAATCACCTGCATCGTGAGTCATCGTAGAAGATGCTCCGGTATCCATGTACTGTGTGGGCTCCGGTTGTTGCAAACTCATAGTGTAAAGCGCCTGCTCAATGTCTGTCGGGCAATAGGCGGTGTGGGCCTGCTGTGGTTTTGGGCCCAGAAGCCCAGGCTGTGAAGATGAGTTATATGCGGGCTTATTTGGTGTGGTGGGGTATGGGCAGGAGGGTGGAGTCCATTGGGCTGAGGATGGATAAAGAGGTTGGGCCTGGTAATATGGGTGAGGGACAGAAGCCCAAGGCGAAGGTGAAGGCCAAAAGTGAGGATACGGATTAGGGAATTGGGACCAGGGATTCGGCGAGTAATTTCTGCCACGGCCAAAACTTTGGCGACCTCCCCGACCACGCCGGTTCGACCTACCACGGCCACGGCCAAAAGAATTGGGGTCAGAAAAATTAGAACGGTCAGGGTGAGGGTTGGAGGGGCGGTTGTGGTCAGTTGAGGGATTGCGTGTGGTGGCGGCGGCAAGTGCGGACGAGGCTGTTTTAGAGGCGTGTAGGGCACGCTCGGCCTTGTCAGTTTCGGTTTGGACGAGTTTAGACCGAGCGTTATAGAAAGAAGGTAGGGGATCTTGGTTTTTAAGGATGGTGGAGATGCCGTCATATTGCTCGGGTAGACCCGCAAGCAATTGTAAAACCAACCGGTCATTATCTACCGGGGCGTCTACGTTGGCTAACTGATCGGCAAGGACTTTAAGAGCTTGACAATAGGCGGACATGGAGGAGAAGGCTTCAAAGCGGGTGTTTGAGAATTTTTGCATAAGATAAATCGCGCGAGCGCTTTTATTGTCATGAAATAAGTTTTCAATAGCGACCCACGCGTCATGGGCGTTGGAGATGTTATTGATTATGGTATGGAGAAGATCGTTGGAAATCGTACCATAAATCCATTGTAAGACAATGGCATCGATACGATCCCAATTATCATGGGAAGCAGAGGAGTCGGGTGTGTCGGGTTCAGTGGATGTTGGGCGAGGTTTCAGATGGTCATCGACCATATAAGCTTTACAGTGTATTTTGAATAGGGTGGCCCAGGAAGAGTATTGGGAGGATTTGATTTCAAGTGTGATGGGTATGAAGGTTTTAATATTGGAAACGGTGGTGGCGGGGTGAAGTTTGGACTCAATGGTGAGGGCGGGGATAATAGTGGAGGAGGATTGGGAGGTGGTAGACATGGTGAATATGGGCAGAAGGGCGATGGATTAGAAGCAGAATATAATTATGGCAGAATAGATTAGGGAAGGCTGAAGGCTAATGTGCGGGTAGCAGGAAAGAATTATGGCAGAAGGATGGTGGGTTACGGCAAAATTAGTGGTGGTGGAGGGCTGAGATGTGGCGGCAGAAAGGCAGAAGAGAAGGGATTAGGAGAGGTGGTTAGAGAGAATTAAGGGCCTGGTCAATGATACCATATTAGAGATAGAACCCTTGATTTCTCTATTGAATTAACCACTATAAATAATACATCAAGATCCCTTAATTTTAGTAAGGGATAAATACAAATCAATTCAAATTAATACTTGACTAATATACATTATCTATTAATGCATCGCTTCTCTCTGGGTATCATCTCTTAAATGTTTATGTCGATTAGTTCTGGTTATTTATTTTGTCGGTTCCACAGATATTCATAAGTCGGTATTTTTTTTAGCTTTTCCCTCCTTTTCAATCAACAATATTTTGTATTTGTTCATCCTCTCGATATATTGCTTATAGACGTCAAAATCCTTACCTTTGAGTTGCTGTAATTTGTTGGATAATTATACTATTAACATGGATGGAGCTCTTTCTTTAATTTTGTAATACAAGTAAAATTTAAGTAATCCAATCTGCACCCTTTTGATTTGTAAAAATTCACGATTTTAGTTTTGTAGTTGTATTTAATATATTTTTTGACAGCATAATATTATTTAGCTTTTATATTTGCATTAGAACTTTGATTTTTACTCTATGAGACTATGATAATACTTGGAAAAATATAAAAGTTATATAACTAGGTGCTTGTGTGTTATTAGTTTATTCTAGATATTAGTGTATGTAAAATTGTACATCCAAACACTACCATTAATTTATATATGTTCAACTCTATGTACCGGAAGCTTATTGTATTATTTTAGTATACTTTGGTTGTAGTGTGATTAATTAGTATAATTCTCTAAGACCACACGTAGTGGTGAAGGTCCAAAACGTCCTCCCCACACTTGATTCGATCACAAAAATTAGGTCTCAAAACACTAAAATCCGGCGTGTTTTTTTTTCATTCCATAAGCAATTTTTGAAGGATAACACCCCTGAGGCAGTGTTCCGGCTTTTACGGGCATTTTCACGCCCAAAATCTTTGTCACTATAGGTGGTCTAACTTAAAAAAAAAAAAAAAAAAAAAAAGAACTCTAAAATATATGGAATATGATGCATCAATAATTTAAACTTGATTTTTTTTTTTCTATTTCATATGGTAAATTCCATATAAAGGTATCCCACTTAATTTGTTCAATGATGACCGAAGGTAAAATCTTTTATACAGGCCAATGAGAAGGAAGTCAAAATACGTACTGAATCAAGCAACCATTTGACTCAAAAGCAACTTTTTTTAATTAGGGCGAGTGTTTTTATTAAGATTTACTCATTTTTTTACTCATTAATTGGAAATTTTGTTTCAAGCTATATTTTATTAGGTTGCTCTATAGGGCTAAGTTTGATATATTTTTCACAACTTCGTATAAAATATTGGTAACATCAATAGTCTAAGATGGGAAGGGATTTTCACCATGTTCAAGGTATCTCACATTTGCTGAATTTGCAATGGTTAGGAAAATAGGAGCAGCTAAGGAGAGAGTATGGAAAAGTATGACATATATAGACTATGAATATATTTTTTTCTTTGTTATCTCGTCTCAAGATATTAGTTACACTTTGAATGCTCAGCACAAACATTAACTTTTTTTTTTTTTTTTTTTTTGCATTTGGAACTAGGCAACGTTTGTCTAAAAAGAAGCAGGTTGGCATCATGTGTCACGTTTGATTTTTATGCTCAAGTGTGTTCTTTTTCCATAGATTATATAGGTAGAAATAGTGATTTGTTTCTTATAAAACTTGTAGTAATTGTGGATGATGTGTAATTGGATACTTTGTATGAATTAATGAATGCAAATCTTATTTTGTTTTTTTTTTTACTTTGGGAATTTGTATATAATATCCATGTAAATTGCACTCTTAAATACCTAGTTTCATGTAAATTGCACTGTTAAATACCTATTTTCAAGTAAATAAAAGAAACAAGTGGCGAGAAACAACATGACACCATCACCTTACAACCAAGTAAAACAAAAAACAAAATGACGGAGTAGTATATCAAAAACGCACCAAATGCATTAAGAAAACAGGAAACATTCAAAAGAAAATGCATCGATAATTGAAGATGAACCGAGAATAACAGAGGCGACGGTAGTGCGGAATCGCGGCTAGGAACAGGTGGGTGATAGTCGTTAGATATTGTTATCGGCGGCGTATGTTGTTCTCCTGGGGTTCAAGGTTGGTGGAGAGTGCTCGCGATTGAAGTCCGGAGGTTGAGAGTGGGGGTTGTGTGCGTTGGCAGCGGCCAGAGAATGGTAGTGATAGGATGGTGGGTAAAGTGGAAGAAGACGCGTGGGATGGGAGGTGGATTAAGCATAGAAGAACGCGGCGATGGCGAAGACGGTGGTGGTGTCATAGAGCAGGTGTGCACAAATGAGGGAGAAGCACTCTGTGGCACTAATCAATGGCTTCAAGCTGAACACGTGTGTTGTACAGATGGCACTATGGCAGTAGCAGGGGCTGAGTTAGACAGATGGCGATGATTAGTTTTCTACCCTTATAAGTTGATAAAATTACAAAAACGCCACATACACTATTCATCGAGGTTTAGCTTTTAATATATAGGATAATTAAAGTCTTAATTACCTAGTTTTCTACTTTTGGTTTAATGATATTGTTTTCAATTATTAAAAGACATATATTCGTGGCTACTAATATATATATTATTGACAGAAGAAACGTGGTAATTTTCAGTTCATAAAAGGACTAAAATGACATTGTATTTAGGATTATTGTCAGTCTCTAAAAGCAATGTATTAAAGAGTGAAATAGTGTGATATCATAAGCTAATTTTCATCATGCAAAACATCTTATTAGGGACAGCTAGACATGTTTAAAGAACTGATTTTCAGTCTCTAAAGAAGTGCGTTGGGCATTGAAATACCATAGTATGAAAGACCGACTTTCAGCCACCAAAATGTGTACATAGGACATAAATGATGTGGTACTACGGGACAAATTTAGGACTGAATTTATGTGTTGGATATTGAACGTTGGTTCCTGTTGGTTCTATGCAATGGGGACTGATATTCGGTTACAAAAACCACTATCTAGGACTAGGTATCTGCCACTGACTGAGGACTGGCAAAACCAGTCCCAAATACCCGCCTAGGACTGATCTAGACATATCAATGACTGATTTTTTTAGTCGCAAACGGTCATTTTTTTTGTAGTGACTCAGATTTAACTTCAAGGACGACCTTATTCTTATCAACGGATTCGGCCTTTGGGTTAACCTCATCTGGATCAGCAACCAAAGGGGTTGTGAACACAAATTTGTTGGTGTCAGTCTCCACAAGAATTCTAGAAAAGTTGTGAGTTTCCTGTCTCACTAGTGGAGGCCACCTTTTGTAACTAAATCTTAACGTGTCCTTGGAGTGTTTTCGAGCATTAATGGTATGATCCAAAACATGTCTTGAAGCCTTGTAACTGTCAATCTTCATGTTAATTGTCTCATAATCGCACTTAACTAATGCTAACTCTTTGTTTGTTCCCAAGATGTGATGTAGTTATTAATATCATTTTGTTTGTTAGCAACTATTTTTGTTAATTCTGAAACATCTTTCTTTAAGGTTTCAATAGTATTCTTAAAGTCAGATTCATTTTGTTTCAAAATCTTGTAAGCTTCTGAACACTTGGCAAGATCAGATGCGATATTGCGATTATGACCAGACAACCTTTCAACTTTACCTTATTAATGTAAACATTTAACACAAACAAGTTTAGAAGGTCTTACAGAACTTGTGTGAGTAACCAGCGCAGTCTGATCTTCAGTTGACTATTTTTGGACATCATCATCTCTTATCTCTAATGTCTCTTCCTCTGATTCATTCATTCCCGATATTGAGCATTCTAGATCTATACTGATGGTTTCTTCAGAACTCTCTTTAGCAACGGATGATTCACTATCTTCATCCGAACACTCTTCAGTAGTTAACGATCTTGAAGTGGAATTTTGACTTTCCTCATTTGAGCTCTCTTTAGCTCCGCTGATTCTCTCTTTTGAACTCTGAACACTCCTTGAAGTTTCCCCTACATCTCCGATTGCTATCACTTGAGCAAAACACGATATCCAACTTTGTTTATTTTCCTAAACGCTTGAACTCCAGACATGTTAGGATCTGAGTTTGATTTGTTTTGATTGTTTATAAATGAAATATGAATGAAGTTAAACAAATATGGAAAGTGCAGCGGAATAGTAAACTATAAATCAAAACAAAGAGAATAATTGTTTTCGAATCAAACTTCTCATTACTCGAATGAATACAATGATTACACAATTACTCCTCTCAGCCTGATCACTCACTGATTGTTTGTCTGCGAGAATGTTTGGAGTGATGAATAGAACAGTACATGCACTGTTCTATTTATAGACAAACTAAACCACTAAAGACCTACGGCTGACGTTACCTAAGACAGTGACACCTGACAGATATATAACAACATAAAACAGCTGATGAATACAGACACTATTACATTGCTAAACTCTGATGACTAAACAGCTGATGGGTAAAACTCTGATGCTTCTATCCACTGTTGGAGCTTAAGTGTTGTTGACTCCAACAGTCTTTGTCTTTAACAGTCTTTTAGCTCAGCAGTTGTTTCTTCAATCAGCTCTTTGTGATCAGAACTTGCACTCTAGAGTTGTTAGGGGAACATCAGTTGTTAGAAGCAAACAGTATTTTTGAGGAAATAACTTGAAAACACTGATTTATTATGGATCGTATATATAGTATGTTTTGGCTTTTCAGATCATCTATTCTTCTCCAGGTCAGCAGACCCAACAATCTTCCCCTAGAACAGATGATGCCAAAACTCAACCTTTGTTACTGATCTTTATTCCTCATCAGACTTTCTCTAATTTTCCCTTTGAATTGTAATTCAAAGTTTGAGGAGAATAAGTCTTCAACATCTCTTTCAAGCTCTAAGTTCAAAAGGACTTGGAGATCATCTGCACACAGACCATATGCATCATCCATTCTTAACTTCTGAGCTTCTTCATCAGATCTGAGCAGAGTCAATTCGTGGTTGTCTTTGTTGACCTTCCACTTTATAATTTTTGAACCTGAAGATTTCTTGAGTTGCAGATTTATTTGTGATGAGTTAGGTGATGGAGGTCTCCCAATGATTCTTCTGAGTTCTTCAGAAATAGGGTCAGAAAAATAATGGACTTGGTTGAAGATCCCTTCTTTCACAAATGTGTCATCAAACTTCTTTTCATCTTCTTCTGAAATCTGCTTATGCCTTTTGTACTGTCTCTTGGCAGTAATGGATAGGTCAGATGTTTCCAGTAAGCTGTCAAGTGTAAAGGTCTATTGGGATCTTTTAACCACTAGTGCATCAGAGTAAATTGGTTTTCTTGGTAGAGTGGGATCAGTTTTTCTATTCTTTTCAAGCTTCTTGTATGTTCCAACCAGTCTCAGCTCAGACCATCTTACCACAAACCTCATCTCTCCATACTTAGCAGCCACTATCTCTTCCCTCATTCTTTTATACTTCAAAGCTCTGGCTGGGTCTCTGCCTTTTCTGAATTCAGGAGCAGAAGCCTTTTGAGTAGGATTCTTGGTCGTCTCTTAAATTCTATAAAGTTCTTCTTGAAGGGCATGAGTGCTCTAGCCTGCAATTGTTTCTTATTTGCTTTGTAAGGCATGGTTGCCAAGATCTGATCAAGAATAGATTCCCCGACTACCCTTTCCAAATCACTGCTGAGTGGCATGTTTGACATAGAATTACTCAAGGTCTTAACAAAATCTTCAATCCTTCTCCATTTGCTAAGCTCTGTCGAATGGATGCCCTGAATAGTTCTGTCATCCTTTCCTTTGCATCTCTCCTTGATGATCAAATCTATCTGTTCTGCTATAAACTTCAAGTATTGATCTATGTTTATGGGAAAAAGAAATTTTGGGAGAGATTGGAAGGTTCTTTTTTATGGATCCTCAGTATTTTAGAATGATTGAATTTCCCCCTTGAGTAGATCAAGCTCAAAAGGATACTGAGCAGCCAATGGTGTGATGGATGGTGGTGGTCTATGGGAAGCAAATTTGGAAGTGTATGGTGCAAAAGATGTGAGTAGAATGGCTGGAATGGGTGCGGATTTTGGTGATGGAATGGGAGTTGGTGTGGTTTCTATATTCTCATCATGTACCACAAAGGTTGATTTTCTCTTCCTTTTGTACAGGATCAGAGGTGTATGGGTAGCAATGGATGTGTTAACATCTGTTGGCACTTGTGCAGGACCAGCAGATGTTTGGGGTTGTAATGGTGAAGTGGGTGGCATAGTTATGGGTGGTGTAGTGGTGGTTGTTTTAATGGGATCAATGGTTGGTTTAGTGGTTGTGGTGGTAGCAGATATTTTGGTAGTAGCAGTTGTTCTATTAGATGTTTTGGGAGCAGGGTTTTTGGTTTTGGATGGTGGTTGCCTAACATGTTTTGCAGGCATTTTCTTCCTTTTAGAGGATCCAACATCTTCAACGTCTTGTTGTTGCTCTTGTTTCTTTTGCACTAGAGCCTCTGCTTTGACTTCCAAAGTATCAGAACTTTTTTTGCTTAGCTTCAGCAGCCTCTTCAGCAATGATGTTGGCAGATTCATCAATTTCTTTTGCCTTACCAGCTTTGGCAGATTCAGCAGTAGCAGTGGTTTGATCAGTGGGTTGTTGTGGAGCTGGAGCAGACCCTGGTTTGTTGGCAGCAGACTGTTGTGATTGACCTTTTTGAGAAAGTGGACATCCAAAGGGAGCAGACCCTGGTTTGTTGGCAGCAGACTTTTGTTGGCAGCAGACTTTTGTGATTGACCTTTTTGGCATCATCAGCAGTGAATTCATCATCATCTTCATCCCTTAACATAGTTGTGGGGGCAGAGCCAGTGGTCTTCAGCAGATGATTTTTGATGGCTTTAATGTCTGCTTGGGTATCAGTGTACCTAACATCTACCATGGTTCTGATTTGAGCCATATATGTTTCATGTGTTTGATCTGCTAGTTTTTGATAAGCTATGATGATGGGGCTGACAGACTTCCATAGTTCACTAGCAATATCTTCAGTGGATGGTTGACTTTTGGTGAGGATAGCCAATGATTGCAATACTGTCTTGATATCAGTCTTGATGTCAGCAACAGATGTTTCAATGGATGTAACTCTTTCCGTCAATTCCTGGTATTTTAACCCATCACCTAAGTTAATAGGATCATCTGGATTCTCACAAGAGGTGGTAGTTGTAACTGGTTCAATTCTAGGAGGTGAGTCCATAGAATAAGAACCAGATGCTCTTTTTTCTTGGTTCTGGGGACTTTCAACTGATTTTGGGGTCACTATTGTGGCCTCATCAGTTGTTGCCTTCAAGGAAGTCTTAGGGATGGAACCACTGTCCTGTTGTGAGACAATGGTCTCTACATTAGTAGTGGCTTCTTCACTTGAAAAACCACCTTGAGTTACATGTAGCTCAAGAGGTGTAACCTCCTCTGTTCGTGGGCTAGCCAATTGATTTTTCTCAGACCCAGTCACTTGTTGATGTATGCTCTCAGTGATAGGTGATGGAGAGGAACTGGGATTGTCCTGAGTTTTATCAATGGCTTCGAGCAATGGTTGCATGGTAGGGAGGACATGTGATGGTGAAGGTGGATGATTGAAAAGAGAAGCAGCCCCGGGAGAAGGGCATTTAAACATATGGTAAGTAACTCATATGCATCATGATGTGTGTCCCCTTGGCTTACAACATGATCCTTTTGTGAGGATTCATGAGGAGTTTGGCTGGGTTGAGATATATCCAACTGTTGAGAGGAAGTATCAACAGTGGTTTGTTGTTGCTTTTGAGCTACAACAGGGTTTCCTCTGGTATCTCATCTTCCAGATGTCCCTTTTTTTATTTCTTGGGGGGGTTGGTGGATGAAAGTTTCTTTTTGGAAGTGGCTGGTGTTGGTTTCACAGCACTGGATGTAGTGCCATGATCACCAGGAGCAGTGGGCTCAGCAACAGAGGTTTTGACAACAGTTGTTGTCTTAACACCCTTTGCTTGTGTTTTGGAAACTTTAACTTTTGACACTTTTTATTGGGTGTTTGGACCCAGCATTCTTGTAAAAGTTTCTTGAGAGAGACTCTTCATTTGAAGAAATTCTCCCCTTTTAAAATCCTTTTCAAGTAAAACCTTTTGTAGGATAACACTTAAAAGTCTTAGGTACAAGAGAAAAGCATTGTTAGACCCAGACTTGACTCCCTTCACATTTGCTACTAAATCCAGAAACAGAGCCTAGGATAGATTGTAGTCAGATTCTGACAACATTGCATATCCCAAGTACTGAACTTTCAATGGGATTTCATTAAAAGAAGTGGTTTTAGCAGAGAGACAGATAAGGATTGTATGAAAGAAAAATTTCATGACTGGTGGAAAAAACTTTTTATAAATTGTTGCTCAAGTCATCTGTGAATCATAACCCCTATCTAGAAACTTTGTGTGAAGTTCAGTCTTAGGAAAAGAATCCATAGCTGCCAAGTCGTTTGGGGAGAAGGTTGTGGATATGGTTTGGGGGGTTATGGTGACATTTGTTTCTCCAATTTTTGAAATAATGATTGTTGGCTTTTTGTCTTGTAGTAGAAACTTAGCATTTAACCAGAATTCTTGAAGACTTTCAATGAATATGGGTGCATCAGCGGTGAGGATAGGCAAGTATTTGGATTTGAGGAAGACGTCGATGATGGTGTGGAACGGAGTGTTTTCATCTGTTTTATCTAGATAAGGTAGGTAATTGTGAGGGGCTTTTGCTTGAAGATCCATTGTAATGGAGTTTGAGTGGAATGAGTGAAGGAATTTGTATGAAGGTTTAAGGTTGAAGAAGGCGGTTTCAGTATTTTGAATACAATGAGACAGTGTAACAACTGTTGGGGAAAACAAGGGTTTTATAGCCTCTGATGAAACCGCTGTTGTGGCCAAAGCTCTGCTTTTGAGAGCAAACGTGGCAAACATCTGATGGAGCATATGTGGCAAACAGCTGTTGAGGATTTGCCAAAACACTGATGGTGTTTTTTAGTGTATATATATATATGTATAATGAAAACAGTTGTTTTATCTGATCAGATGTTTTGAAACACATTTTTTAACCAACAGATGATAGAATGAATGAAACAGTGGTTGTTTTATTTTAACTGATTTTTCAATCAAAAGCTATTTTTAAGGATGAATTTTGATTTTCTTTAAACATTTTAATGTTTTATTTAAGGAAATATTTTTTTTGTTAATCCATGTTTAGCATACGCCCCACTTACGGTGTGCGCATATAATGTATATATGTGTGGCCCTTGGGGGGCAAAAGTAAAGTTGCACTAGTTTTAACATTATTTTACTCATTTTGTGAAAATAACGTTAAAAACGATGGATGGTTAATCATGCATCGTGTGGTGGCGTGGATAGCCAAAAGACAAAGGGGGTACATGCACCGATCGGGTTTGTCCCGATTGTTAAGTGTTCTGTGCCTTATGTCCAAGGCCTGATACCAAACCACATCCAGCTGGGGGTCTCACTTGAAGCAGCCTCTCTATTCTTAGGGGTAGAGGTAAGGCTGTCTACATCTTACCCTCCTCAGACCCTACCTTAGCTTTGCTATAGGTGGGATTAACTGAGTATGATGATGATTATGATGATGATGATGATGATGATGATGATGAATCCATGTTTAGCATACCAATCCGAGAGATCAAATTTTCAAAGGTAGATGTGTCTAAAGCTTTTGTTAACACATCTGCCAGCTGATCCTCTGTTGGAACATGGTGCAGAGAAATCAAACATTTTCATAGCTATCTCTCACAAAATGATGTCTGATGTCGATGTGCTTTGTGGTGGAATGAGAGACTGGATTTTTGATGATATTTTCAGCAGCTTGACTATCTAGCATGAGTGGAGACCTTAGTGCAGTTACACCAAAATCCAGTAGTTAATGTTGAAGCCACATGAGTTGGCTGTACAGCTCGCAGCAGCAATGTATTCAGCCTCTGCTATTGAGGTTGAAACAGTTGCTTGCTTTTTGCTTTGCTAGGATACTAAGGCATTCCCTAGAAATTGGCACCCACCTGATATGGATTTCCTTGTGGTGTGGCAGCCAGCAAAATCACTATCTGAATAACCTGAAAGCTCAATGTTTCCATTAGCAGGATACCAGATACCAAGTGTGGGAGCACCTTTTAGGTATCTGAATATCCTCTTCACAGCAATGAGATTTGACTTTCTAGGTGATGCCTGGGATCTTGCACAGACACAAGTGGCAAACATAATCTCTGGCCTGGATGCAATGAGGTACATTATAGACCCAATCATGCATCTATAATGTGTCTGATCAACCAGTTCATCTTTATCATCAATAGTGAGTAGCTTGGCTGTGCTCATGGGTGTACTGCATGGCTTACAGTCATTCATCTCAAATCTTGTTAGTAAGTTTTTAACATACTTGTTTTGGTGAATGAAAGTACCATTTTGCAGCTGCTTCACTTGGAGACCAAGGAAGCTCTGAAGTTCACCCATTGCACTCATCTCAAACTATGCTATCATGAGTTCCCTAAACTCTTCACACATTTTGTTACATGTGGATCCAAAAATGATGTCATCCATATATATTTGAACAATCATTAAATCTTTCCCTTTCCATTTTAGAAATAAAGTTTTATCAATTTTACCTCTAGTGAAACCAATGGATAAGAGAAAGGTGGAAAGAGTTTCATACCAGGCCCTTGGTGCTTGTTTCAGTCTATACAAAGCTTTGTTGAGCTTTTAGACATGACCAGGATGGAATGTGTCTTCAAACCTAGGTGGTTTACATACATAGACCTCCTCCTGAATTTCGCCATAAAGGAATGCACATTTGATGTCCATCTAATACACTTTGATGTTTTGGTTGACAACAAAGGCTAGGAAGAGTCTGATAGCTTCTAGCCTAGCTACAAGAGCAAATGTTTCATCATAGTATATCCCCTCTTCTTGTCTGAAGCCTTGAACCACAAGCCTAGCTTTGTTCTTGACAACTATGCCCCTTTCATCAGTTTTGTTCTTGATGACCAACTTTGTGCCAATTGGACAAACATCCTTTGGCAGTGGTACAAGTTCCCATACTTGTTGTCTTTTGATCTGAAGGAGCTCTTCCTGCATGGCTTCTACCCAACTGTTGTCTTTCAGTGCCTCTTGGTACTTGACAGGTTGTGTGAGAGATAGAAAGCCTGCAAAAAGACAGATATTTGAGGTTTTACTCCTTGTGAGCACCCACTCTCAGATGTTGCCAATGATTTAATCTGGTGGATGAGCTCTTAGGTAGATGAAATCTTCATGGTATGGTATGATGACATTTTGAGGTGAGGGACAGAGGTTTGGTGACTATGTTGTTGTAACATCTGTTTGCACTTCTGTAGTACCAACAGATGTTTGAAATGGAAGTGGGGGAATGGGTCTAAGTGGTGTAAAATTGGACTGACTTTTGTCAACAGAGGTTGGACTCTTGTCAACGGATGTTTGAACAATGGTTGAACTGGATAAGGCCGTGGTTTGAGGGTAAGACTGGTTAACAGTGGTTGACACAGCTGTGGCAGAGTTTTGACAAGTGTTATGAACATCTGCTTCCCCTGATGCAGAAGTGACTTTGCAGTGAGTAGGAATCACAACATCAAATCTGTAATCTTGTTGTGGAAACTATGGAATATCTGCACTATTAGTTTTAGCAGTAATATCTTCATGTTTAAATTTTTCTAAATCAAACAGTTCAGCAGGATTTGCTAGGATTTTCAAGGAGGAAAGTTCATTGAACTTTACATTCAGAGTTTCTTTTATTGTCCTAGTCCTTATGTTAAACACTTTATAGGCCTTGGCAGTAGAAGAATATCCCAGAAAATATCCACAATCTACTTTGGCTGCAAATTTTGAAATGGAATCTTTAAGATTTAAAATGAAACATGGGCAGCCAAAGATTTTGAAGAATGATATCAGTGGTTTGATTTTGAACAAACTTTCACAAGCGGTCTTCTGCCCAGAAGGACAGTGGCAAACCAGAATCTGCTAGCATAGTTCTTGCATCCTCAATGCGAGTTCTGTTTTTTCTTTCAACCACCCCATTTTGTTCTGGTGTTCTTGAAATGTTGTACTGCCTCACAATTCCTTTTGACACACAGAAATCATCTAACTCTTTATTTTTAAACTCTGTTCCATTGTCACTTCTAAAGACTTTTACTGACAAGTCATATTGTTTTTCAACTTTGATGACAAAGTCCTTCAAGATATCTGCAGTCTCATCCTTAGAGTGTAAAAAGTAAGTCCATGTAAACCTAGAAAAATCATCAACTATGACAAGACAAAATCTTTTTCTTCTTAGACTCATGATTTTTACACGGCCAATCAAGTCCATGTGCAACAATTTGAAGACATTTACTTGTTTTGGACTCATCAATGGATTTGTAAAAGCTTTTATGTTGCTTTCCTTTTATATAGGAAACACAATGCTCATCACATTTGAATTCTTCTGATGGAAGGCCTTTAACAAGGCTTTGTTTAGAGAGTGAGTTGATAGTTTGAAGGTTGGTGTGACCCAATCTCCTATGCCACAATTCTGTCTCTTTAGTTGAGGCAGCAACAAACAGACAGACATTTGCCATAGGATTATCCTTCAACATATCAACTACATACACATTGCCACTCCTGTGAGCAACAAGTTGTGCTTTGCTCTCAGCTATGATGGTGTCAATCTTTTTAACCACTTCTGGCCCAATAATCTTACAAGTTTTCTTAGTGAAGAATGACCCATAGCCTTTGTCACTCATTTGTGAGACACTAAGAAGATTAAATTTAAGATTATCAATAATATTTACCTTTAGAATCATTCCCAAAAGATATATCACCCCCTCCATGAGCTAAGAAGTCCAGAAGTAGGGCTCTACATCCTGTCATGTGCCTGGAGCCTCCACTATCTACATACCATAGACTATCTAAGCAAGCAGAAGCTCCCTGCACATCAGTAATGGATTAGTTTTGGTGAGTGTCCAAAACCAAGTTGGCTTTAGATGGGTTCCCAGACTTTTCAGCCTCAAGCTTAGGAGAATGATCAGTGGTTTGAACCAGTTTTTGAACCAAGTTCAACAACTGCTGCTTACCATTTGCTAGTGTTTGTATGTTAACACTTGGTGCAACAGATGTTTGACCATTTCCTGTCAGATGATAGTAACCATAAGGATTCATGTTCACTCTTGGTTTTGAAGGCCTCTTGGGATCTTCAAAAACATGTGATAGATTATGACAAGGTGGTTGTCCATGTCCTCTTGGATACTTGTTAGAAGGTGGAGCATCTGTTACTTTGACATCCCTGGGAGCAGATGATTCAAGACTTTTGGTAACAGATGTTTGGGTTGGTGCATAAGTCTGTATGGGATTTCCTTTTGGAGTACTAACCACTTGACTTGCTTGAGTTTTAGCCTTATACTCTTGTATTTTGACATCAAAATTTTTGAGATAAAGTCACTCTTTGGTTTTGTGATTCTTATTACCACATATTGAACATGTAGCTTTAGAATCACACACACTTGTTCCTTTGTTGATATCATATACTTTTAGAAGAAAACAGTTTTTAGTAACATGGTTCTTCTTTTCACATAAATCACAAAACAAGTGTTCACCCTTTTCTTTCTTTTTCCCTTTTTCAACCTTCCTTTCAACAGATGTTTGAGCATCTGCTGGAAGATCTCTCAAGGGAATGACCTTTGCCTGTGGTGCTTTCTTACCATCAGGGTTTTAAAATCAACTGGTTTGAAGTTTTCAAGAGTATCACACTCATCTGACCAAGTAGTTTAAACTCATAGTTTTCAAGTTCAGTAAATGATGAGGAACCCTCAGGTTTTTCAAGAATAATTTTCTTGCCATTAGGTTCAGTGATTTTAATTTCTTGACCCTCCAAATTAGTTGGAACAACCTCAACTAACTTTGGTTCCCTTTTGTCAGTGTTTTGAAAAGCTTGAACAGTGATTCCAAAACCAAAACCAAAACCAAATTTCACATGACTTTTGGTCTGTTTGTTGAGGAGCATTTCAAAACCTTTGCATGATTCCACCCATTTTTCATATTCAACTTGGGTGGACTCAAGCTCCTTTTTACAACTCTGATATTTTGTTATCATAGTCTGGAGCTGGTCTTTGCTTATAGTTGCTTCATGTTTTAAACTGCTGATTTTAGATTCTTTTTCAGTCAATTTTGATTTTAACTCTTTTAAAAGTTTTTCAAATTGAACTTCATCATCTAATATTTTCTTTCTAAGGTTTTTATTCACCTCTTTAATGTTTGCAAATGCTATTACATATTTGTTTGAACACAAATCATTTAATATTTAAGGAGATACCTTAGCAGTAGCCATCAATGCACAATCACACTTGCACTCACAATCATTATCACCCCAAGGATCTGAGAGATTCACAACCACTTCTTCAGACTTTTCATCTGGAACTACTGCATCAACAACATCATTAGTTATATTTTCAGACTCAGACACCACTTCCTCATATTCAACTTCTTCTACTATTGTGTCCAAAGCCATGAAACAAAAAATTTATGGTTCATTTTCAGCTTTGACAACAAGAGCAAAATTCTCATATGTTAACTCATTTGGTAAACTGCTCTAATCAACAAAGCCTTGTGTGAAGAAACTCTGTTGACTGGTCTCTGCAGGGGCAGAGGGTGGAGTAGCAGTTATTGGCATTTGTGTCTGAACATAGTGAATCTGAGGAATAGTCGTTTGGACATAATGAACAGGAACAGTGGATGAGGACCGTGCAAAATGTGTAGTGTTTTGCACATTTGGTCCAGGGGTATTATAGGAAACTTGATAAGTGTTTGTCTGTGGCATTTGATTTGGATAGGTAAACATAGGTGTACCATGTTGACTCCTACATTCCCTAGCAAAATGACCAAGTCTATGACATTTATAACACTTAATTTTAGATTTATCCAACCCCACCTTTGACCTGCTAGTTAAACCTGGAAATCTTCTGCTAGTTTTCTTGTAGAAATTGTTAGTTCTAACACTGAGCAGTGCTAGTTGGTGCATTATGTCCATTTCTTCCAAGTCATCAGGATCAAAATATTGAAGGTCATTATACTCAAAGGATATATTATCAGATGCCTGGATATCACCACCACTAGTTGCAAAAGCATAGTTGGGTGAATAAGAATTAGAGTTAAAACCAGAGTTAAAACCTGAAGTTATGCCTATGAAATGATCATAACTATGATCCTTATTATTACCAGGCACCTCCCCCTGACCCAAAAGTGCTGTATTACCAAAAACATAATCATCAGACACTTTTCCAGAGTCCTGAAGCTTCTTTTTCTGGTTAGGCTCTCTCTCATAGGTCAAGAGCTTACCATGAATCTGGGTCAGAGATAACTCCTTGAAACCAATTGAGTTTCTCATAACTATAGCAATAGTGTCCCATTTGTCTGGTAGTGATCTTAAAACCCTATGGTTCAAAGTTGAATTAGGATAAGTTAGACCCACCAGTTTTAGTTCACTAATAAGAAATTTAAACATCTCAAAATGTTGAGTTAATGACTCTCCCTTCACATGACTGAATGTTTCACATTGTTGGTTAAGTATTTCACGGTTGTTTTCAATAACGTCTTTAGTCCCACCAAATTGTTCTTTCAAAGCATCCCACAACTCCTCTGCACTGTTACAGTGTAACAGTCCAGCATAGATATCATTTGGTAGAGCCATGGCCACAATACTGAAGGCCTTAGCATCCAACTCAATTTTCTGAAAGTCCTGCTCGGAGTAGTTTTCCAATTTCTTTGGCTCTTGAATCTTGGGATCTTCGGTACTCGGCACCGTCGGAACATATGGTCCAAAGATAACCGACTTCTAACACCCGGTATTCTGTTGAGCTAGAACATGGCTCATCAGACGTTACCAGATATTGTACTTAGATCAGACAAGCATCGGTGGCTTGTTGTTCGTGCCAGTGTTATGTGGATCGTGATTGATTCAAGCCATTCTCTGATTATTTGTAAAACAAAGTGTGTTTAAAAAACTTTGAACGTAAATAAACTATTACTTTGTTTTCAATCCGACAAAAAACGATATCAATAATTGTGAGCTGATCTGCTTATATTAAATTGATTGGGTAGATTGAATATAATTGACCAAGCTCGGATACCAATTGTTAGGGTCTGAGTTTGATTTGTTTTTTATTGTTTATGAATGAAATATGAATGAAGGTAAACAAATATGGAAAATGCAGCGGAATAGTAAACTATAAATCAAAACAAAGAGAATTATTGTTTTTGAATCAAACTTCTCATTAGCCGAATGATTAGAATGATTACACAATTACTCCCCCTCAGCCTGATCACTCACTGATTGTTTGTCTGAGAGAATGTTTGGAGTGATGAATAGAACAGTACATGCACTGTTCTATTTATAGACAAACTAAACCACTGATGACCTACGGCTGACGTCACCTAAGACAGTGACATCTAACAGATATATAACAACATAAAACAACTGATAAATACAGACACTGTTACATTGCTAAGATCTGATGACTAAACAGCTGATGGGTAAAACTCTGATGCTTCTATCCACTATTGGAGCTTAAGTGATGTTGACTCCAACAGTCTTTGTCTTTAACAGTCTTTTAGCTCAACAGTTGTTTCTTCAATCAACTCTTTGTGATCAGCACTTGTACTCTAGCAGTTGTTAGGGGAACATCAGTTGTTAGAAGCAAACAATATTTTTGAGGAAGTAACTTGAAAACACTGATTTATTATGGATCATATATATAGTATGTTTTGGCTTTTCAGATCATCTGTTCTTCTCCAGGTCAGCAGACCCAACAAGATACACATTTCATCAGCATGTACAACCGAGGCTCCAGAAGCATCTGTATTTGCGGGAGCTGCTTGAGTAGAAGAACTCCTTGAACCATGATAAACATAGGAATTCTGAGGCAACGATTGCCTGGTGGCTTTTCTTCTTTCCTCTATGCCTTTATTTTCAAGCTTCAAAATGAATTCATTTATGGTCAAACATTCCACAGATGACATCTTCTTTAACTCTTCAAGGTATTGACTCCAATGGCTTGAAATAGCATATGTAAAATGTTCTATTAGTTTAACAGAAGTATACGAAAGGCCAGCTTTACGAATATGCTAATACGATGGTAAAATCAGTAGGGGGTTCTTTAAGGACACGTTCCCAATATGACTAATTGCTTCGAACTCCTTTATGATTTGATCTTGTGGGGTTTTCCTTGCACGTGCATATCCTGCATTGACATTTGGTTGCGGTTGTTGTTTACTTAAGTAGCCATACGGATAGGTTGTTTTGTCTTAGGCGTCTTCTAATTTAAGGTAAATTACATTGTTATCCACATGTTAGGATTTATAAGGTAGTATAAACTATAGCAAGTCACTTTAGGTTATAATAAACAATTTAGGTGTTAGATGAGAAGTCCACTAACCAGGCATTAATGGGCCTTGTCATATTTAACGAGTTGTTTTACACTATAACAAGTAATATGAGGTAAAATACATACATTTTTGAACTAACATTTTCTGATATTATAGCTAAAATACAAATATGTTTTTACTACATTACATTCTAGATTCACAGACTAAAGAAATCTTGATTTCAAAGATTAACTAGTTACCATTTCTATGGCATACGTTAACTTCTAAGAAAAACAACAAACGAACTTTGAAATGCATGCACACGAGAGAATAATGGACTTATAGGAAACCAACTCTTCAAATATGTCTTGCAACAAATTCAAGAGACTGGGTAACCTACTTATTCATAATGCATTGTTCTAGCTTTATTTTTCTCGAGTAACATTTCAACAAAGGGCCTCATGCATAGCTTGATTGAAACTTAAGTCAATCAATGTGGCCACCTCCACCAAGTGAAAACGTTTGCATCAATTATTGTGCTATTTGTGCATGAATTGAATTCTGAGACTCCCAATTCCAACATATTACTAAGCATTAAATTAACAAGGAAAGTATAACGCGTGTTTAAAAAAAAAGGAGTTTTGACAAAAATAAAAAATATTTATACATAAAAGATGAAATGTTGGGTGTGAAGTCCTTGGGCTAGTTATTGCTATTCGGCTTGTTTTATTAGATGTTTAGAAAGCCTGTTATGGTTTTCTTGTTCACCAAGACTAAACCCTAGATTAGTCTCTATATATATCATGTCTATGTAATTGTAATAGCGGTCAAAGCTTAATAATAGATCCCTAGTTGCAGCCCGTGGACGTAGGATCCCCACTGGAACTGAACCACGTAAAATTCTCGTGTTCGTGTGTCGTGCTTTATATTTTCTCGTTTGTTATTGCGTGTTCGTTGTGAATCGGTTATTCCGATGCGCCACTTAATCCTAACAAGTGATATCAGAGCTACGACTCGTTGGATTTATGTAACGATTCGCAGAGTGTTTATTCTGTTTTGATGATTGGAGGTAAGGGTTTGCGATAACCTTTGAGAGCCGCTAGATTTTCTGTTCGAAATTGATCAAGGAAAGCTGATCGTTATAGTCTCGGGTTAGACCAATTGAATCGACGCCGCTAATTGTGACGTTGTTGGGAACATGCCGTTTACAACCATTTTTCCAACGATCAGGAGAGACAGGTTCACTCGTTCTTGTTTTCTAGTTCGGGTTTGTTCGGTTGTTGTTCGGGTTTTAGGTGTTCAAGTTTCGGGTTTGGTTTATTTGTCAGTTTTTGACCGGTTACTATCAACTTGGAATCGGGTTACTTTGATCTTATTTTCCATCTGTCATTATGGCTGAAGACGGAAAATTGGTGATTGGAAAGTTTTATGGTTCGGATTTTAGTTGGTGGAAAATGCAGATAGATGCATTGTTGGGTCAAAAAAGACTTGGATATGGTACTGGAAGAAAAACCAGACAAAATGGATAAAGTTAAGGAAGCTTTGTGGAATACCAAGGACAAGAAAGATAGAGGTGTTATTACATTGTCGTTGACGAGGGGCGTTGCATTAAACATCATGTCTGAAACCACGGCTCGTGGTATGATGCCGGCTCTGTCAAACATGTATGAAAAACCATTTGCAGCTAACAAAGTGGTCTTGATGAGAGAGTTGTTCATAATAAGAATGAAAGAGGGAAGCTTAGTGACCGAGCACATAAATAATCTGAATTCTTTTCTGTCTAGATTTTCATCCGTGGGAATGAAATTCGATGATGAGACCAAAGTTGTGATTTTGCTATCTTCACTGCCTGATAGTTGGTCTGGGATGGTGACTGTTGTCACTAACTAAGTGGGGCCTGAAGGGTTAACATATGAAAAGATCCGGGATTTGGTGTTAGGGAAGGATGTTCACCGCAAGAATACTAAAGGGTCGTCTTCTGAGATGTCACATGTTGGCAGGGGAAGGGGAAATAGTAGAAACAATGGGAGCAACAAGGGTCAGGGCAGGAGTTCGTCTAGGGCTCGTTCAAGTGTGCATTGTTGGGACTGCCATGAAAAGGGACATTATAGGAATGAATGTCCGAAAAAGAATTCTAATGAAGGGTCAAAGAATTCTAGTGGATTGAACACTACTGCGGTAAGCGATTCTGATGAGGACGCTTTGATATTGTGTGCTGAAAGTAGTATGGAATCCTGGGTCATGGATTCCGGTGCATCATTCCATGCCACCCATAGCAATAATGGCATGCTGAATATTAAAAGGGCGATTTTGCCAAGCTTAGGCTGGGAAACGGTGAAATTCTTGATGTGACTGGCATGGGAGATTTGGATCTGGTTACTACTTTGGGCACTACTTGGACTTTGTGTAACATCAGGGTTATTCCAAGGCTTGAAACGAAGTTAATCTATGTCGGGCAGTTGGATGAACAAGGTTTGGATGTTAAGTTTGGTGGTGGAAAGTGGAAGGTCGTTAAAGGTAATCTTAGTTCACTAGTGGTTTCAAAAAGGGTTTGTTGTATAAGGTGTCTGTTTTATCTAGGGAAGTGACCGCCCCTGTTAAGATGAGCGCCGAAGTCAGGCCGCTGATTCGATAGTTAAACGAGTCTAGTTTGAAAAAAAGGACTCTGGGACTTCAGGTAATCCGCTTAAGCGCATTCAGATGTCTGGACATGTACGGGATTTTTGTAGCAGTGGCAGCACAGAGAGTGTTCCGACACTATCTGGAAATCGACGTTGGCTCCAGAAGACCAGGTTTCCGAATGAAATCTCTCCTTAGAAGTTTCTGCTAGTGGCGAGTGTTCCTCTGAGAATCCATGTATCTGATGGTTTGTGTCTATAGGAATCAGTTGGGATTGAGGATGTGAAGACGATGTCTTTTGAGACCGGGTTGAAGCCATCTAGGGCTTCAACGCGCCTTTCTGTTTACTGATGATGATTGGCCGGCTATAACTAGGTTGATTGGGGATACATGGTTTGAAGTTTGGTTTGTTCTTGGGAGCTAGACCTGGAAGACTTTTGTTCTTGTGTGTGTCTGAAGTTTACTAATTATTGAAGACATGGATTTCTTTTTGCTTGTTGGCGGACTTGGTGTTTATCGCAGGGCCTTCAAGTGGGAGATTGTTGGATGTGAAGTCCTTGAGCTAGTTATTGCTATTGGGTTTGTTTTATTGGATGTTTAGAAAGCCCGTTATGGTTTTCTTGTTTACGAAGACTAAACTCTAGATTAGTCTCTATATATATCATGTCTATGTAAAATTCTCGTTTGTTATTGCGTGTTCGTTATGAATCGGTTATTCTACCGCGCCACTTAATCCTAACATGAAATACATTCACCCATTTATAGGTTTTTAGATCAACTTCTATCTATTAAAGATTGATTACTATTTATAGTCAGTTCTAATGTTATGTATAGAAGTTATTAACAGCGTATTACAGTGGAAACAGTCGTCACAAACAAGTGTCAGAGAATGATACTCGAAATCTAATATTTATTATTATCGATTTATCGAATGTCTCTAGGAAAACTTTCCACATCGACATACGTCTCATAAGCCTTGGCAGAATTTGATTCGAAATATTATCATTAGCCTAACAAACGGATTACAAAGGGATCATTCGTTGAAAATTATTTAGCACCAACAAGCGGTATTTTTTTTATCATTCGTTGAAAAGCCGTGGTACTTTAGTAATCGGTAGGGGTAAAAGTCCTTATTTCGTGGTTTAGGCTCTCTCCATCGATAATTACTGAGGATTACAAACGGTAATTTTTATTTTCTTCATGTCTCTATTTTTCTCATAGGGGGACGAGGCGTCACCATAAAAGGTCACGGGTACCCCACTACTAGCACGGTAACACCGTCGTCACCGTGCTGGTAGGGGTCCCGTGAACCGTTTTCTGGTTTATATAACTGGCTGGTAAAGAATAATAATAATTGCAACGGTCGATTTTAAGTATTTATTTTATTACTTTTTTAACGTTTGAATTAATTTGATATGAAACGGTAACATTTTGTTGACCGTTATTTTCAAAAGATATAATAATATGTCACGAATAAAGAAAGATTAAAGTTTGTAGGGGGCAATTATGTCAATATGTGATAGTTAAATAGCTGTAATATGTTCAAGGACTGTTTGTGTCATAGTTGTATAGTTTGAGGATTAGAATAAGTCAAAGTCTAAAGTTGTAACGGTCAGTCGTTATATAGTCGTTATAGTCGTTATTGACAGTTATCGATGAAATGAATTGAGCTATTCCCTCTCTGTTCTGTGTTCTTCCATTTTATCGTAACAAACTGGTATCAGAGCCTTCGATTCTTCTCGGAGCTCTTAATCCACCATTGTTTCCGATCAATCACCATTGTTTCCGATCAATTACCAACTGATCATCATTCAAGTCCGTTCATTCCATTTGGATTAATCTTCTTTCGATTAATCAACTGTTGATTCTAATTGGATTAATCTTCTTTCGATTAATCTTTCCGATTCAATTCTGCTCGGATTAACCCTCTTTCGGTTAATCATTTCAAATTTTGACCTAATTCAATTCAATCACTCGGTGCTCTTTTGATTCCAATTAAAACTTGTTAATGTCAACAAGACAGCAAGAAATGGATCGTGTGGAGAAAATAGCTAAAGATAACGCTCAAGCCATTCAAGCCCAACAAGCCATAATTGAAGAAAACTCCAATCATGTACAACATTTACAAATTCAGATGGTAGAAGTGTGTAATCAATTGAAAGACTTGAAAGAATTGTTATCACAGCATCATAGAGGGTCTGATCAAAGGCTGGTCAGATTAGGAAGATTAGATTTTCCAAAGTTTAATGGAGAGGATGTTGAAGGATGGTTGTATAAGTGCAATCATTTCTTTACCATGGATAAGACCCCAAATCAGTTGAAAATGCAGTATGCTGTGGTGAATCTTGAAGGTGTGGCTTTACAGTGGCATCAAGGCCATATGACCAGCCAAGGCAGAGAATTAGAAGAAATGGATTGGGAAGATTATTCAAGATCCATTCTCAACAGATTCTCAACCAGATTATCTGAGGAGCCTATTGAAGAATTAAAGAATTTGCAGCAAACAGGTACTTTACAAGAGTATTGTGATGCATTTGATGCCTTGTTGAATAGGGTCAAATTATGTGAAGAGTATGCTGCTGGACTATTTGTTGCTGGATTAAAACCTGAAATAAGATGCTTGGTAAAGATTTTTAAACCAAGAACAGTGAGAGATGCTATTGCTATGGCTAAACAACAAGAGGTTGTGTACTACACTTTATTTGGAAGTAAAGACCCCAAGAAAACCAGTTCTTATACCCCATCCTTTCAGAAAACCAATAATAATAATAGCCATAATAATAATAATAATAATACTACCACTACAATTACACCCTATAAAACACCTTCTACTAATACAAACAACCTATCCTTGTTACCTACCCCTTCAACCAACAAAATGATCAAACCTGTTAGAAAAGTTTCCACCAAAGAAGCTGAAGAGAAAAGGGCCAGGGGTGAATGCTTTTGGTGCCCTGAAAAGTATACATCTACTCACAACTGTAAGTTCAAACAATTGTACATACTGGAAGTGGGAGACATAGATGAATCTGATAGTACAAATGAAAATGAAGTAGTGACAGTTCATGAACTTCCAGTAGAACCCCATATTTCTCTGAATGCCTTAACAGGAGTTCCATCCTTTAGTACTATGAGGATAGTGGGAACTATAGGCACAAGAACCTTGTATATCTTGATTGACTCAGGATCAACTCACAATTTTTTGAAGAAGAGTTTGGCTTTAAAGCTGAAATGTCCAACTCAAGCTGTTACTTCTTTATCAGTTACTGTAGCAGATGGGAATAAATTGTCCTGTGTAGAGTTATGTAAGGATTTTCAGTGGGTGATGCAAGGTATTTGGTTCAAGTCTGATGTGTTTTTGTTGCCATTGGAAAATTATGATATGGTGTTGGGGGTTCAGTGGTTGCAGACTCTAAATGACATTGTTTGGAATTTCAAGAGCCTTACAATGCAATTTCATATAGGGGATCAGAAGTTTGAGTTAAAGGGCACAAATATTCAGAATTTATCTTTGTGTTCTGTAGAGAAAATGAGTTTTATGATGGAGACTGAAAGTCAAGAAGTGCAGGCTCAATTGTTTAGTATTCAAGAACAAGTTCAGGGAACTTTTCAACATCAGGCTAAGGTAAAAGACAATGCAGAAAACAAGTTGGTAGAAGAATTGTTGAAAGAGTTTGCTGATGTGTTTCAAGAACCAACTTCCTTACCACCTGCAAGACAATGTGACCACAAAATTGAATTGATTGATGAAAAAGCCACAATCAATCAAAGGGCCTACAGATATCCAGTGGGACAGAAAGACATTATTGAGAAAATGGTGCAAGAAATGAAAGAGATGGGCATCATAAGAGACAGTGTAAGCTCTTTTGCATCACCTGTGGTTTTAGTTAAGAAAAAAGATGGAAGTTGGAGGTTTTGTGTGGATTATAGAAAATTAAATGAGAATACAATCAAGAATAGATTTCCTATTCCTTTGATAGAAGAGTTAATTGAGGAATTAGGAGGGGCTGAAGTGTTTTCAAAGCTGGACTTAAGGTCTGGTTATCATCAAATAAGGATGCACACAGATCACATCCACAAGACTGCTTTCAGAACTCATCAAGGCTTATTTGAGTTTTTGGTGTTACCTTTTGGACTTACTAATGCCCCTGCAACTTTCCAGGGTCTCATGAATGCTGTCTTTAGACCACTACTCAGAAAGAAGGTATTAATTTTCTTTGATGACATCTTGATTTACAGTAAAAATTTTCAGCAACATCTCACAGATTTGAGGGAAGTGTTATTGATTTTTAGAGAGAATCATTTGTTAGCAAAGAAATCTAAGTGTAGCTTTGCTGGGTCTAAAGTAGAATATTTAGGCCATGTGATTTCAAAAGAAGGTGTAGCAACTGATCAGTCAAAAATAGAAGTTATTAAAGAATGGCCTGTTCCTGTGACTGTCAAACAGCTAAGAGGATTCTTAGGGTTGACAGGTTATTATAGGAGGTTCATATCCTCTTATGGGGCAATAGCTAAGCCACTGACTTCATTGTTACAAAAAGATGCATTCAAATGGTCAACTATAGCACAACAGGCTTTTGACCAGTTGAAACAGGCACTTATGCATGCTCCTGTGTTAGCTTTGCCTGATTGGTCCAAAGAGTTTGTATTAGAAACAGATGCATCCTCAAAAGGGTTGGGAGCAGTGTTGATGCAAGACAGACATCCACTAGCTTTTGTTAGCAAAGCATTATCTACTAGACAATGCTCCTTATCAGTATATGAGAAGGAACTGCTTGCAATACTTATGGCAGTTAAGCATTGGCATCAGTATCTAATTTTGAAGCATTTCACTATTAGAACTGATCAAAAGAGTTTGAAGCACCTACTTGAACAGAAAATTACCACCCCTCTTCAACATACTTGGCTCAGCAAGTTAATGGGATATGATTATTCCATTGTGTATAAAAAAGGTGTTGATAATGGAGCAGCTGATGCTCTATCCAGAATTCATGGTGCTGCACTATTTCAGATGGTTGTGTCTAGTTATGAACCTCTCTTGTTGAGCAGAATCAAAGAAAGTTTAAGAAGAGATGATACTGCTAAAGAGATTATTCAGAGATTACAGCAGGGTGAAGTTGTTGAGAAATACACATGGGATGGAGAGTTGCTGAGAAGAAGAAACAAGATATGGATTCCAAATGATATGCAACTAAGGAAGGATATTTTGGTCATTTGTCATTCTTCTCCACAAGCTGGGCATTCTGGTATTCATAACACTCTTCAAAGATTTAAAGACATGTTCTATTGGAAGAGAGCAACTATTGATGTTAAAGAATTTGTTAAGAAGTGTGACATCTGCTTGAAGGCAAAGTATGAAACAGTAGCCTCTCCTGGGTTACTGAGCCCATTGCCTATTCCTGTCACAATTTTCTCAGACATCTCCATGGATTTCATTGGGGGCTTGCCTAGTTCACAAGGGTATGATTCTATTCTGGTCATTGTTGACAGACTCACCAAATATGGACATTTTTTGCCATTGAAGCATCCTTACACTGCTGTGAAAGTAGCCCAGGTAGTCATGGACAATGTGTTTAAGATTCATGGTTGCCCACAGACTATTGTGTCTGACAGGGATGCTATCTTCCTTAGTAAATTTTGGAAGGAATTCTTAAGATTGCAGGGCATTTCTCAGGCTTTATCAACTGCTTATCATCCACAAACGGATGGTCAAACAGAAGTGTTAAACAGGTGTTTGGAGACCTATTTGAGGTGTATGGTGATGACTGAACCTCATACATGGGCCAAATGGTTAGCATTAGCTCAGTGGTGGTACAATACCACTTGGCATTCTGCTATTCAAATGTCTCCTTATAAAGCTTTGTTTGGAATAGAGCCTCCTATTCATTTACCACATATTCCACTAGACACTGATGTTGCTGCTGTGGAAGAGTTCTTTACAGCAAGAGAATCAATGGTGGACATACTTAAACAAGCTCTCTTCAAGGCCAGAAATAGGATGAAGCAATTTGCTGATCAACACAGGTCTGAAAGATCACTTAATGTAGGTGAATGGGTGTATCTTAAACTACATCCATATGTTCAGACCACTCTGAGAGTCCACAGATATTCAAAACTCTCTCCAAAGTACTATGGACCTTTTCTTATAGTAGCTAAAGTCGGTCCAGCTGCTTATAAGTTAGACCTACCCTCTGGTTCACAAATCCATTCAACATTCCATGTTTCATTGTTGAAGAAGGCTGGGGGGCCTCCTGAGGTGGTCCATCCAATTCCAGAAGTGGCTAATAGTGGTATGCAACCGTACAAGATTCTAGACAGGAAGTTAGCAAGACAAGGTAATCGACCAGTTGTTAAGTTCTTAATTCAATGGAAGGATCATCCCTTACATGATGCCTCATGGATGGTTTCTGAGGAGTTTATGTTGAAATTTCCTGACTTTCCGGTTGATTCTTGAGGTCAAGAATGCACAGAAAGACATTATTGAGAAAATGGTGCAAGAAATGAAAGAGATGGGCATCATAAGAGACAGTGTAAGCTCTTTTGCATCACCTGTGGTTTTAGTTAAGAAAAAAGATGGAAGTTGGAGGTTTTGTGTGGATTATAGAAAATTAAATGAGAATACAATCAAGAATAGATTTCCTATTCCTTTGATAGAAGAGTTAATTGAGGAATTAGGAGGGGCTGAAGTGTTTTCAAAGCTGGACTTAAGGTCTGGTTATCATCAAATAAGGATGCACACAGATCACATCCACAAGACTGCTTTCAGAACTCATCAAGGCTTATTTGAGTTTTTGGTGTTACCTTTTGGACTTACTAATGCCCCTGCAACTTTCCAGGGTCTCATGAATGCTGTCTTTAGACCACTACTCAGAAAGAAGGTATTAATTTTCTTTGATGACATCTTGATTTACAGTAAAAATTTTCAGCAACATCTCACAGATTTGAGGGAAGTGTTATTGATTTTTAGAGAGAATCATTTGTTAGCAAAGAAATCTAAGTGTAGCTTTGCTGGGTCTAAAGTAGAATATTTAGGCCATGTGATTTCAAAAGAAGGTGTAGCAACTGATCAGTCAAAAATAGAAGTTATTAAAGAATGGCCTGTTCCTGTGACTGTCAAACAGCTAAGAGGATTCTTAGGGTTGACAGGTTATTATAGGAGGTTCATATCCTCTTATGGGGCAATAGCTAAGCCACTGACTTCATTGTTACAAAAAGATGCATTCAAATGGTCAACTATAGCACAACAGGCTTTTGACCAGTTGAAACAGGCACTTATGCATGCTCCTGTGTTAGCTTTGCCTGATTGGTCCAAAGAGTTTGTATTAGAAACAGATGCATCCTCAAAAGGGTTGGGAGCAGTGTTGATGCAAGACAGACATCCACTAGCTTTTGTTAGCAAAGCATTATCTACTAGACAATGCTCCTTATCAGTATATGAGAAGGAACTGCTTGCAATACTTATGGCAGTTAAGCATTGGCATCAGTATCTAATTTTGAAGCATTTCACTATTAGAACTGATCAAAAGAGTTTGAAGCACCTACTTGAACAGAAAATTACCACCCCTCTTCAACATACTTGGCTCAGCAAGTTAATGGGATATGATTATTCCATTGTGTATAAAAAAGGTGTTGATAATGGAGCAGCTGATGCTCTATCCAGAATTCATGGTGCTGCACTATTTCAGATGGTTGTGTCTAGTTATGAACCTCTCTTGTTGAGCAGAATCAAAGAAAGTTTAAGAAGAGATGATACTGCTAAAGAGATTATTCAGAGATTACAGCAGGGTGAAGTTGTTGAGAAATACACATGGGATGGAGAGTTGCTGAGAAGAAGAAACAAGATATGGATTCCAAATGATATGCAACTAAGGAAGGATATTTTGGTCATTTGTCATTCTTCTCCACAAGCTGGGCATTCTGGTATTCATAACACTCTTCAAAGATTTAAAGACATGTTCTATTGGAAGAGAGCAACTATTGATGTTAAAGAATTTGTTAAGAAGTGTGACATCTGCTTGAAGGCAAAGTATGAAACAGTAGCCTCTCCTGGGTTACTGAGCCCATTGCCTATTCCTGTCACAATTTTCTCAGACATCTCCATGGATTTCATTGGGGGCTTGCCTAGTTCACAAGGGTATGATTCTATTCTGGTCATTGTTGACAGACTCACCAAATATGGACATTTTTTGCCATTGAAGCATCCTTACACTGCTGTGAAAGTAGCCCAGGTAGTCATGGACAATGTGTTTAAGATTCATGGTTGCCCACAGACTATTGTGTCTGACAGGGATGCTATCTTCCTTAGTAAATTTTGGAAGGAATTCTTAAGATTGCAGGGCATTTCTCAGGCTTTATCAACTGCTTATCATCCACAAACGGATGGTCAAACAGAAGTGTTAAACAGGTGTTTGGAGACCTATTTGAGGTGTATGGTGATGACTGAACCTCATACATGGGCCAAATGGTTAGCATTAGCTCAGTGGTGGTACAATACCACTTGGCATTCTGCTATTCAAATGTCTCCTTATAAAGCTTTGTTTGGAATAGAGCCTCCTATTCATTTACCACATATTCCACTAGACACTGATGTTGCTGCTGTGGAAGAGTTCTTTACAGCAAGAGAATCAATGGTGGACATACTTAAACAAGCTCTCTTCAAGGCCAGAAATAGGATGAAGCAATTTGCTGATCAACACAGGTCTGAAAGATCACTTAATGTAGGTGAATGGGTGTATCTTAAACTACATCCATATGTTCAGACCACTCTGAGAGTCCACAGATATTCAAAACTCTCTCCAAAGTACTATGGACCTTTTCTTATAGTAGCTAAAGTCGGTCCAGCTGCTTATAAGTTAGACCTACCCTCTGGTTCACAAATCCATTCAACATTCCATGTTTCATTGTTGAAGAAGGCTGGGGGGCCTCCTGAGGTGGTCCATCCAATTCCAGAAGTGGCTAATAGTGGTATGCAACCGTACAAGATTCTAGACAGGAAGTTAGCAAGACAAGGTAATCGACCAGTTGTTAAGTTCTTAATTCAATGGAAGGATCATCCCTTACATGATGCCTCATGGATGGTTTCTGAGGAGTTTATGTTGAAATTTCCTGACTTTCCGGTTGATTCTTGAGGTCAAGAATGCTTAAGGGGGGAGTATTGTCACGAATAAAGAAAGATTAAAGTTTGTAGGGGGCAATTATGTCAATATGTGATAGTTAAATAGCTGTAATATGTTCAAGGACTGTTTGTGTCATAGTTGTATAGTTTGAGGATTAGAATAAGTCAAAGTCTAAAGTTGTAACGGTCAGTCGTTATATAGTCGTTATAGTCGTTATTGACAGTTATCGATGAAATGAATTGAGCTATTCCCTCTCTGTTCTGTGTTCTTCCATTTTATCGTAACAAACTGGTATCATTGTCACGAATAAAGAAAGATTAAAGTTTGTAGGGGGCAATTATGTCAATATGTGATAGTTAAATAGCTGTAATATGTTCAAGGACTGTTTGTGTCATAGTTGTATAGTTTGAGGATTAGAATAAGTCAAAGTCTAAAGTTGTAACGGTCAGTCGTTATATAGTCGTTATAGTCGTTATTGACAGTTATCGATGAAATGAATTGAGCTATTCCCTCTCTGTTCTGTGTTCTTCCATTTTATCGTAACAAACTGGTATCAGAGCCTTCGATTCTTCTCGGAGCTCTTAATCCACCATTGTTTCCGATCAATCACCATTGTTTCCGATCAATTACCAACTGATCATCATTCAAGTCCGTTCATTCCATTTGGATTAATCTTCTTTCGATTAATCAACTGTTGATTCTAATTGGATTAATCTTCTTTCGATTAATCTTTCCGATTCAATTCTGCTCGGATTAACCCTCTTTCGGTTAATCATTTCAAATTTTGACCTAATTCAATTCAATCACTCGGTGCTCTTTTGATTCCAATTAAAACTTGTTAATGTCAACAAGACAGCAAGAAATGGATCGTGTGGAGAAAATAGCTAAAGATAACGCTCAAGCCATTCAAGCCCAACAAGCCATAATTGAAGAAAACTCCAATCATGTACAACATTTACAAATTCAGATGGTAGAAGTGTGTAATCAATTGAAAGACTTGAAAGAATTGTTATCACAGCATCATAGAGGGTCTGATCAAGGCTGGTCAGATTAGGAAGATTAGATTTTCCAAAGTTTAATGGAGAGGATGTTGAAGGATGGTTGTATAAGTGCAATCATTTCTTTACCATGGATAAGACCCCAAATCAGTTGAAAATGCAGTATGCTGTGGTGAATCTTGAAGGTGTGGCTTTACAGTGGCATCAAGGCCATATGACCAGCCAAGGCAGAGAATTAGAAGAAATGGATTGGGAAGATTATTCAAGATCCATTCTCAACAGATTCTCAACCAGATTATCTGAGGAGCCTATTGAAGAATTAAAGAATTTGCAGCAAACAGGTACTTTACAAGAGTATTGTGATGCATTTGATGCCTTGTTGAATAGGGTCAAATTATGTGAAGAGTATGCTGCTGGACTATTTGTTGCTGGATTAAAACCTGAAATAAGATGCTTGGTAAAGATTTTTAAACCAAGAACAGTGAGAGATGCTATTGCTATGGCTAAACAACAAGAGGTTGTGTACTACACTTTATTTGGAAGTAAAGACCCCAAGAAAACCAGTTCTTATACCCCATCCTTTCAGAAAACCAATAATAATAATAGCCATAATAATAATAATAATAATACTACCACTACAATTACACCCTATAAAACACCTTCTACTAATACAAACAACCTATCCTTGTTACCTACCCCTTCAACCAACAAAATGATCAAACCTGTTAGAAAAGTTTCCACCAAAGAAGCTGAAGAGAAAAGGGCCAGGGGTGAATGCTTTTGGTGCCCTGAAAAGTATACATCTACTCACAACTGTAAGTTCAAACAATTGTACATACTGGAAGTGGGAGACATAGATGAATCTGATAGTACAAATGAAAATGAAGTAGTGACAGTTCATGAACTTCCAGTAGAACCCCATATTTCTCTGAATGCCTTAACAGGAGTTCCATCCTTTAGTACTATGAGGATAGTGGGAACTATAGGCACAAGAACCTTGTATATCTTGATTGACTCAGGATCAACTCACAATTTTTTGAAGAAGAGTTTGGCTTTAAAGCTGAAATGTCCAACTCAAGCTGTTACTTCTTTATCAGTTACTGTAGCAGATGGGAATAAATTGTCCTGTGTAGAGTTATGTAAGGATTTTCAGTGGGTGATGCAAGGTATTTGGTTCAAGTCTGATGTGTTTTTGTTGCCATTGGAAAATTATGATATGGTGTTGGGGGTTCAGTGGTTGCAGACTCTAAATGACATTGTTTGGAATTTCAAGAGCCTTACAATGCAATTTCATATAGGGGATCAGAAGTTTGAGTTAAAGGGCACAAATATTCAGAATTTATCTTTGTGTTCTGTAGAGAAAATGAGTTTTATGATGGAGACTGAAAGTCAAGAAGTGCAGGCTCAATTGTTTAGTATTCAAGAACAAGTTCAGGGAACTTTTCAACATCAGGCTAAGGTAAAAGACAATGCAGAAAACAAGTTGGTAGAAGAATTGTTGAAAGAGTTTGCTGATGTGTTTCAAGAACCAACTTCCTTACCACCTGCAAGACAATGTGACCACAAAATTGAATTGATTGATGAAAAAGCCACAATCAATCAAAGGGCCTACAGATATCCAGTGGGACAGAAAGACATTATTGAGAAAATGGTGCAAGAAATGAAAGAGATGGGCATCATAAGAGACAGTGTAAGCTCTTTTGCATCACCTGTGGTTTTAGTTAAGAAAAAAGATGGAAGTTGGAGGTTTTGTGTGGATTATAGAAAATTAAATGAGAATACAATCAAGAATAGATTTCCTATTCCTTTGATAGAAGAGTTAATTGAGGAATTAGGAGGGGCTGAAGTGTTTTCAAAGCTGGACTTAAGGTCTGGTTATCATCAAATAAGGATGCACACAGATCACATCCACAAGACTGCTTTCAGAACTCATCAAGGCTTATTTGAGTTTTTGGTGTTACCTTTTGGACTTACTAATGCCCCTGCAACTTTCCAGGGTCTCATGAATGCTGTCTTTAGACCACTACTCAGAAAGAAGGTATTAATTTTCTTTGATGACATCTTGATTTACAGTAAAAATTTTCAGCAACATCTCACAGATTTGAGGGAAGTGTTATTGATTTTTAGAGAGAATCATTTGTTAGCAAAGAAATCTAAGTGTAGCTTTGCTGGGTCTAAAGTAGAATATTTAGGCCATGTGATTTCAAAAGAAGGTGTAGCAACTGATCAGTCAAAAATAGAAGTTATTAAAGAATGGCCTGTTCCTGTGACTGTCAAACAGCTAAGAGGATTCTTAGGGTTGACAGGTTATTATAGGAGGTTCATATCCTCTTATGGGGCAATAGCTAAGCCACTGACTTCATTGTTACAAAAAGATGCATTCAAATGGTCAACTATAGCACAACAGGCTTTTGACCAGTTGAAACAGGCACTTATGCATGCTCCTGTGTTAGCTTTGCCTGATTGGTCCAAAGAGTTTGTATTAGAAACAGATGCATCCTCAAAAGGGTTGGGAGCAGTGTTGATGCAAGACAGACATCCACTAGCTTTTGTTAGCAAAGCATTATCTACTAGACAATGCTCCTTATCAGTATATGAGAAGGAACTGCTTGCAATACTTATGGCAGTTAAGCATTGGCATCAGTATCTAATTTTGAAGCATTTCACTATTAGAACTGATCAAAAGAGTTTGAAGCACCTACTTGAACAGAAAATTACCACCCCTCTTCAACATACTTGGCTCAGCAAGTTAATGGGATATGATTATTCCATTGTGTATAAAAAAGGTGTTGATAATGGAGCAGCTGATGCTCTATCCAGAATTCATGGTGCTGCACTATTTCAGATGGTTGTGTCTAGTTATGAACCTCTCTTGTTGAGCAGAATCAAAGAAAGTTTAAGAAGAGATGATACTGCTAAAGAGATTATTCAGAGATTACAGCAGGGTGAAGTTGTTGAGAAATACACATGGGATGGAGAGTTGCTGAGAAGAAGAAACAAGATATGGATTCCAAATGATATGCAACTAAGGAAGGATATTTTGGTCATTTGTCATTCTTCTCCACAAGCTGGGCATTCTGGTATTCATAACACTCTTCAAAGATTTAAAGACATGTTCTATTGGAAGAGAGCAACTATTGATGTTAAAGAATTTGTTAAGAAGTGTGACATCTGCTTGAAGGCAAAGTATGAAACAGTAGCCTCTCCTGGGTTACTGAGCCCATTGCCTATTCCTGTCACAATTTTCTCAGACATCTCCATGGATTTCATTGGGGGCTTGCCTAGTTCACAAGGGTATGATTCTATTCTGGTCATTGTTGACAGACTCACCAAATATGGACATTTTTTGCCATTGAAGCATCCTTACACTGCTGTGAAAGTAGCCCAGGTAGTCATGGACAATGTGTTTAAGATTCATGGTTGCCCACAGACTATTGTGTCTGACAGGGATGCTATCTTCCTTAGTAAATTTTGGAAGGAATTCTTAAGATTGCAGGGCATTTCTCAGGCTTTATCAACTGCTTATCATCCACAAACGGATGGTCAAACAGAAGTGTTAAACAGGTGTTTGGAGACCTATTTGAGGTGTATGGTGATGACTGAACCTCATACATGGGCCAAATGGTTAGCATTAGCTCAGTGGTGGTACAATACCACTTGGCATTCTGCTATTCAAATGTCTCCTTATAAAGCTTTGTTTGGAATAGAGCCTCCTATTCATTTACCACATATTCCACTAGACACTGATGTTGCTGCTGTGGAAGAGTTCTTTACAGCAAGAGAAGCAATGGTGGACATACTTAAACAAGCTCTCTTCAAGGCCAGAAATAGGATGAAGCAATTTGCTGATCAACACAGGTCTGAAAGATCACTTAATGTAGGTGAATGGGTGTATCTTAAACTACATCCATATGTTCAGACCACTCTGAGAGTCCACAGATATTCAAAACTCTCTCCAAAGTACTATGGACCTTTTCTTATAGTAGCTAAAGTCGGTCCAGCTGCTTATAAGTTAGACCTACCCTCTGGTTCACAAATCCATTCAACATTCCATGTTTCATTGTTGAAGAAGGCTGGGGGGCCTCCTGAGGTGGTCCATCCAATTCCAGAAGTGGCTAATAGTGGTATGCAACCGTACAAGATTCTAGACAGGAAGTTAGCAAGACAAGGTAATCGACCAGTTGTTAAGTTCTTAATTCAATGGAAGGATCATCCCTTACATGATGCCTCATGGATGGTTTCTGAGGAGTTTATGTTGAAATTTCCTGACTTTCCGGTTGATTCTTGAGGTCAAGAATGCTTAAGGGGGGAGTATTGTCACGAATAAAGAAAGATTAAAGTTTGTAGGGGGCAATTATGTCAATATGTGATAGTTAAATAGCTGTAATATGTTCAAGGACTGTTTGTGTCATAGTTGTATAGTTTGAGGATTAGAATAAGTCAAAGTCTAAAGTTGTAACGGTCAGTCGTTATATAGTCGTTATAGTCGTTATTGACAGTTATCGATGAAATGAATTGAGCTATTCCCTCTCTGTTCTGTGTTCTTCCATTTTATCGTAACATAATATGGACAGTTTAAATAAAAAAACACAAAAAAAAAAACAACTAGATTAACTAAAACAAAAAGAAAACAAATGGACCCAAAGAAATCAAAGAGTGTTTCGAAGGGTGGGAGGGGAACCTCGAAATCTAAAGTCGGGGGTTCTAGTAGTCGAGGTAGAGGTTCGGGTTTGGGTTCGGTTGACGCCTATAGGCCCATGATCAATTTTCCAAAAAGCCAACCCACCCACAACCGTTTTACCAACAACCCCAACAACCACAATTAGGCGATGATGATGACGCGGAAGAAACCGTGCCAGAGACACAGTTGCAGGAACATGGAGATGAACAATTAGGCGATGAAGCGGATGAGATGCTTGAAGTAGAAGATCAAGTTGTAGAAGTTGATGCGGGGGGGGGGGGGGAATATGCAAAGCGAACAACAGCTGTGAAGTGGAATACGGCACAAGAGGTTGCTTTGGCAAAAGCTTCGTGCTCTGTGTCGGAGAACAGGGAGAAGAGTAACCAAAGAAGAAGGGAAGTTTTTGGAGGGTAGTCCAAAAACATTTCGCGGCACTGTTGTGAGGATCCACCCGAACAGTTGATCAGATTACTTCTAAATGGACCACCTTGAACCCACAAATGAATGCGTTCAATGGCCTTCATCAACAAGCGGTAACGATTATAATATATTTAACTTACGGTTTTATTTAATTATACAAAATTTTCTAAATTATATTAACTTGCGGTTTTATTTAATTATATATGAGCGCCTACGAGAGAGTGGATGTAGTGATCTAGACGTCATGCAAACGGCGTTGAAAGATTACAAAAAAAGTTATCCTTCTGGTTTTAATTATCAAGCGGCATGGGAGATTGTAAAGGATCACGACAAGTGGAAAAAGCAAGTGTTGATGGGTGAAGAACCGTCCGATAGTCATTCCAACAAGAGACGGAAGTCTTCGAAAAGCGGCAACTATTAGGCGACTGCCTTTTCCACACTGGACGACTCGATTCACGCCCACTAGCCACATGTCGGATCTCAATAAAGATACCAACCCAACGAGGCCCAAACGAAAAAAAATAAGAAAGCCGTCGACGCCGAGTCTTCAAGCAAATCATCCTGGGTTGACGAATTTGGGTAATACCGAGCGATGAAAGAAGAGAAACTGAACCAGTTTGTCACCCTACAATCTCAACAAGGCGAAAAAAATTTAGCGTTTTGAAAGGAACAATGCGATTTGTTAAGAAAAAGGCAATATCACCACGACTTGAATATGTATTCAAAACCGCATGACTACCTCAAATGTAAATCTTTGGAGTAGGTTTTGAAACGTAAAGAAGAAATCGCGGCGCAATGTGAATGGTACCGTTATTGGGTTGAAGGTGACGAGGAGGATGAATGCGTTTGTATGTTTATTTTAATTGATGTTTCTTGTAATTTTTTTTTAATTTTAATGGAACGGTTTTATTTTTTAAGTTTTACAAACGGTTGTTTTAAATCAAACAGTCATTTTTTTTTAAAACGGTAATCAAAAAAAGAAAAACTAAAAAATAAAAATTTTGGTGAAATGCATCAGTTAAATGTTGCCTATTTAGTGAAGTAACTTGATAGGATTACTTAGTAGTCACCGTAAGAGTTGTCGATGAATTATTTTAGTTATTCTAGAAACACTATTGGTACGACAATAAGTTTCGATGATAAGAATTTAATAACATAAATGTACTATAGCACTATTTTAGCTAAATGAGTATAATAATATAATAGCCACGCCTGTACTATGAAGCAAAGCATATAAATATGTCTAGAAACTAAAAGTAGGAAAGTTCTCAATTTATTTATTTTTCTATTGATCAAATTTCCATTCGAAAGCCTAACCGCACGCCTGTAAATGAACTGAATGAATACGAACACATAATTGAACACAATTTTGTGTTCATGTTCGTTTATTAAGAAATTTGTTGTGTTCGTATTCATTTAAAATTTAAACGAACCGTTCATGAACATAAACAAATACAAATGATCGGTCGGAAGTGGAAGAAGGTGGGGTTGTGGAGTGTGGAGAAGAAGAGAGGTGGGGCTGTGAAGTGTGGAGAGCGGCTGATATGTTTAGAATGTTAAAATTAGGGTTAAGTTTTTAGAACATATCAAATATATTGTATATAATATAATATAAATTCAGGTTACTTCACAAAAGGGAAATAAATAATAAAAATAAAGTGAAGTTGAATTAAACGAACAAAAATAAACGAACATAAATGAACGAACGTTCATGAACATAAATGAACGAGCAAAACGTGTATTCATGTTTATTCGTTTAATTAAACGAACAAAAAATTGTGTTGGTGTTCGTTCATTTATTTAAAAAAACGAATATAAACGAACTTTCCACCGAACAGTTCATAAACATTCAATTCGTTTACAGGCCAATCTAACCGTAATCCACTAGTTTTACTTTTATTGTCCTGGTCTAGAGAATGAAAATGAAAATTATAACATTAAAATAAGGCCCCAGCGATTCACACCCCCACCCTTCTATTTCAACCCCCTAAAGCGCCTCGCTTTGGCCTAAGCGAGGCGCTTGGGGTCAAATCAGCCGAGGTTATACGAGGTGGCAGGAAAAGTGGAATATTTTGATCCAAAGTGCATAACTTTGGCCAAAGCGAGGCGCTTTGGATCAAAGTTTTAATTTGAGGTATTTTTTGGTGTTTTAAATTGATTTTTATTTTATTTTTATTTTTTTAATTTAATTATTTAAAAAAGTTAAAAAAGAAAAACTTGACATCATCAACCACGTATAGTCAAAGATTTTAACAATAGATTCAGGAAGCTTGAACAATATATTCAGTACTTTCGGGAAAAATACAACATTAATCTTCGTTATCCTTTATCATCTCTAATCATGAAGACCTTGATCTGCAATATTTGAAAACTATCATTTCTTGACATGCTTGGTAACAGAAAAGAACACGTTCTTCTTTTGTTCTACAATTTTTTTGTTAGTTGTTAATGTTGTTATAGTTTTTCTACTTTTAGAAAAAATAAAAAACCAATTCGAATGCGGTATGCGCGTTAAATTTCATCAAATAAGTGAAAAACGCGAATTGATCAAACTTTGTAGAGGCCTATGTTCTACGAGAGGTTAGTTGGCAATCAAAGGATCCGCTTGGAGTCTAAAGCTTCGCGTGTCATCTTGAAGTATTCAATTCCGATAATCCACACATTTCTCCTGAAGCCAAACCTCTCTAGGTTTACCGTCACTAAACGAATTCACCTTAGGCCTCGGTTTGTCCACTCCAATTCCTAACATTAATTCCAATTCCAATTCCACCGGTGCAATTAGAATTTGAAGAGAAGTTATTATCATCACCATCCACAATGTTCTTACCTAGAGCTACCAACCATCCGTTGAAGAAGAAGAAGATGACAGATATCACTAACATAACTTGCACCGGCTTGAGATATGAGTTTGATTTAGCTTAAATCTCTCTGATCCATGGTATCTACTTTCACCTGAAGCTTCACTTTCCTAGGAAGAAGATCAGAGCTCCAAAAGCAAGTGTGAAGATCAAGAGGATCCAAGTTGAAGATGAAGATGACAGATATCACTAAGATAACATGACACGCGATAATCGCTACGGTTAGTGGATACCATGGATTAGAGAGATTAAAGCTAATCAAACTCATATCTCAAGTTGGTCCAACAACGAAATTTGACTTGCTTGCATTGGAATTTTGTACAAAATCATCTCATTGCATATTCTCCATATCCATACCTTATTTCAAGTATCTTGTAAAAGTCATTCGGTCTTCAAGACTTCTAGGAGTTAACAAAGGTTGACTTCTTTGAGCATTAACCATGACTATATTACATTATTATTATTATTATATAAATTATTGTTATATTTGCAACCTAGTTCCTTTGTTTTATTATTATAATAATAAATAATTATTATTTATTTTTATTTTATTTTCTTTTTTGATGGTGTAATGATGATGATGGTTATGATTTGACAAACGATTTATGAAAGTATCAGGAATCGGAAATTAGTAAAACGATTTATGAAAGTATCAAGAATCGGGAATTTGTAAAATGATTTTATAATTCTTTAAAGGATGAACACGAGTATACTCAAACAAGGGGTCCGCGTTTCGATACGTTTTAATTGATCGGATGTGACTTTTGAAAACCACAAACGATCAATTAAACATTACGAAACGCGTCAAACAGAGACCGGAAGTCCAGCATGTCGATTAGACATGCAAAAATCGTGTTTTGGAAAAATATGGGTATCGAATGTATAGTCGGAGCACCACGTACAATGATTCATGAAAGTTGAACAAACTCGTATGTTTCAACCAAAACACACAAACGAGCAATAAATGATCTGTAACGCCTCAAACGAATTTTGTTGTATTGGGAACAACTAAAAAACATTTTAAAATGAATTAAAATTATTTTTTAATCAATAACAAGTATTTAAAATGAATTAAAACAAATTATTATTTTTTTAAAAAAAGGCCAAAGCGCATGGCTTTGGCCAAAGCTAGGCGCCTGTGGTCTAATCAAGCAAACCAGACGCCTAGCTTTGGCCTTTTTTTTAAAATTTAATTTGTTTTAATTCATTTTAAATACTTGTTATTGATTAAAAAATAATTTTAATTCATTTTAAAATGTTTTTAGTTGTTCCCAATACAACAAAATTCGTTTGAGGAGTTACGGGTCGTTTATTGCTCGTTTGTGTGTTTTGGTTGAAACATCCGAGTTTGTTTAACTTTCATGAATCATTGTACGTGGTGCTCCGACTATACACTCGATACCCATATTTTTCAAAAACACGATTTTTGCATGTCTAATTGACATGCTGGACTTCCGGTCTCTGTTTGACGCATTTCGTAATGTTTAATTGATCATTTATGGTTTTCAGAAGTCACATTCGATCAATTAAAACGTATCGAAATCGTTTTACTAATTTCCGATTCTTGATACTTTCATAAATCGTTTGTCAAATCATAACCATCATCATCATTACACCCTCAAAACAGAAATAAAATAACAATAAATAAAATAATAATAATAAATCATTGCTCCAACATAACTTGCACCAGCTTGAGATATGAGTTTGATTAGCTTAAATCTCTCTGATCCATGGTATCCACTAACCGATCAAAAACGAGATCCATATTTAGACGTTAGGGTTTGATAAACACAAAACTTATTATTAAAAAGCAACAAAAACAAAACTAGAATCTTAAATCGTACGATGAAATAAAGAGAGGCCTATTAGGAGTGCCGTGGAGGAAGATCGTCGGTTTGCTGTAGTTGATGATGGCGCAGAGGTTAGCGGTAAGTTTAAATTTTTGAATGATGTTCGTCGGTTTGCTCTCTATATACTAATTCATAACAAAGGTAGGAAAGTATTCATATATAAAAAACATTAAAAAGTCACTATTCAACGAAAATGTATCTTCTCACAGTGACATCGAACACTTTATAAAGCAACAAATTCAAAACAGAGGTAGGAAAGTAAAGCTTCAGGTGAACAGTTATTTGGAATGTTACTGATCAATAGAGTAACGATCGCTTTACAACGCCGAAAACGACTATCATCACTCGATTTCTTTCGACAACCAGTATAACGAACTCTGTATGGGTTGCTTGTTAGTGGCGATCCTACTGTCGATTTCTTTCGACAACCAGTACAGTTGAAATATTATATTACAATAATATTACCTTGAGCAAAAAGTTGTGTTTGAAGCCTTGTTCTTTTAGTTTACATTTTGTTAGGAATTTAAACAGAGAAGATGAAGGGTTAGTTATCACACTGCACTTCAAGTAGAAGAAGATGAAGAAATAAATGAAGTCTATTAATAGAGGTTAGTAGGTTACTCATTATTTCTAGGATGCAAAATCGTGATGTGATGGATTTTTATAATTTTAAATTATTATAATTATTTAAAATTATTATTATATTTGCAACATAGTTCCTTTATACCAGGTTGCAAAGGAACTTCAGGTCAGCCAGACGTTTGTCAAAAGCAAGTGTAAGTTATGTTGGAGCAATGGTTGTGGAAAGAAATCGACAGTAGGATCGGCGCTAACAAGCAACCCATACAGAGTGATGATAGTCGTTTTCGGCATTATAAAGCGATCGTTACTAATTTTTTTAGGATTAACTAATAATTTTTTAGGATAAGATCTAAACAGACTTGAAGCATATGCGATTCTGGTCAGACTAGGGTTTCTCAAACTAAATTTTTATGATATGTTGTCCTTTTCTCACAGCTTAAAGTTGACTTGAAGCATATGCGATTCTGGTCAGACTAGGGTTTCTCAAACTAAATTTTTATGATATGTTGTCCTTTTCTCACAGCTTAAAGTTGAAACATATTGGCTTTCAAAAATTGTAAAAAAATATTACTTTAGGATACTTAAATTTTGCCAATTTAAATAATACAGTGTACTGTTGACCTTTGGCCTTTTATTTTCTAACTTATTTTGACATTTTGTTGTTGCAGCCTTTGATTATGCTCCAACAGAATTATTGCAAAGTCTCATGTGGTCTTCGAATGGCTTTGAGATGCAGGGTGCTTTCCAAGATTTCGTGTTGCTCTTGGCATAGATCTTCATGTAGGTATTAATTAATTATACATTTTTATTAACTTAGGTTATTGGTTATTATCATTTTTAGGGTTCACAGCTAAAATGGGTGTTTCACTTGCTTTTAAAGATCGTGTTCTCATTTTCTTGAATGATGATGAACTGCAGATTGACTTGAAGCATTTGATGTTGGTTTTAGCATAGCTATTCATGTGGTAATCTTTATTTATAGTTTTGTACTTTTTGGTTTTGAGTCTTTATATTTTTTTAGTGTTCTTGACGAAATTGGGTAGTTTTACTTGATTTTCATAGATAAAGATTGAAGCTTTGGTGTAGATCTGTTCTTTGGGTTTAGTTAAACGGGTTTTTGGTTAATCGAGTTTCGGAACCTTCAAATCAAACCCAATAACGACCCGTATCACTATGCTCAAAATACACCACAGCCATTGGTGTAACCCTTCCTGACCCCAATGAACAAAGATGAAAAACACCTATTCGTTTGTTTGTTGTAAAAAATAGTTGGTTGAAAACGGCTTATTCATTGTAGCTGGTTGATTAAATGTACAAGATAAATTAATTATAATTACTCACTTTCAAATCACTTTACCATGAAGTGTAATTATAAAGCATTATCTATTTCTGTAACAAATTTTGTTGTTAATATATAATATTATTGTTGATATTCCACTGTTGTATTATTGTGAGAGCTAATTTGCATATTTATCGTTGAACTAGATAGTTACTGTCACATTCTGATAAGGAGGGCTGGACGAAATAACAGATTGATAATAAACTTGCACAACGGAGACTAATACTTTTTATTTATACAACAAATTGGTTTCGAAATAATATAAATACAATATAAAAATCACTAATGTCTAATGCAGGGACGAATAGCGGTGGTCGTCGAAGCAGTTGAGGAAGTGTAATCCACTAGTCCATCCAATCTCTATTCGGTTTCTCTAATCCGCAACTATCTATCATATACCTCGTGATTGCCATCCATCCATTTGTTGTACCTGAACACATGCTTAAAAAGAGTTTGGGCCAGCAAATATGCTGGTGAGTCCGTGTAAGTAGTTAAGTGAATACAAAACAGTTTAATAGTTCAAAAACAATTTTACAAGTTCAACACATGGTTATGCTTATGGTATTACAATTATACAAGTTGGCCATTCAACCATTAGCACCTAGCGTCATGCCTAACCATGCCTAGATGTCACAACAGAATCTATACTCGTTATTGTTATAATTCTCAACCTATGCACTGCCACATAGGTTCCCCATGGAAAAATATATGCCGCAACTCAGTGGGGGTTTCCGGGTCAGGCCGGACCATTGTGCGTGGGGGTTTCTCCAAGTAGTACTACCCATATATTAAGTCGGCTCACCTAGAGTTAATGAGTGCCTGGTTCAGTATGCATCACAAGCAAGCAGGTAATCACGCTCTGTATAACGAACACCCATAATAAACAAAACACTAGAGGCATGCGTCACCCCAAAACAGTAAAACAGAAAAAAAGGGAATGGTACACGGAACTCACCTTAGCAGCGTATCCTATCACGTTACATCGTCTCATAGCATCCCGAGTCAAGATCCCATTTACCAATCACTGTCAAGATCCTATCCAAGTTCATATACATTAGCGCGTGTAACCAACATGGCAGTTACACGTGTGGGCACGCTTAGGTTATTTAATTGTCATGGTTTTATTCACTCTAACATCGATCAGTAACAATTCTTTTCTAATCATACACATATAGCCCTTTATCCAACTTCTATTTGTTGGGTCGAAAGTATGTAAATATATGTATGGTGATCTAAAGTCCTCATTGCCTCGTTTGTTCTATTATTAATGTCGCCTATTATCCGATGTACCAATTATATAAAAACTAAGTTATATTATGTTTACTGTTTCGTCTTATCGTCCTTAATCTCGCGTCTCATCATTATTCGTTGATATATCATATCATTTATTATCGTCTTTATTCTATCTTTTTTTTTTTGTAACTTCAACTTCATTCACAAAAAGAGACCGATAGGCCTCAAAGCGAGGACTAACGGCTCAAAACAACAAATACAACGGGTAATTAACCCAATTATCCCACGACACGTCCTTAAACTTAGACCTGTTTTTACACCAAAAGAAAGACAAACGTTTAATATTAGCAATAACCATTCTACCCGTTGTCTTCTTATCTTGAAAAACCTTCTCATTCCGCGCACGCCACAGGCACCAACAAGCTATGACGATGATACCGTGCACTAAAATCTTTCCCCATTTTGCCCCCTTGGGCTTCTCTGTACAACTGCAGCAGATCACGAACGTCGAAAACAAAAAACGGCCTTAGCCTACACCACGAACATATTGCATTCCAGACTTCCTGGGCTATGAGACAAGCTGTGAATAAAAGCCCTGCCGTCTCGTCTCCCCACTCTCACAAGTTGCATTGTATCGACCCGACATCAATATTCCTCTTTGACAGTTTGGTTTTAACTGGTAGCCGCTCCATCTCAGCCCTCCAAGCCATAATGCTGCACTTACTGGGCACCCAGTTGACCCATTTAAACACAAAAGAGGCCTGCTGCGAAACCGGTTGAGGCTGCAACCTCCTTTTAACTTCCTGCACCGAAAACTCTTTTTTACTTGTTGTATTCCACCTCCATACATCCGTTTCTGAGCCAGCTGTTGTATTTTGAGTGAGCGTCAGCAAGTTCGTAAACTCGTTGTCACACTGAACAGTCATGGGAAAAACAAAAGCATCCTAAGAGAGCTGCATTTGTTGACCCGATCTGCAGACCCTATCGACAACGAAACAAAATTTCTTTCGATCTGCTTGGAACAAATTAGGACACGAAACAAGCAGAGGAGCTTCTCCTATCCACCAATCCATCCAGAAAGGAACCGAGTCTCCGGACCCAATATCCGCTTTAAAATTATAAACTAACGGTCTTCGTTCACTTTTTATCCCATCCACAACTTTAGCGATGTCTTTCCATGTGCCGCTTAGCTTGCCATTATAGGGGAGAAAGTGATATCGACACCGGGTTTTATGACAAAAGGAAGCGATCTTCTTCCATAGTGTATCCACTTCATGATTAAACCGATAAGCCCACTTAAATAACAAAGCTTCATTCGTATTTTCTAACCGGGGCACTCCCAAACCACCCATTTTTTTGCTAACAGTAACTCGGTTCCATGCCACCTAATGGATTTTTTTCATATCCGCATTCCCGGCCCAAAGAAATCGTCTCATAAGTCGTTCCAGCTTGTTTAAAACTGTTACAGGAGCCTTATAAAGAGACAAGTAATAAATGGGTAAAGCCGACAATACGGACTTAATCAAAGTTAGGCGTCCTCCCATTGAGAGAGTCTTGGCTTTCCATCCCGAGAGTCTTTTCTCGAACACATCTATCACCTTTGACCAGTTTTTGCAGTGATGCATATTAGCCACAACCACTATGCCTAAGTACTCAAAAGGAACCAAACCCTGATTACACCCCAATGTGGAGGTAATATGTATAATATCTGCATCCTCTTGCCCAAGACCAAAAAAATTGGACTTGTTTAAATTTATTTTCAGCCCCGAAGATACATAAAAACATCGCAGAATTCTGGCCAAGTTTTCAACATTACCTTTGTCGCTATCACCCAAGATCATTGCATCATCGGCGTAAAAAAGATGCAATATCTTCAGCTCCTCATTATTAAGCGTAATACCTTTAAAGTCCCCCAAGGCGCAAGCTTTGTCAATCAAACACGAAAGCGCCTCCATAACTATAAGAAATAAAAAAGGAGAAAGGGGATCTCCTTGGCGAAGCCCTTTATAGGAATTGAACTCAAAAGTTGGAGAACCGTTAACTAAAACCGCCGCCCTAGCCGAAATCAAGACTCCTTTGATCCAATCTCTCCATTTATCATTGAAACCCATTTGCTCCATAATAGACATTAAAAAACGCCAATTGACATTATCGTAGGACTTTTCAAAGTCTATTTTAAGGAGAAAAGCTTTAACCTTCTTCTTTTTCAACCAAGTTAGAACCTCGTTCACCATCAATGGGCCGTCCAAAATGAGTCTATCTTTAAGAAAAGCCGATTGAGTTTCCGAGATCACCAATGGTAACACTTGCTTGAGTCTTTCCGCCAGCACCTTAGAAATAATTTTACTAATCATTCCTATAAGTGTGATAGGCCGATAATCCTTTAGAAGAGTAGGATTATCCACCTTAGGAATGAGAGTACTGAACGCTGAACTACACCCTTTACTAATCTTCTCGGTGTTATAAAAGTGATCAAAAATCTTCAGAAAATCATTCTCCAACAAATTCCAATATCTTTTGACAAAATGGAAATTAAACCCGTCAGGCCCAGGCGCCTTATCTGACCCACATTCCCCAATCGCCGCCTTAATCTCTTCTTTGCTGAAACGACGAGATAAGTTTTCTGCCATTTCTGTGGGAATTTTTTTAATATTCTCACAGAAAAGCAGCGATCTTTGATCGTATTTTTCAGCAAAGTGATTCCGGAAGTGTTTGAATACCTCTTTTTTAATCAATGATGGTTTAGAGATCCATTCCCCGTTCACAAGAAGGCCCGGTATCCCGTTTGTAGCTTTCCTACCATTAATAACGCCATGGTAAAAAGCCGTATTATCGTCGCCATACATCGCCCATTTAGTCCTTGACTTTTGTTTTAGATCTTGAACCTTTCTTTGCTCAATCTCTTCAATTTGTTTTTTTCCTTCTTCCCACGACCACCAATCCGACTCTTCCATATCTCTATCCTCCATGGCGGTTTCTATTTTCTCCACATCTTCTTTTAAAGCACTCATCAGCCCTTCTTCACTGTCTTGCCACTTTTTCTTCCAATCCTTAAGCTTTGATCTAAGACATTTAAGCTTAGTCATAAGAGCCACATCAGGGGCCCCGACTACATCTCTTCGTAAGAGCACCTGTTCAACAATCAAATCACAACCCTCCCGTTCCTCCCAAGAATTGTACCATCGAAAAGGTTTAGGCCCAAAGTTAGTATTAATACAAGAACATAACAAAGGGGTATGATCCAAATGACCTCTAGGGAAAGCCCTTAGAACCGCATCAGGTCATTTGTTAAAAAAATCCGAACAAACCGAAAGCCTATCAATTTTACTCAACTTGCACTTATCTCCTTTCTTTGTCATGAAGGTAAATTTTTTTCCCCTCATAACATATTCGTGTCTTTATTCTATCTATGTCTGGTTGTAAGTCTTTTAATCTTCTAGTTCGCATATTATATATATATATATATATATATATATATATAATATAAGTCCATCACTTAGTCCTTAGGGTTGAGTCGGGTCCAATGTGTTATTCAAGTCCCACACGTATAACACATTACAAGTGAGCGATAATCATATATAATTAATTGTCTAGTTAGTTCAGGTACTCAGTTATACCTTCCTTCTCCTAATCAATCCGCATATTAATATTATCCAGGAGTTTGATCAGTCCTTAAACTATGTTGACCGAGTCAAAACTGAGTTGACCCGGGTCTTGGTCTTCATCTCTTTTTCTAGCATACACACCCATCATTTATCATCATGTCGAACCCTTCTACTGAGCCACTGCCGCTGCCATCGCATACCTGCACAATGACTACCACCGCCTTCCTACTGCTTGACAGAACCATCACCATCTGAGCACCACCAAACCACCATCATCTCCCATAGCCTATAAACCACCGCCACTATTATCTATCATCGAAGCCCAAGACCAGACCACCACAATAATACTTCAATCAGTAGCAATCGGTAATAAACATGGAAGCGTAAAAAGATTATCGGCACTCACCAAAAGATCGGACCCTTTTCCTTGAACCACCACCGACGCTGTCGCTCATTATTACCCAACGACCACCATCACTTATCCCCAAACCGGAACCCTAAATCAAAACCCAGGCCGCCACCTGTGACACCCGGCAAACTCCGGTTAATAACTTTCATTAAACTAGTAAGTCTACTATTGTGCATTATGTGTTTGTAATCATTATGTGACTTGTCGGTATGTGAATACGTGTTTATATGTGTTAAAATAGTGTTTAACGCGCCAAAAACCTGTTCTGGAACAATACAGGCGATTAGGAGCCTGGGGAGCTCCTAATCGCCACCTGTATAGGCGATTAGGGGATTGCTGGAGGCGATTAGGGCCCTACTCGCCTGTACTGATGTGCACGAGTCAAAACACCTATAAATACAACCCTTGACTCCCCAAACACCATTTGTGCAACCCTAACTGATCCTAAGCCTCCCACACACCTTGAAACACCTATGGAACTTGTTTTGCCTCAAAACCCACCATCTCCAAGCTTATACACCTTTCTTTGATAAAATCCAAGGTGTGTTCTTCATCCTACACCTTTGTAATGTTATTGTTTTGGTTCCCCAAAAGTCCAGACCTTATTTTGATAAGAATGAGTCTTTAAAAACCTTGGAAATAAGTTCTAAAACAAGTCTAAACCATAATGCTTGCTATATGTGAAGCATTGATGCATATGATGATTTTTGGTGATTATAACATGAATGTTTCCATGAATTTGATGTACTTCTGATGTGTAGGTGTTGTTAGGATGATTATCTATGAGTTTAAGCTCTTGTTATAGTGTTTAGATGAAAGTATGCATTTTGACCCATTTGGGTGATTCTTGAAGAATTAGAATGTTATGATATGATTCATTGCTTGTTTATGGTTAGAAATCATGCTAGATCGATGCTATAACATAGGGATGATGAATTGCAAGTTGTAGGAGGTGTAATCTGATCTTTACTACTTAAGGAAAGATTTCATAGTTAATGAAACCTAGTATTTTGCCATTTTTGGAAATAATCGCACCGAGCCCGTTAGAGCAGAGATAAATTGGGGGTTTTTGCTTGGAAAGGGTTGGCTAATAGTTTAGTTTTGATATTGGGTGTTTTTACAAGTTTCGGATCTGATTTGGAGGGTTTAACGCGCGAAAACGCGCAACAGCTATGCTTGGGGCGAATAGGGCTCTACTCGCCTGATGTATCAGGCGAGTACAGCCTACTCGCCTGATACATCAGGCGAATAGGCCCCTACTCGCCTATTTAACCCCCTTATTCACTAGTTGACTTTTCCTAATCGCATGTAAGTTTCCTAATCGCGTGTACTGCTGTCGTAAACGCATTTTGAAATCCCAGAACATGATTTGACACCTAGGAACATGATAGGAACCCCGGGATACACCCAATGACTTAGTGACACGTGTTCGGACCTGTTTATGCGTTAATTGGATATTATGCTAGACTAGGTGAACTATTGCGCATATTAAGTGTTTAATTGCATATGATGCATGATGTCTTGTATTAACCTAACACGTGGGATGTCGGGTCACCAATGGGATGTCGGGTCTTGTCTGGTACGGTCGGTTTAACAGTCAAAGGTGTTTTCAAACGTTTGTGGTTATGGTCTGGACATTCGGGGACTAGTTAACCTACGGGTTATTAGTCCGGGTACTTACATACATCTTATGATAGGTCGCCGCTATTTGGGGATATCATAGCACACTGATTTAACTGTTTTCAAGTAACGCGATCTAAGGTGAGTTCACGGCCCCACACTTTACTGGTTTTGTTTTCGGGGTGAGAAACATGCGTATACACTTTGATCACACACTTACATGTTATAAATTATAAACACACGTTTTCATGTTATACTATGGCTCACACCTTATTACTATACGGTTCATCTAAGTCCCTTAGAAACCACTAATACGGGGATGTAGCGGGGAAATGTGGATAGCGCTATTGGGCCTGACAAACCCCACTCGACGGCTGGAGGCCGGGCGGGTGCATGTTGTCTCAATCACATTAGGCTTACCGAAGATGAGGTAGTCTGTAAACAAGGTATCACACAGTCAGCAATGGTTTCGCCCGTATGAGTAACACACTTGACGCCTAGCTAGCGTACGAACAAGCATAGTATGAACAGTAACAATAACAGTAACGGTAACGGTAACAGTTTTTAAAGGATTAATGAAACGATTATTGGAAAAGAAAAACCTGTGAACTCACCAGCATTATATGTTGACATTTTTGCATGTTTTCTCAGGTCGCAAAGGTAGCGGTTAATGGCTAGGCGAGCACGGATTCTTGCACGGCGTCTAGAAGTCTTGTTGCATATTAAACTATGATTTGAAAAACTGTAATATGTCTTTTGGTTGTAAACAAGAAATGCTTCTACTGTTGGTTTATGGCTCAAAGCATAATGTTTTGGTTGTTTCATGGAATGTCTTACGTATTTTCTTACATTTAGTTGTCGTTTATTGTGACCGTTGACTTGGATCCTGGTGTGTCACGCGCCTCGCGGTAAAACCCCGCATGTGGAAATTTGAGGGTGTGACACCACCGCTGTCGTATTTTTCCTCTATCTTTATCTTGCTCTCAAATCCTCTGCATCTCTTTCCTGCTCGCGTCTCCTTCTCTCTTTACCGCCCACTCTCTCTAACTCCATCTCTCTCTAAATCAGATCCTTGAGGGTGAAGTGGTATAAGGTGTGTGTGTTTTCCGGAACAGCGCCGCCAGGACTCGCCGGAGCTCCGCCATAGAGGGCGGCAGGAGCCATCCGGCTCCTTACTTTTCTCTATTTCTCTCTTTCTCTCTCTCTAATCAAGTGTGTGTGTGAGAGTTTATAAATATGGTGGGTCATTGGGTGGGTTTGGGTTTATATGTCACACCCTCAAATTCCACTTGCAGGGTTTTACCGCGAGGCGCGTGACACACCAGGATTCAAGTCAACTGTCACAATAAAAGACCACTAAATGTAAAAGAAACGTAGACCATTCATTAAGTTTTCAAGATGTAACTAACGTCAGCGGAAGCATTAGACATCCGTACAACTTCAAAAACATAGACAACATAAGTTTGACAACAATTGAAAACAATGCAAATGAAATCCTAGGCGATGTGAGACACTGTGCGCCTATCAACAGCTACTACCTTAGCGACCTGAGAAAACATGCTAAAAACGTCAGCACAAAATGCTGGTGAGTTCACAGGTTTTTAAGTAAAACGTTTCCAAAAGTTTGAATGTTCCATCATGTTAGTATTATGCTATAAGTACGCCAAATCCGGCATATGAAACCATGTGTAACCGAACTGCCAACCCAGGCATAACTGAACAATCCATGGTGAACTGAACGGCCGAGCCCAGCCAACCGAACTGCCGAACCACGGCTAACTGAACTACCGCCTAGCGGTATAATTGAACTATCGTACAGTAAGAACGCAAAGTAACACTAGCATAACATGATCAGTATGAAAAGCAAGTACGTAGCATGTTTCTCCCTCGAAAACATAAACACTGAAAGAGGGGCCGTGAAACTCACCTTAGATTGCGTTCTTCTTAATAAACCACAAACAATGCAAATGACAGTTCCTAGTATCAGTAAGCTATCATCAAATGCATATGAGTACCCGAACTATTGACCCGCGGGTCAACTAGTCCCTAAGTGTCCAGACCATAACCATTATACGTTTGAAAACATGTTTGACTGATAACCTGACCGCACAAGACAAGACCCGACATCCCATTGCTGACCCAACATCCCACGTGTTAACCAAATACAAGAAATGAAGCAATCATGCACAACTATGCACTTAACACGCATAAAAGTTCACCAAGTCTATCATACAGTTCATATATCGCATATACGAGTCCGAACGCGTGTTATAAGGTTATTAGACGTATCACGAGGTTCCAAACATGATCCTAGATGTTAAATCATGTCCCGGGGTGTCAAAAAACACTTACAACAGCAAACCACACGATTAGGAATCAAACAGGCAATTAGGAAATTCAACACGCAATTTGGAAAGCTAATTGCCTCTTCATCAGGCAATTAGAGGGCTAATCGCCTCCTTTATCAGGCGAGTAGCTCTCCTACTCGCCCCCAGCAGTCCACATGCCACTTTCGCGTGTTTAACCCCCCAAATCAGATCTGAAACATGTAAAAACACCCAACATCAAACCCAAATCATTAAACAACCCATTCCAAGTGAAAACCCCCAATTTATCACCGATCTAACACCCTAATTGCAAATGTTTCCTAAAATGGAAAAGTACTATGAAACATGCATAACTTTCCCTAAATGGTAAATAACCAGATCTCATCACCTACAACATTGCAAATCATCATCCCACTGTTTTAACATCATCCTAGCATGAACCCTAACATCAAAAAAAACATCAAATCACATCATAACATCCTAAATCCTCAAGAATCACCCAAACGGGTCAAAATGCATATTATCATCAAAGCACCATAATAATTCTTGAAAACCTTAGGAAATCATCTTAACAACACATACATATCAGTAAAACATTAAATACATGAAAACATTCGTGTTTCAATCATTAAAAACCGTTTCTTGCATGATTAAACCACATAGAACAAGTATGAAGGTTTAGACTTGTTTTAAAAATTGATTTCAAGGGTTTTCAAAGACACAAACTTGATAAAACTAGGTCTGGACCTTGGGAACCAAAATATCAACATTACAAAGGTTTAGGATAGATAACAAACCTTGGATTTTGCTAAAAAGGAAGTGTAAGCTTAGGGATGATGTGCTTTAGGGCAAAAACGAGTTCCAAAGGTGTATTATGGTGTAAGGGAGGCTTGGGACGAGTTAGGGTTGCACAAATGATGTTATACAAGTCAAGGGTGGTATTTATGGGTGTTTCTATTCGTTCCAGCTGCAGCAGGCGAGTAGACCAGGTTAGAGGTGTTTAGCTCAGGCGATTAGGGCTAATCGCCCCTAGTCACTGGCGAGTAGGGGCGTTAAACACTATTTTAACACATATAAGCACGTATTCACATACCAACAAGTCATATGATGATTATAAACACACAATGCATGATAACTAACACGTTCACATTCGTTTACCAATTCCAGGACTCGAGACTTGTGTGTGTGTGCGTTAAACCCGACGATTCTACAAATCACCAATCCTTGTATACATGGTTATGGACCGACTCCCAATGATCCCGTGGATCATTGTAACGACTCCCAATAATTCCCGGAACCATCATAACAACTCAATTGACCCGGTTAAGTGTAATGTATGCATGACTCGCTAAGGTAGACTTACTAGTTTGACCAATGTTACTAACCTGAGTTTGCCGGGTGTCACATTATATAGTGGGAGGGTTTTGTTAGTTTTTAACAAAACCATTCAAGGTTTTGGTTATGGGTTGGCACACCATGGGGAGGATACGTGTCCTCCCATAGTGACTCATACAAGGGTGTTGGATGGGTTCGTTTTACCATATTCATGAGAACTTTAATCTCAGCAATTTGTGAAAGTGTTGATGATGTAGGTCTAACTACTGACAGAGAATTTTGAGAAAAAGACTTTTGTTGAGATTTTATCTTTTTCTGAGAAAAGGTGTTGCTTGGTTGTTGTTTGTTGGGAAAGAAAGTTTCTTTAAAAATCATTTTTGAGTTGTTTTCCCACAACCAGTTGTGAAATCTTTTTGTTATATTGATTTCCTTTTCTATATCTACAAAATTCTGTTTTGTAGTTAAACAGACCACTAATTTCACATTCTTTTGCCTTCTCCTTTTCATTTTGAGACGTGAAAGGCAAATTTCTGACAATCTTGGTTTGATTTAGGTCATCAGTACTTTCAGGTTTTCAACTCCTGATGTAGATGAAACGACTGATGGTTTAATGTCAGTATTGTTCAGTACTTCTGTAGAACTTTCTTTTTCAAGTTTGAGAAAGTTCTCATGAAAAGATGTGCATTCTTTCACTTCAGAAGTTTGATTTTGAACTATTCTACTCCCATCATCAGTAGTTTTCGGAGTAAAATCAGTTGGAGTTTTAGTATGATTGTACCCTATGCCAAACCTAACATTTGATGCACTTTGTTTGTTAAGCAGCAGTTGGTACCCTCTACATGACTCAACCCATTTTTCATAGTCAACCTTAGTATTAGCAAGCTCTTTTCTAACATTTCCTAGGTCTTCTATCATGATTTTAAGTTGTGCTTGGGTTTCAATATCATTATTTGTCAATTTAGAATTTTCCTTTGATTTTGAAGCAAGTTTTTCTTTCTAAATCACATTTTATTTGAGTATATTTTCTTTCAGAGTCATTGGCTTTGCCTTGAAGATGCACATTGGTCTCTCTTATGAGAGCAAAAGATTCTTTGCATGAATTTGAACACAGTTTTGTCAAAGATTCTTTTGATACCTGAGATAAGGCAGATTTAGAGGTGCAACCCTCAAATGCCATCAAGGAAAAATTCTATCTGCCATTACCAGGTTCTCCCTAGTTGATGTCAAACATTTTGTTGTCTGCATCAGGATTGCATTTAGATGTGTCAAAACGAAGACTGCTCCAGTCAACATACCCTGAAGTAAAAAGACTTTGTTGAGAGGGTTGTTGAGTTTGTGGAGGTTGTTGAGCAGCTGGAATGGAAGGCATTTGTTGTTGGCTCTGCATTTGTTGACCAGGCATCTGAACATATTGTATCTGTGGCACATATTGGATTTGCGGAGCTTGTGCCTGTAAAAAATGTGCACTTCTCTGTGTTCCATTATTCCTATTATAACTAGGGTTAAACTGATTTCCAGACTGTGGTTGGTTAAAGCTAGAGCTTCTACACTCTCTAGCAAAGTGTCACAACTTCTGACACTTATGACATCTAAGTTTAGATTGTCAAAACCAACTTTTGTTGAACTATTCAGTCCTGGAAATTTCCTTCCTGACCTTTTGTAAAATTTGTTAGTTTTTATAATTAACATGGCTAGTTGGTGTAAAATGTCCATTTCTTCCAAGTCATCACTGCTGAAATTTTTTAAGACATCCATGATAAAACACATGTTATCAGCAGTTTGACTGTTTTCATCATTGTCATAAGCTGGATATGATATTTCTGATGAGATCACAGCAGTTATGTCAATGTGGTCAAAAGATCCAATATTATTTGAACAAGAAGGTGAGTCTTGTCCTAAAAGTGTTGTACTACCTAGTACATAGTCATCAGTTGTTTTGCCAGAATTTTGCAACTTTTTCTTTTGATCTATTTCTCTTTCAAAAGTTAACAATCTAAGAACTATAGAGTAAGTTTCCCATTTTTTGGTAATGACCTTAAAAATCTATGAAGCATAGATACATTTGTGTAGGTCTGAGCATCTAATTTCAACTCAGAGATTAATTAGTAGAATCTTTCAAATTGTTGTGTCAAAAGTTTCCACATTAATTTGAGTAAATGTTTCATATTGCTGAGCAAGGATTTCTCTGATGTTGGCAATCACCTCTTCAGTTCCTCCAAACTGCTCTTTTAGGCAGTCCCAAAGCTCTTTGGCACTTTCACAATGTAAAAGTCCAAAGTAGATTTCATTTGAGAGACCCATTGCCAACATAGAGAAGGCCTTGGCATCAAGCTCAAGTTTAAGGAAATCTTTATCTGTGTAGTCTATTGGTCTTTTGGTATTTCAACTTTAGTTTCAAGATTTATATTTACTGGTTTATGGGTCCATACATTACAGATCTCCAACAACCAGTGTTTGTCTGAGACAAAGTATGTGCCAGCCCTTTTTTCCATATGTTATATTCTGAACGAACAAGCATAGGAGGCTTATTGGCAGATCCAGTATTATGAGGATCCATTTTTGAGAGTATTGATTTGTCAAGTTTTTCTCAAAGTGATGGATGTTTTTTGAAAAAGTGAACTTTTATCCTTTATTAAATATCAATAAGAGCCTGTGTCGGATTCTCAATTTGTTAGATTGATATTTGATTAGATAAACCAGTGCTCTGATACCAATTGTTAGATCAGTTAGCTCTTTAACAGTTATTACTTATGAACACTTATGTGTTGTAAGTTTTATCAAAACAGTTTGCACAGCGGAATAAGTGAAGTGTTCAGTTATAAAGTTTCACTTTCAACATGAATTATTACTCCCCCTAGATGTAATGAACTAAAGACAGTTAATGAGAATCTAAACACTTGAATGTATATGACAATAAGTATGCAAAGAGATTCTCAGATATGAAATGGTATTTCAATTAAAAGCCTTTAAAGGATTTCAGTTTAATAAAATCAATGTCTAAAATAGTGGGATCAACCCATCTATTTATAGACAAACAGATACATGCAACTTGATACAAAAGCAATCCTACAATAGGCTGTAGTCTTGGAACTTGTACAAAAACATAAAGTAATGTTATTATACTAAACTACTGAAACATAAGGCGGCGGAAAGATTCTGTTACAACTGCTGATGAGTGACAAAGTACCGATGAGTAGTTTGTCTTCAGTAGTTCTTCAGTTGGCTTGTCTGGTTTGACTTCAGATCTTCTGATCTTTTATTCTTCAGTACTTGTTGAATTCTTCTTTAGTAGTTTCATTCTTCTTTCTTCAGTAGTTCTATACTTAGCATATTTTGGCAGAAATAGGAATTAGACTAAGGTTAGTAAAAGAGGTTTCTTCAATCCTTTTTGTCCTTACAAGCATGATGCGTCTTTTTTGGTGATGCAAGAAACGCAAATGTCGAATTCGGACTCCGTTGATTTGAGTCGAGTTGGGGGGGGGGGGTAATGGTTATAGGTGTGATAAAGTAGATACTGAATGGAGATTGGGTGGGCTTATTAGTGTTTGGGATGAGAAGGTTTTTTCAAATATTTTTTCGATTCCGAATCCTAATGTTCTGGTTACTGGTGGTTATTTAGTTTCGGACAATACCCCTATAAAATGGCCACAAGCGATTTGTCGAGTATTACCGAGGGGGTCTGATCATGGCCGCAAGCGATTTGTCGAGTATTACCGAGGGAAAGGTCTGATCATTGCCCTTTTGTCACACCCTCAAATTTCCACTGTGGGGTATATACCGCGAGGCGCATGACATACCAGGATCCCATAGCCATAAGTCATATGAACGAACTCTAAATGCCCAAACCATTTAGTTCGTTTTCAAAAATCAAGTTTAGTTAAGCTGCGGAAGTGTAAACCAAGTTTAAACCTTTTTAAAACAATGCGCAAAACAACGCGCCCAAGATAAAACCATATGAAAGATAACATAAAAGCATGATATATAATTTAGGTGTATGCCCAAGACCCCAAATGCAATGAAGTGTTCAGTGCTTTCTAATCGTGGCACCGAAAGCTAACTACCTGCAAAAGCATGTATATCGTGGGTCAACAAACAATGTTGGTGAGTTCACTAAGTAAATAAAATGTGTAAGTAAATGCACTGGTTTGCAAAACCACGTAACCAAGTAAAAGCGTAGGTCCTCCAGACCAAAATGTTCAAGTGTTATCAGTTTAAGCGTGTCAGGGGTAGCTAACCCACTCATTGCAACTAAACAGTATAATTGGGACACCTTCAGTAGTATAATAATTTGCCTCGATAACTAGTGTCTATCAACACTAGTTCTCAATTGTGGTCAGAAGTGCATTCCCATGCTCCCCGCATCGCAAACATGAGGTTGCTGCACAACCTAATAGCGCTATCAACTAATACCCCGCTCGCCTCCAGCGATTAACCCAATAATGTGCAAGGACTTTTCAAGTGATAGAGTGTTTAGTTCACAAAGGACCAATAAGTTTTAAACTGATCAAAGCGCAATCCTCCCCGATGATTCGTAACGGACTCTCCAAAAGAGCCAATGTTCAAGTAGTCCCAAACCGGACTAGAAAACGTTTATCAAAGTTGTCTCACCCTGAGACGCATGCTTTTTGAGAAAAAAGTAGTGAAACTCACCTTAGGTTGCACGTGAATAATCCAAATTCCTCAAACAGTAATGAGCTACCGACTCCCTATTACAAATGTCACTAAGTGAGTATATGTGCATAACCAACACACCATACAACTCGTTTGTCCAAGACTTTTAAAGTTCAAACCGTGTAGTGACACCTAATGACTCTACATGCATAAGTAAGTCCTACGTATCCCGTTGGTGATCATATTGATTATTATCAGTTTTATACCTCATACACATCTCATATAAGTATTCATACAAGTTCATGTCAAATACATACCATATAAGACTCCAAATAGTCATTGTGCGCTGTGAAAAACGAATTATTTAAAACTAGTGGGGTGCCCGCGCGTTGCGGCGGGAAACAACATTTATAACGGTTTTGTTAAGCCATGATCAATTAACCAAAATATTTGTTTTGGTGTGTTGCAAAATCATTAGCGGAGCTTGAACTACATTAACCACAATCGAAACATTCAAATCCTATGTGCTAGAGGAAGTGCAAGCACATGAATATATACATAGCAATAATTGTGATAAACGCTAAGCAAAAAATTAGGCTGATCATGAGGAATTGGGAAGTTACACACATAACGACAAACCCTAATTGTAAACACATTGGTGATTGTCCGAAAATACATAACCTAACCTGAAATTGTGAAACAATGTTAATTCAACGTTTATATAAGACAAATACGTTGGTTGATTTTTTGTCGTTTTCGTTTCAGTTATTACCTAACTCTAACATATTTTTTTTAAATTGAAAACACTATAACAATACTATATTCAAATTAAAGAGACTGTAATACTATATGGTGTAATAATACTAAGAAAATATTAAGCATGAAAAAATTATGGACGTTTAAAAAATCGTGGGGATAGTTGGTTAAGGGTGCAAAAATGTAATTACTATTTAAATAAATAAAATTTGAGTAAAGTTGAGGGGATAAATGTCTAAGTATTGTATAAAAAACATATGGTGTGTTGTACTCTAAGCAATTATAATTGTAAAACTTAAATATTAAGAGTTAATTGGGAAATGTATTATAATATAATATAGATAATATAGATTAGTTATTACTTAAGCCCAACATATCATTTTTTAAATTAAAAAAAAACTATTGAAATACTATGCTCAAATTAAAAAGAAAAAAATGCTCGTTTATACAGTGTAATAATATTACGAAAATATTAACGTGTGAAAAAGTTATGGACATTTAAAAATCGTGTGGTAGTTGGTTAAAATAAGGGTGAAAAGTGTAATTATTAGTTAAATAAAAGAAATTGAGTATAGTTGAGAAGACAAATGTGTAAGTATCGTGTAAGTAGTTAACATGTGTATTGTGTGTTTTACTCTAAGCAATTATACATGTACAACTTGAATTTTAAGACATCAATGGGAAATGTATTATAATAAAGTTTAGATGATTTAAGTTCATTTTCGTTTTTTTCTTTTGTTTTTGTTTCGGTTATTACTTAACCCTAAAATATAATTTTTATAAAAATTAAAAAACTACAGCAATACTATATTCAAATTAAAGAGAATAGAATGCTCTTTTATACGGTGTAATAATATTAAGAAAATATTATCGTCCGAAAAAGTTATGAACTTTTAAAAATCGTGGGGGTAGTTGGTTAAAATAAAGATGCAAAAGTGTAATTAGTATTAAAAGAGTAAAGTTGATGGGGGCAAATATGTAAGTATTGTATAAAATTAAAATATAGTATAGATAGATAAAGAGGGCAAACTGTAACTAATAAGGGATATATGTGCAAGTTAGGTTTGAAAATACATAAATACCCTTAAAAAGTAGTTACGACATGCATTATGTATTGTACTTTAAGCATTTATAATTGTATTACTTAAAAATTAAGAGGTCCTTGTGAAATGCTTTATAAGATAGTATAGATACTTAAAGAACGAATTAAACTCCCAGATTTTTACTGAATATTCATTGGGATTCATTTGATAACCCATATTTTTGTTTTGTCTCAAAACCAAACACAAAAACTATTAAAATTCGTACAACACAGCTATGTCCAGAAAATTTCCACAGCAGGTCAGTTTGTAGAAAAATTCCAAAAATTGTGTATTCACCCAAACGAGGTGAATCCACTTGGAAAATCCAAGTTTTTCCAATTTTGACCTACTGTCCAAATTTCATAACTTAACTCTTTGTAAAACTCGAGTTATGACCGTTTAAAGTTGACCCAATTTATAACTATGAAAATCTGATATGACCTTTAATCAAATAAAATTTCAAAAACTACTCAAACGATGTCCAAATCTGATGGTTTTGCCCATTATCAAAAGCTAAGATCATGAATAATACAATCATACAAAGAAATCATCAAAACAATCAATTTAACATCACAATACAGACCCTACAAAACACCCTAATGAATCTGCCAGAAACTGAAACTTGCATCCCAAGTTATTCATAAACCCTAATTATGCATAAAAATCTCTAACCCATGCATAACCCATATTATCATGATCAAACACATATATTTTCATACAAAACCCCTAATTATGATTACTAACAACAATCATCATCATCAAATCACAACGAACATTCAAGAACTCCTACTAACACATGTTATGCGATTTTTGTATATATGCATGCTCTATGATTTTTAAACTTTTCAAGCATTATTAATCATCATAAAACATGTAAAAATTATACCTTTCAATGCAAGAGTCCTCAAAGACTAGAGATTTCACCCAAACTAGCTTGAAGAGATGATTAAGATTGATGTTTGTTGAAGATTGAGAGAGAGAGAGAGAGAGGGGTGGGGGGTTGTTGGCGGCGCAAAAGCGGTAGGATTAGGGTTTCTTATTTTTTTTCACTATTTATAATAGGAATTGGCTTGGGGCCCAAGTAATTGAGTTTTAGGGCTTTTTAGTTTGCTAACTGAACCCGTTAGTCATGTTTTAGCCCAATACTGGACCCGATAATTTTAACTACCCCAACCTACATAAAAACTATTGTTTTTATTATCTCAATACATATTAATCATAGAGTGCACATAATTTGCATAGTTCACGTATTGACTATTAGTCAAGCAGTAATTCGCATAAACATGTAATTCATATAAACATGTTACTCCACGTTCATCATATTTCAATTGTACACATTATCATGTATTCTAGACAAATCACCAACGTTCGGGATACAGGACTCGTGTGTGCATTGTGATGATAACTTTACTTATTATAATGTAACATATGTTATTATCACATAACATATGTTATTACCCTATAACATATAGGAAGACCTTCCTAACTAACCCTAGTCAAGTGTTTAGTCACGTATGCACATGCAAGTTAACTAGAGTTCAGTTAAAGTAGGAACCTGAAAATGCGGAGTGTCACACCTTTGCTCTTATCCTTGCTGGAGTCAAATTTTGGGCCTAAGCCATTCTGATTGTATAATCCGTGGTGAGATAGGGATGGATGTGAAGCTCTTATTATTGATATTTTGGATGGGAGCCATTTTCTTGGCGCTCTAGATCATATTATTTCTTCCAAATTCAAAATGGTTCGTGACGCTTTAAAGGTTTGGTGAGTGGATGTTAGCAATCGGGAAGGTCAACAATTAAAAGAAATGCAAGCCGAGATCAATAAGCTTGAGTTAAGTATGGAGGAAAACGAGTTGGAAGAAGAGGAACTGTGGTTATATGAGGAATGCAAAAATGTCGCGCGTTTAATCGAACATCGATGGGCCCTAGACATCAAACAAAAGTCTCAGATTCGTTGGGAGACTAGTGGAGATGAAAATTAGGCTTTCTTCCATTGTGTTGTTAATGGTAGGAAGGCTAAAAATAACATTCCGGGGTTAATGGTTAACGGTTCATGGGTGTCGAAGCCATCAATTGTCAAAAAACATATTTTTCAATATTTTGGTCCCTTTTTTCTTCTAACAGTTCTTGCAGGCCGGAATTATTGTGTGACAATTTAAAGGTGTTGATAGAAGACGCTAAAGTAGAGATGGTGGCCGATTTCTCTAGAGAGGAATTTAAACAAGCGGTTTTCGAATGTGGCAGTGATCGAGCCCCGGGTCCAGATGGTTTTAATTTTTTTTCTTGAAGCATTTCTGGGCGTTTTTTGAAGACGATTTTGTCAACATTATGTCTTAATTTTATGATTCGGGTCAACTTAATCATGGGTATAGCGCGGCATTAATTACCCTTATACCCAAGGTTAAGAATCCGGTCGATTTAAGGGACTATAGACCCATTACGTTGATTGGTATTTTGTCTAAAGTTATTTCCAAGATCTTGGCGAATAGAATCAAGAGGTGATGAAGTATATTATTTCAGAAAATCAGAATGGTTTTCTATCGGAATGTTTCATCCTTGACGGTCTTTTAGTCATTAATGAGATCGTATAGTGGTTAAATCGAGGAAGCGAGAAAGTGTTTTTATTTAAAATTGATTTTGAAAAGGCCTATGACAATGTTCATTGCGACTTTTTATTATCAATTTTGAAGCAATGGTATTTCCATCCTGTTAGTGTAGGTGGATTGAGGGGAGTTTTGAAATCGGCGAGGTAGTCGGTCTTAGTTAATGGGTCACCTACGTATATGTTCCAATGTGAAAAAGGTTTGAGGCAAGGCGATCCATTATCCTCTTCTTTTCTTGGTGGTTATGGAAGCTTTTACTTGTCTTATAAATAAAGCTTCGGATAATGGTGATTTTGATGGCTTACGAATCGAGAACAATGGGCCACATATTTCTCACTTGCTTTATGCGGATAATGCACTTATTGTGGGAAAGTGGTCCATGAGCAACTTCAAAAATATGATTCGCCTTCTTCGTGTTTTCCATCTTTGCTCCGGGTTGAAGATTAATTTGAATAAATAGAATATTTATGGTATCAATTGTGCGGAACAAGAGCTTGAATTATTTTCTGAAGCGTGTGGTTCTAAGTACGAGACTCTACCGTTTGATTATCTCGGAATTAAAGTGGGTGGGAACATGAATCACATCCGAAGTTGGGAGCTGGTTATAAACAAGTGTAATGTTAGGACAAAAAGGATTGAGGAAACCACTTTTGCAAACCTTAGTCTAATTCATACTTCTGCAAATTCTTCCAAGTATAGAACTACTGAAGAAAGAAGACTAAAGTACTGAAGAAGGATTCAACAAGTAATAAAGAAAGATAGATCAGAAGTTCTGAAGTCAAACCAGACAAGTCCACTGAAGAACTACTGAAGACAAACTACTCATCAGTAGTTTGTCATTCATCAGCACTTGTAATAGAATCTTTCCACCGCCCTTATGTTTCAGTAGTTTAATTGTTTATTTTTACTTTATCTTTTTGTACAAGTTCCAAGACTGCAACTTGTTGCAACTTGTTGCAGACTTGCTTTTTGATCTAGGTTCATGTATTTGTAAGTCTATAAATAGATGGGTTCATCCCTCTGTTTTAGACATTGATTTTAATTGAAACTGAAATCCTTCAAAGCTCATTATTGTTATTTCCATTTCATTTACTGAGAATCTGTTTGAGTATTTATTGTCATTCACATTCAATACTTAGATTCTCATTAAACTTGTCTTTAGTTTTCAAACATCCAGGGGGAGTAATAACTCCTGTTGATAGTGTAACTTTACATACTTATTCCGCTGTGCAAATCTGATTGAACTTGCTAAACACATAAGTGTTCACTAGCAAGCAAAACATCAAGAGCATACTGATCCAACAATTGGTATCAGAGCACTGGTTTATCTGATCACATATCAATCTAACACATTGAGAATTTGACACAGGCTCTTATTGATATTCAATAAAGGATTAAAAGTTCACTTTTTCAACTTCCATCACTTTAAGAGATATTTGACAAATCAATACTCTTTAAAATGGATCCACATAATACTGGTTCTGCCAATAAACCTGCTATGCTAGTAAGAAATGAATACAATATCTGGCAAAGGAGAATGTCACATACATTATCTCAGACCAACACCGGTTGCTGGAAATCTGTGATATAGGGTCCTCACAAACCAGTAAACATTAATCTTGAAACTAAAGTAGAAATACCAAAAGACTCAAAGGACTATACAGAAGATGATTTCCTAAAACTTGAGCTTGATGCTAAAGCTTTCTCTATGTTGGCAATGGCACTCCCAAATGAAATCTACTCTGGACTATTACATTGTGATAGTGCCAAAGAGCTTTGGGACTGCCTAAAAGAACAGTTTGGAGGAACTGAAGAGGTGATTGCCAACACTAGAGAAATCCTGGCTCAACAATATGAAACATTTGCTCACATAAATGGGGAAACTTTAACTCAAAAATTTGAAAGATTCTCCTCATTAATATCTGAGCTAAAATTAAATGGTCAGACCTATACAACTGTATCTATGCTTCATAGATTTTTAAGGTCTTTACCTGAAAAATGGGAAACATATTCTATAGTCCTCAGATCTTCACCAGACTTTAGCTCCCTCACTCTTACAAAATTACATGGGAGATTGCTAACTTTTGAAAGAGAAATCGATCAAAAGAAGAAATTGCAAAGTTCTGGTAAAACTGCTGATGACTATCTACCAGGTAGTACAACACTATTGGGACAAGACTCACCTACTTGTTCAAATAGTTTTGGATCTTTTGACCACATTGACATAACTGCTGGGATCTCATCAGAAAGATCATTCCTAGGTTATGACAATGATGAATATAGTCAAACTGCTGATAACATGTGTTTTATCATGGATGATTTAAAAAATTTCAGCAGTGATGACTTAGAAGAAATGGACATCTTACACCAACTGGCCATGTTAAGTATAAAAACAAACAAATTTTATAAAAGGTCAGGAAGGAAATTTCCAGGACTAAACAGTTCTACAAAAATTGGTTTTGACAAATCTAAGCTTAGATGTCATAAGTGTCAGAAGTTGGGCACTTTGCTAGAGAGTGTAGAAGCTCTAGCTACAACCAATCTCAGTCTGGAAATCAGTTTAACCCTAGTTATAATAGGAATAATGGAACACAGGGAAGTGCACATTTTGTACAGGCACAAGCTCCACAAATCCAATATGTGCCACAAGTACAATATGTACAGATGCATGCTCAACAGATGCAGAGCCAACAATCAATCCCTTCCATTCCAGCTGCTCAACAACCTCCACAGACTCAGCAACCCTCACAACAAAGTTTGTTCACCTCAGGGTATGTTGACTGGAGCAGTCTTCCTTTTGACACTACTGAGTGCAATCCTGATGCAGACAACAAAATGTTTGACATCAACTGGGGAGAACCTGACAATGGCAGAAAGAATTTTGCCTTAATGGCATTTGAGGGCTGCACCTCAAAATCTGCCATGTCTCAGGTATCAAAAGAATCTTTAACAAAACTTTGTTCAACTTCATGTAAAGAATCTTTTGCTCTCATAAGAGAGACCAATGTGCATTTAAAGGCAAAGCAAATGACTCTGAGAGAAAATTTACTCGATGAAATGTGATTTAGAAAGAAAACTTGCTGCAAATGCAAAAGAAAATTCTAAATTGACTAACAATGCTATTGAAACCCAAGCACAACTTAAAATCATGATAGAAGACCTAGGAAATGTCAGAAAAGAGCTTGCTGACACCAAGGTTGTTTGTGAAAAATGGGTAGAATCTTGTAAAGGGTACCAACTGCTGCTTAACAAACAAAGTGCATCAAATGTTAGGTTTGGCATAGGGTACAATCACACTGAAACATCAACTGATTTTTCCCCGAAAACTACTGAAGATGGAGAAAAATTGTTTCAGATGAAACTTCTAAAGAGAAAGAATGCACATCTTTTCATGAAAACTTTCTAAAAACTCACAAAGAAAGTTCTTCAGAAGTATTGATAAAATCTGACTTTAAGAACCTGAAAACTACTGATGACCTAAAACAAATCAAAACAGTCAGAAATTTGCCTTCAAATGAAAAAGAAAAGGCAAAAGAATGTGAAATCTGTGGTTTGTTTAACCACAAGACAGAATTTTGTAGATACAGAAAAGGAATTCAGTATAACAAGAAAATTTCACAACTGGTTGTGGGAAAACAACTCAAAAATGATTTTGAAGAAACTTTTTCTCCTAAGAAACAACAACCAGTCAACACCTTTTCTCAGAAAAAGATGAAATCTAAACAACAGTCTTTTTCTCAAAATTCTCTTTCAGTAGTTAGACCTACATCATCAGCAGTTTCACAAACTGCTGAGATTAAAGATCTCATGTATATGGTACAACTACTGATGACCATGGTTGATGGTGATCCTCAAAAGGATACCACCATTGCTCTTAATGAAAAATCCATTGCCAAAAAGACATGGATTCCTCAACCTGGTCAAGAACAAACTGTTAATGTTCTCAAGAGCAAACCCAAAGCCAAACTGGCTTGGGTTCCCAAATCTAACTAATTTGCTACTTTGTGCAGAGGGTCTCCAGAGGCTTAAATAGCATTTGGTATGTTGACAGTGGAGGCTCAATGCACATGCAGGATGCAGATACCTGATAAACAATTTTATCAGTCAAAGAGAAGGATCTGTATCCTTTGGGAACAATGCCAAGGGATATGTGCTAGGACATGGCAATGTCTCTTCTGGCAAAATACAGTTTGACAAGGTCAATCTAGTTTAAAACCTTGAGTACAACTTGCTGAGTGTGTCACAAATGTGTGATAAAGGATATTCTTCATTTTTCACAAAAACAGCATGCAAGATCATATCACCAGAAGGCAGAAGTTGATAGAGAAGATCATTGAAGATCATACTTTGTTGATATCCAAAAGATGTGGCAATGTCTATGCAGTAGACATTGAAAAGGACAAAGTACTGAACAACACTGCCTGTTTCTTCTCAAAGGCATCAACTTCAGAGACTGATCTCTAGCACAGGAGACTTGGCCATGTGAACTTTAAAACCATAAATAAAGTCACAAAAATGGGTTGGTCAGAGATCTACCCTTGAAAGTATACCGTGTCAAGAACACTGTGTATCCTGTTTAAAGGGAAAGCAGCATAAGTCCTCCTATAAGTCTATTGAAGAATAAAAAACAACTGCATGTCTTCAACTACTCCATATGGATTTATTTGGGCCAGTAAAAATCATGAGTCTTGGTAAGAAGAAATACTGCTTGGTCATCATTGATGACTATTCAAGATTCACATGGGTACTCTTCTTATTTTCCAAGGATGAGGCAGCTGAAATCATCAAGTTCTTCATTCTACAAGTAGAGAAATAATATTCTCTATCTGTCAAAACCATTAGAAGTGATAATGGGACAGAGTTCAGGAACAAAACTCTGGATGAATTCTGCTTGTCTAAAGGGATTTTTGGAAAATTCAGTGTTCCCAGAACTCCTGAACAAAATGGTGTGGCAGAAAGGAAGAACAGAACATTAATTGAAGTAGCAAGAACCATGTTAGCTGATTTTGGCCTACCATTGTATTTATGGGCTGAAGCAGTTAACACTGCATGTTATGTTCAAAATAGAGTCCTTGTCAACAAGAGACACTCCAAAATTGCCTATGAAGTTCTTCATGGCATGAAGCCTCTTATCTCCTTTTTTAGGGCTTTTGGATGTCAATGTTTCATTCTAAACATTAAAGACTCTATTTCAAAGTTTGCTGCTAAAGTTGATTCAGGTTATTTTCTTGGTTATTCTTCCACTAGAAAAGCCTACAAGGTTTTTAACTCAAGAACCAAGATAGTAGAAGAAACACTGAATATCAAGTTCAATGAATCAAAGCACACTCTTATTCCAGGTCCTGCTGAACTCTTTGACCTTGACAGCTTCTATTTCGGACCTAAAAAGACTGTCACTTCATCTAAACCTACTTATTATGGTGATCAGAGGTTTGATGATGAGGATCCAGCACCATGGACTCCTAAAACAATCATTAAGTCAACTTTAAAACCATTAGAAGTTTCACAAACTTCTGATTCAACAACTACTGATGTACAAACTCAAACATCTGATTCAGCTCCCAAAACTACTGAAGATGTTCAAACAGCTGAACCAGACATTATAAACCTCAGTGGTTTGTTTGATGAAGTACAAGAGCCACCTACACCTGTCAGTGTTTTACAACAACTGATTGAACACAAAGATCATCCATTGGAACAAATCATGGGTGATATTGCATCAGGTGTTCTCACAAGAAACCAGCTGTCCAACTTTTGCTTCTTCTCAGCATTCATTTCTCAGTTGGAACCTAAAAAGTACCAAGAAGCCCTCAAAGACAACAATTGGGTGGAGGCTATGCAAGATGAGTTGCTTCAATTCAAGAAGCAACAGGTTTGGGAAATCTGCCCCTTACCACCAAACAAGCTACCAATTGGCACAAGATGGGTTTTTCAGGAACAAACAAGATGAGGCTGGTATGATTATTAAAAACAAGGCAAGACTGGTGGTACAAGGTTACTCTCAAGAAGAAGGAATTGACTATGATGAAACCTTTGCTCCAGTTGCAAGACTTGAAGCCATCAGGTTATTTCTGGCCTATGCCATTTCCAACAAAATAAAAGTTTGTCTAATGGATGTTAAAAGTGCATTTTTGTATCGAAAGATCAAAGAGGAAGTGTATGTTTGTCAGCCACCTGGGTTTGAGGATCCTTCTCATCCTGAGTAGGTGTACAAGCTTGATAAAGCTCTTTATGGGCTAAAACAGGCTCCAAGAGCCTGGTATGAAACACTTTCCAACTTTTTGCTCAAAAATAACTTTACAAGAGGCTCCATTGATAAAACTCTTTTCATTAAAAATGTTGGAAATCATGTTTTACTTGTTCAAATTTATGTTGATGATATCATATTTGGTTCAACAAACACAAAACTGTGTGATGAATTTAAGAAACTCATGCAATCAAAATTTGAGATGAGTACAATGGGAGAACTGCAGTACTTTTTAGGACTGCAGATTAAACAACAAACAAAATGGAACTTTTATACATCAATCTAAATATGTTAAAGAACTATTGAACAAATTTTCCTTACAAGACTGTAAATCATGTTCCACTCCCATGACACCTTCCACACAAGTTGAACCAGATGATCAAGGAAAACAGGTTGATCAAACCATTTATAGATGTATGATAGGTTCCCTTTTATATCTAACTGCTTCTAGACCAGATATTATGTTTTCAACATGTGTTTTTGCTAGATATCAATCAGTTCCTAGGGAATCACACCTAATTGCAGTCAAAAGAATCTTCAGATATCTGAAAGGAACTCCTACACTTGGAATTTGGTATCCTGCTTCTAGCAATACCAATTTATAAGCTTTTTTTAGATAGTGACTATGCAGGGTGCAAAATGTCAAGAAAATCAACATCTGGTGGTTGTCAATTCTTGGGAAACTGTCTAGTGTCCTGGGAATCAAAGAAGCAAACATCTGTTGCAACTTCAACTGCTGAAGCTGAATACATTGTAGCTGCAAGTTGTACATCACAGATACAATGGCTCCAATATCAACTTCTTGATTATGGAATCAAGGAGACCAAGACACCATTGCTTGTAGACAGTAAATCTGCCATTAGCATCATTCAAAATCATGTTCAGTTCTCAAAGACTAACATATTGAAATCAGGTATCATTTCATAAGGGATTGCTATGAAAAAGGCAAGATTGAAGTGAAGCATGTGACAACAGCTAATCAAATAGCTGACATATTCACTAAACCCCTTGAAACATCAACATTTCAGAAGTTAGTATCCATGCTTGGGATGCTAAATTTGTAAGTGTTTCTTTTACTTTTCTGCACATATTTTATTTTTCACTTACATCTATTTTTAGTCCAAAACTTCTGAAAAACAAAAGGAGAGAAACTACTGATGAACAAAAACATCAGTATGGGAATATTTTCTGAAAAATGATTAAACTTCTGATAAAATAATCTTCAGAAGTTATGAATAAAGTGTTTTTAAAACTTTCTCATCAGTTGTTAACAAACTACTGAAGAGAAAATGGGAACTACTGATAATAGTTGTTCTTCATCAACAGTTTTGTCATTAAGGGTAAATCAGACATTTCCCACTTCAGAAGTTTAACCTAGGGGGTTATAAACTTCTGATAAACACCTTTTCCAACACTTATCCTTTCAAAAAGCAAAATTCCCTCCTTCTCTCTCAAAAACACTCTCAAACTCTTAACCTGCAAACACAAACACTGTTCGATCCACACACACACAAACCACATGGCTCTAACACTGAAACAGGGACACAATCAAAGAGGCTACTTTGAGAAACATGAAGCCTGGTCCCAATACGACGAAATCATTGATTTAGTCGTTAAATCCCAATACTTCACTGCCCTCACCATTGATCCTCCAATCCACACTGAAACTCTAAATGAGTTCTGGGCGAACGTGGAGACGGTGACCGTGAATGATCAAGTGATCTCCCTCAAATCAACCATCCAAGGGAGAACATTGGCAATCACACCAGCAACTTTGGGGATTAGACTGGGTCTAGATGATGTGGATGCCCTAGATCAATTTCCAAACTCTGAAATTCATCTGACCATGACAGAGTGTGGTTACCAAGGTACTCTCTCACATGCTACTATTTTTAAGAAATTTTTTGAACCTAAGTACAAACTTTTGTTTCATTACATCATCATGTGTCTTAGTCCAAAAAATGGATCTTATGATCAGATGCCCTCTACTTTTCAACCTATTTTTCATTCCATTGTGAATGAAACAAAATTCAGGGCATGAGCACTTTTCTTTAATGAGTTGGTGTTGCATCACCAAAACTCTAAAAAGAAGTTTTTGTTGTATCCAAAGTTCATTATGCAATGCATAATTAAAGAACTTGGAGAAGAGGTGCTTGTGGGTAAAACAACTGTTTTAAACCCATTAACCTCACAAGCATACTCTAGGCATAATAAACCAGCTGCCTGGCCAGAAGATGACCAAGGGGAACAAACAACAGTCCCCATGGAACCATCATCTTCCAAACCCTCACCCAAAAAGGCCAAGAAAACAAAACAACAAAAACCAAAACCCACCAGCCTTAAAAGAAAGGCAGTTCAGGAAGTTGAGATTCCGGAACTTGCCAATGTGCAATCTACACTTTACAAAGATGTGACTGAAACATCCTCTCAGTCTCATTCATCTCAAAACCCTACAAGAGCACCAATCACAATTCTCTTCAAAAGAAAGAAATTCAAGAAACCATACCAATTGACCCTTCTTTTGAAATTGCTGAACCTTTACCCCAAACTGTTGAACCTTTACCACAAACTTCTGAACCTAAAACCATAGAAATTGCCAAACTTCTCTCTGGGCTAAAAGAGACTATCCCATTAGAACATGTCAGTCCCCAACAACCACATCAAACAGGGGACATACCATCAGACTATGACATGAATGTGGATATCCATAGCCCTAACCCAAGAGATGAGGATGAACCAGGGTTTCTAAGCCCAAACTTAGAGACCTTAGGTACATTTGAGGCTGCTACTACTCATTTACCACCCAGTGGTGGATCTGAGGACAGAAGTAACATTGCAAAGACCTCATTTGTGGCAACTACTGATGAAGGCTTAATGCCTGAGGTAGGAAATCCTCTGAACCAAGAACAAGAGGTACATGAGACAACTGGGTTGGGCCCAGCTCATGATATAACTGATACTGTCCTCATTGAGGATGTAATTAGGGATTCAGATGATTCCATTGATTTGGATGATGATGCACACTCCACTAAACATGAATTGACGGCTGCTAGTGAACGTCTTGCACCTGGTGTCTCTAAGCTCAAAGAGCTGGTCACACCAAATCAGGTTAAAGTCCACTTGATCCCTAATTCCCCTAAAGTGGCATCTTCAGTACATCCTGGAGATCACTCAAAAACACACCCCTCACTAAAAATGCCTACCCAATTCCCTGGGTCATCAAGCATATATCTGAACCAACTATGCAGCCCATATGGTGCCCTATACCAGATGATGAACACCCTTATTGCCAATCACCTCAAATCTTACACAACTGCATGGGAGTTGAAAACCACAACTCAATTTAAGGTGATTAACAAGAAACTTGGTGAGATGTCCAACAAGATTGACAACAACTCAAGACAGCTTGCTGAACTCACTGGTAGAACTTCTCAACCTGGTAGGCTTCCAGAAGTGGATGAAGCCAAAAAGGGGGAGAAGACTAAGGAACCAAAGGAGTCACTGGAAGCCAGGATAAAGGCAAGAGTGGCTCTACAACAACAACAACTGCTAGAAAAAGCCCAGAAACAAAATGAAGATCAACAAAGGCTTGTTTCTAGAACTGAAGTTGAAGCTGAAACTTCCCAAGGCCATAATGAAGAAACTGCTGAAGACTCTGAAAGTACCGAAGACAATCCTTCAGTAGTTGACACTTCTGTCAACACTTTAGCAGTTAACACTTCCAACATACAAACAACTGAAGAGCCATTCAAACCAACACAATAACAACCAACTCCTATTCCAAGGCCTACAACAACTCAAATGACTGTGCTAAGCCCTTCTCCAATTTCAATGTCCAAAGAATTACTAGAGAAGAGCTTACTTGCAGCCCAAAGAAAGGCTAAGGAAGAAGGGATCTGGAACAACCTGGAAGCAAGGGAAGACTTAAGCTTAATTGAAAAGCCTCAAGCTTGTGAAGCAGAGTTGAATAGGCAAGCTGAAACAGAAAGAATTGCTGAAGAAGACAAAAGACAACAACTGGTGTCTTTTATAACAAAGAACAGCAAAACAAAAGCCTATTCACTAAAAGGGCTCTCAATGGATGAGCTAACCAGAAAAGCTCAACTTGTTGCTGACAAGAATGCAACAGAGAAGGATAGAAAAGCCAAGAGAGTAGAGATAATTGAAGAACTGGTAGCTAATGACTATGGTTCAAAAGCCTCAGTGTCAAAGTGGAGAGAAGACAAACTACTAGACACATACAAAAGATACAAGGCTGACAAGGCTGCAAATCCAGGGAAGTACAAAACTTCTGAAGTGTCAACTTCAGTACTTAGAACTTCTGGTGTCAAACAAAGACCAGCTACCAAGATAAAGCCAGAGGACAATACAAAGACTGATTTCAAGATGGTGTTGCTAGAAGGCAACACAGTTGTACAAGGAGACTTTGATATTGAAGAAAAACCTATGATAACATAGTTTAGGGATCCTTCAACAATTGCTTACCAAATCCAGAAGACTATCACTGACAAACTGCACACAAAGGTAGTTACTGAATATCATTTGCCTACTTTTAAATTACCTGATGTGGTGCAAACAGAAGACAGAAGTAAATCCCACCTAAGAGTCACAAAAATAGAGAACATCCAGCACTCAGGAACATCCCAGGGATCCAGCATGGTTCCCTATACTTCAGATTTTGACAAATCTAAAGTGCTGATCATCAGATGGTTCTTTACTGATTCCAACTCAGTATTGGTGACAAGAAGAGATCTTACAAGCAAGGCCTACAAATCCATGAATGAAATGAAGAATCTATCAACACAAGACTTGCTTACAATTCAACATTTAGAACCTCAAAAAAGAATCTCTCACTGATGAACAGCTGAATCAACAGAAGAATTCCATGTTCAAGGAAATATGGAAGATAGTCAATGACAGAAGAAAACAGCAACAAGGAATTAGATAAGGTTTTGGCTTCATCAATCCAGGGGGAGATTGTTAGGACAAAAAGGATTGAGGAAACCAATTTTGCAAACCTTAGTCTAATTCATACTTCTGCAAATTTTTCTAAGTATAGAACTACTGAAGAAAGAAGACTAAAGTACTGAAGAAGGATTCAACAAGTACTAAAGAAGATAGATCAGAAGTTCTGAAGTCAAATCAGACAAGTCCACTGAAGAACTACTGAAGACAAACTACTCATCAGTAGTTTGTCATTCATCAGGACTTGTAATAGAACCTTTCCACGGCCCTTATGTTTCAGTAGTTTAATTGTTTATTATCACTTTATCTTTTTGTACAAGTTCCAAGACTGCAACTTGTTGCAGACTTGCTTTTTGATCAAGTTTCATGTATTTGTAAGTCTAAAAATAGATGTGTTCATCCCTCTATTTTAGACATTGATTTTAATTGAAACTGAAATCTTTCAAAGCTCATTATTGTTATTTCCATTTCCTTTACTAAGAATCTGTTTGAGTATTTATTGTCATTCACATTCAATACTTAGATTCTCATTAAACTTGTCTTTAGTTTTCAAACATCCAGGGGGGGTAATAACTCATGTTGATAGTGTAACTTTACATACTTATTCCGCTGTGCAAATCTGATTGAACTTGCTAAACACATAAGTGTTCACTAGCAAGCAAAACATCAAGAGCATACTGATCCAACATCTAAGTACGAGACTCTACCGTTTGATTATCTCGGAATTAAAGTGGGTGGGAACATGAATCACATCCGAAGTTGGGAGCCGGTTATAAACAAGTGTAAGTCTCGGGTGAAATTATGGAAGGCTAAAACGTTATCCATTGGTGGGCGTCTTGTTCTTATAAAGTCGGTTCTTTCGAGCTTGCCCATCTATTATTTTTCCCTTTACAAGGCCCCGGTGAATGTTATTGAAGAAATGGAAAGAATCATGAAGTAATTTCTGTGGGCGGGTGACAAAAATATAAAAAAGAAACATTGGGTAGCGTGGGACGTTGTAACGACTCCCAAAAAGAATGGTGGATTGGATTTATCTAAACTTTCGAAAGTTAATATGGCCCTTCTTGCTAAATGGGTATGGATATATAATTAATGGCTCTTTATTGTGGCGAAAGGTGATAGATTATTGTCATGGAAAAAATAAAACATGGGATATACTCCATGTTACCCGTAACATCTCAGGAGGGTGGAAAGCATTGTTACATGGTTAAATAAATTGGTGATACAATCGACTAATTTGAACTCTCAATTTAGAGGATGGGTTGGCAATGGTCATGACATCCGTTTTTGGCTAGATAAGTGGCGAGGAGACGCTTCATTCAAGGATATGTTTCTGAATCTGTTTCGCTTAGCTACAGACAAGACTGCAGCTGTGTTTGAATGCTGGAATGCTGAGTCGAATGTGATAAGATGCAGGTGGAATAGAGATGTTCTATCCAACGAAGAATTGCAGCAGGCCTATCAGTTAGAAAATCGAATTAATGGGTTAGTTTTGACAGGGGAAAGGGACTGCTGGACTTGGGATGGGAACAATGAAGGTTGTTTCCCTGTTGCTGATTTTAAGAAGATTTTGGTTAGTGAACGAAGTCAACAGAGGAAATGTTTGATGCGGTGGATTATGTGGGTCCCCCTTAAAATAAAAATATTTGTGTGGCGCCTCGATATGAACCGAATTCAGACCCGGGTTGCTCTTCGGAGAAGGCGCATAAATATTCAGGAAGCTTGTTGTGTTATATGCGAAGTGGATGAGGAGACGACAATTCATATGTTCACGGGTGTGGTTTCTCGTTTGGGGTTTGGTCGGCAATTGGGTCTTGGTGTAATATAGGCCCTATTTTCGCCTTTGATGTTCAAGACTTGTTGAAATTACCAAATGGAAGAAGAAATAAGGTAGAAAGAATGATCATACAAGGTATTATTATGGTGACGATGTGGGCCATATGGAACGCTAGAAACAAGAAGATCTTTAGACACAAAGAAGTTGGAGTTGGCGAGATTGTGGCTAAGGTTAAGTCTTTGTCTTTTATGTGGTTTAGAGCTAGATCCTGGTTTAAAAAGATTGTGTGAAACGATTGGAGGTTGAACCCGTTATATATGTTGTAGTTTTTGGCCTCCAGTCCTTGCTTTGAGAATCGGGTGTGCATTTTTTAAAAAAGTTCACTTTTAAAAAAAAAAAAAATACTTAAATTTAGTTGTAAAATTAATTATTACCCAGTATAGATATAATCATGTAAAATAGATTCATGAAAATAAGTAGCTTACATTTTTTGTGTGTGTTCCTCTCTCTAAATATATTAAGTTTCGATTAGATAAATGTTAATAACGTGCATATCTATTGGTAATTTTGTAATAATTTCTACAGATTTTAATTGAGTTTTCAATAAACTTATATTTATTAATTATTGTATTATTGTCGTGTTGTTGGAGGTCGGTAGATCGTTATCAATTTTGTGACATCAATTAATCATATTACGTAGGGCAAAAAGGTGGCACCATTTTTTATTTTACTTTTCTAATATATTATTTCTTGCTTTCTTGCAAGATCTGCTTTCCTTCTTAATTGGCCGTTCCTTTTTGAAGAATTATAAGATAATTATGTCAACTTTCGCTAGCTCTTCGTGGAAAGAAAAATATTGGTGCAAATACAAACTTGACAACATTTCCTTAATCGTTTTGAACTATTCTTGTTCTTTTTCTAAATCCTTGCTTTTGTCTATTACATTCTTTTCTGCGTCTTACCTTGACACATTCAACTTTTACATTTTTTGGAAAGTCTTGCTAGTCAATTTCTTAAGAAATCAAAATGAAGACATACATGTTAATATAATCCGGTTATATTATGATTTAGTATTTAGTATTTAGTATATTTAATTTGAAAATACAACCGTGATCTATTAGGAGAAAGCTCTAATTCACAAGTAAATTGTTTCTATTTCAAGTTTTAAAGGAACCTAATAGAGGCCGGGTTTCAATTTTTATGAGAACTGTGAGTAGTTTCTTTTTTACGTATGTTTGCATGCTTAAAATAGATTCTCACCATTTATATAAATGTCAACATTATACCATGTGGTCAAAGTTGGTATAACATACGATCATCTTAATGTAATTTTACATACTTATTTATCTAATTTTCTATATAAAAAATACTAGTAAAGATAAGAGGTGATGTATGGTCTTCAAATCTTACATAAATCAATAAAATACTATTAGAAAAAACACACAAAGTCCTATAAGTATGTCTAACGTTCCTTATATATATCAATTAATACCTAAAGCTCTTCTTTGCTTCTATCCAAAAACACCAACGGCATGGCCAACCTATATCCAATTTTGTTTTTATTTCCATTCTTTCTATTGATCCAACAACAATGGTGTCTACAACAATTAGCATATATGGATGCTGGTTTCGTTCACGTAAATGGAGCTCACTTCACGTTGAACGGTGCACCATTCTACGCAAATGGATTCAATGCTTACTGGCTAATGGAAGTGGCCTCGAACCCAAGTCAAAGACCCAAAGTTACCTCATCTTTTCGCGAAGCTGTTAAAACTTCACTACTAATTGGGAGAACTTGGGCCTTTAGCGATGGCTGTCCAAATGCGTTGCAATCTTCGCCTGGTGTCTACAATGAAAATATGTTTCAGGTTATTTGTTCTTTCACTGATCACAACTCATGTCTTGGGATATATGCATAATTACTTATATATTACAATTATCTATATATATATTAATATTATGAATAGATATGTTATTATTTAGGTAAGCCAGATGGTAACTTAATTAATATAAAAGCCAATTATTTAATTTTTATTATTGATATAGAATATATTGTTAACTATAACACATGGTAATTAGCTTCAATGCTAAGGTTAATTAAAATTTAACAATATGATGATAGTGATATAACTGTGAGAGTTTATGATCTCTTGATGTTTATTCACAAAATTACAAAGCATTATATACTACAATGGTCAAAGATAAAGATAGAAACAATATTAATACAATTTACAACAATAGTCAACACTAGTTAATGAGGGTCAAAGTCAATGCTTTGACTATTGACTAACACGCCCCCGCAGTTTGAGCCGGAGGAAGACGAAGGCATAAACTGGAACGAAAACGCTCAAATAGATGTTTTGGTAAGCCTTTCGTGAAGATGTTTGCGTACTGGTAATCGGCAGGGACGTGGAGAACTTTAATCGTGCCAAGGCGAACTTTTTCTCAGACAAAGTGGATATCCAGTTCAATGTGTTTGGTGCGTTGATGGTTGACTGGATTTTTAGCGAGGTAAACGGCCGAGATGTTGTCACAGTAAACCAGAGAAGCTTGACGGATGCGTTCGACTTTGCCGTTTTGTTGAGAGGTGTGAGGGCATGAGAACCGAAGTTGAATGCCATGTTGAGAAGTGAAGTTGTGAAAGTTGGTGTTATCAAATTCACCCCCCATGTCACATTGAATTGCTTGAATGGGAAGTTTGAATTGGGTGGTCACAAATTGGTGAAAATGGGTTATTTTGGATAAGATTTAAATTTGAGTGGATACACCCATGTATAATTTTGTGAAATCATCAATAATTACCAAATAATATTTGTAACCCGCATTGCTTAAAATAGGCGAGGTCCATAAATCACAGTGTAATAATGAAAAAGGACATAAAGTATGGGAAACAGAATCATTAAATGGTAATCGTTTATGCTTGGACAACTGACAAGCATGGCAAAGAGAGGATGTCTTTTGCTTATTACAAGAAATTAAATTGTTTAAACGAAGAAAATCTATAATTGGTTGACCCGGGTGACCGAGTCGGTTATGCCAAAAAGGGGAGTCTTGGGTAGATGCAAAACTGGCGGTGGCGGAAGTATTTGGGGTGAGCGGGTACAGGTCACTCGTACTGTTGTGACGGCTCAGGATCGTGCCATCCTTGAAATCCTTCACAGAAAAACCATATGGGTCAAATTCTATAGATGTATAATTATCAATATTAAATTGACGCACAGAAAAAAGGTTTTTGACTATGTGGGGGTTAAAAAGGATGTTTTTAAGGTATAGGGGTTTGGAGGCAAAATGAAGGGTGGATTGTCCCGAACCCAAAACTGGAAGTTTATTGCCATTGCCAACAATTATTGACGCTATTGGTGCAAACGTAGAAAACGAGTCAATATTATTTTTATCTAAAGAGATATGAGAAGAGACACCTGTATCGAAATTCCACTGATCATTTTCATCACCTGAGTCAATGGAGAGAGCATGAACCGCATCTGCTAGTTGTGTGGGTTCAAGAGGATCCACCTCTGTAAGATGTGCTTGTACCGACCTTTGATTGCCACGGGTGTTATTATTATTATTATTATTATTATTATTATTATTATTATTATTATTATTATTATTATTATTATTATTATTATTATTATTATTATTATTAGAGGAATGCGGTGGATACCACGATTGTGACCAACTTTGGGTAGGGTAGGGGCAAGGTGGTGGTGTCCAATATGGTGGGGCCCAAAAGGGGGGGTAGTAAGGTTGTTGTTGTGGATTGTTGTGGAGGGGCGGATGAGGGACGGTTACGGTGATTGGGCCTGTTGGATTGTGGACGGTTATTAGGCTGGTAGGAATGATGAAGAGAGTTACGGGTGGGAGAGGCCTGAGTAGAGGGGTTGTTTGGAGGTGGGCCAAGTAATGAATCGGAGGTGGGCTGGGTTTGTGGGGCCGAATGTTGTGGGATGTTTTGGGTGGAGCGGTTGGATGAGGGTATGGCAGCGGCTATGGCAGGGGTGTTGGTGACGGCTTCACGGGTTTTCATTCTACCGGTTTCGGATATTAGTTGTTCAACCGCGTCTTCCCAAGAGGGCAAGGAATTGTTCAATATGGAGGATATTGTGTCATATTCCTTGGGTAAACCTTTGACAAGGTGGAGGACGCGTTGTTGGTCATTCATAGGAAAGTCTAAGGCTTGGAGTTGGTCGGTTAGGTCTTGTATTTTTTGGCAATAATCTTCAAGGTTGGGCATAGAGGCAAGGGTGGTATTGGCTAGTTCATGTTGTAGGGCTTGAGACCGTGGTCCTCTATTACTAGTAAAGTGGCGTTTGACACGAAGCCAAGCCTCGTGGGCGGTGGATTCGTCCACGATAAATTTAAGGACAAGAGTATCTGAGAGAGTCCCGTAGATCCATTGTAAGACAATGGAATCAACGTTCTCCCAGGAAGCATATTCGGGTGAATCTTTGGCGGGTGGCGGCGTACCGTCAACATGATTAAGTACATTGTATCGTTTTGCGTGGAGCGTAAAAAGCTTGACCCACGTAGGATATGAGACTTTTGTGCCATCTAAAACACGGACTTTATGTTGAATGTTACTAACCGGATAAACCGGATGCAATGGTTTGTGACTTGCAGGATCTGAGGATGAGCCAGCAGAAGATAATTCATTCTTGTCAGTCATAATAAATAAAATGTTGTCGGCAGAATGATAATATCAAAAAGGAATGATAATATCAAAAGCAACAGTGAGGATTAAATGTAATAAAATATCGTAGGCAGAAGTATAGGATCAAAGAAAATAAAATGGGAATGACTTTGATGTTCGAAAACAATGTGAGGGATTGGACGACAGAAGGATTGCTCAAGAACAAATCCTTAGTGTGATACCATGTGAGAGTTTATGATCTCTTGATGTTTATTCACAAAATTACAAAGCATTTTTTTTTTTTAACGGCAAAATTACAAAGCATTATATACTACAATGGTTAAAGATAAAGATAGAAACAATATTAATACAATTTACAATAATAGTCAACACTAGTAATGAGGGTCAAAGTCAATGCTTTGACTATTGACTAACAATAACTTGTAGATGAAATTAAGACATTGGAAACTATCTGTGGTTAATTATGCTTGCACCACAACATGAATTACCATCGATAAACATTTAATAGTGCATGAAACTATTTTTATATTCGGGGTATGCTAGATGCACTTCCTAACAGGTAAGGGACGTTTTTCTCTTCTAACTTCCAACTGGAAGTTTATAAATTTACTCAAAAACTATATAAATAAACAAAAAAACGCCAACTCTTACAAACTCTTTAACGCATAATGTATGTATATATGTATCAATCTATAGATATTTTTAAAATCCAAGACTATACAGATAAACTAATCACCATTGAACTTAAGGCAATGTAACTGGTGTTACCCAACATAAACGAGAAAAAGAAAGCATCAACAGCAAGAACCAACTTTCCCCATTGTTGACCACGCTTCGGTTAGGGGTGTTCAAATTCGGATAATCCGAATTTCGGATTTGGATCATCCGTGATCCGACGGATGATCCGAAACTTAAAAAAAATAAAAAATTTATAAAAAATAATAAAAAAACATTCTCCTTTATGTCTAAAATATGAACCTGTTAAAAAAAACAAAAATCGAAGTTAGATAAACAAAACTGGAACAAAAAAATGTAAAAGAAACTTATTGTTTGGTGGACGGGGCTGTGGAGGTCGGAGACGAGGTGGCGGGGGGCTGTTATAGAGAAGAGGGAGCGGCTGCTATGAATTAGAGTAGTATGGAATTAGGGTTAGGAAGATTAGGGATTTAGGATTGTGTATTGTGTTATGTATTGTATATAATATTATATATTCATATATATTTTTTTAATATTCGGATTCAGATAATCCGATTATTTGAAAATTTTCAAAATCAAGATCCGAATCCGAAATTTCGAATTATCCGAAAATCGGATCATCCAAAATTTCGGATAATTCGGATTCGGATTATCGGATTTTTCGGATTCGAATTCAGATTCAGATTTTTTTGAACACCCCTTGTTTCGGTTTCGTAAAGTGTTGGTGGTGTTGTTTTTTTTTTACTTAGTCTTCTCCTTAGAAACAGTTTTGGTTTCATGAGCTTGCCACCGCCGCTTCTTCAACATTCATATTGCCATTTCCGCGGCCTGTGTTTTCCTTCTTTCTCAGTCTCTTCTCCCTCTCCTGCACAAACTCACATTATTACTATTATCTTACTAGTGATGATTGGAGACGTTGCAATTTATGAGTTGGATTGGGTGGGTCGGAGGGAAGCATGCTCGTGTAGACCTGACAGGTGTATCTCCTTTAGTTGGATTGAGGGATAATGAGTTTGTAGCAGGGCAAGCGGTGCGGAAAGCAGAGGCGCAGAAGGTAGAAAAACATGCTAAAGCCTGCGAGGAGAACCAAACACGTTTTCGTACCCCTAGCTTTTGATACATTTGGCTCATTGGCACCGGAGGCTACTCGTTTCCTGACCAGGGTCCAGCGAGTTATTCATAGTAGTGTCTCGGCTCCGAGTGGGCAAGGTTACGTTTTTAGTCGGTTAAGGTTTGCCATTCAGAAAAGGGTGGCGACGCAACTTGTTACCCGCCTTCCCGCTATCTTGATGTAATTTGTAATGTTTTTATTTAATAAAAGTATTCTATCATAATCAAGTAAAAAGTTATTTATATGGACTATAAACTTGAAATGTTAGGAACTTAAAGTAGATACAAATTTAAAAAAAAAATAGACAAATAAAAGGTTTGCTCGTATTTGTTTTGAAGGTTTAGGGGGAGTATAATCAGTAAAAATAATAACGTACATTTAGCAACACCCTTTAATACCTTTAGTTTTATACACCCCAAACCTGATATTTAAGTTATTTATGGCCATAAATATCTTGATTTTATTGTAGCTAGATGACTCAAGTTAAATTTACACAAAACAAAGATGAACTTCAAACATAGTATACCCAGCTGCCAGCTTGGTGCCTCCTTTTCAATGGTAATTAATAGCCTATTGTACCAGCTCAGTCACATCATATTCAGCTATTCTTGCACAAGTTTAATTTGTGTGTATAATCATGTGTCGGTTGGTTTGATGTTCGGTTTCTTTGTGTATTATGTTTACCTTGATTTTTCGCAAATAGTGCACTTAATTTGTGTTCGCCTGATAGATTCTTGCAAACATGTTGATGGTTTTATCGTTTTTTTTCCGATTGGTGGAACTGATAGCCTTGATCAATGTCGATCAACGCAATATGTTTGAACAAACTTGTTCAACTCTTTTATTATAATAAACCGGAAAAAAAAACCACACCAAAATATTAATCCTAACCCCTATTATTATGACCAATAACTTGCCTTAAAACTCTAGTTAAATACTTAACGTTATAAATCAAGACTTATCCTTTCTTTTATCATGCATGCATATCTCGATCTCTTTTCATTTCTCTGATGTATTATCTTAAACGTGCTTCACATATTAACTGCTCTGAATAGGGTTAACTTTGAACAGCGAAGTGCAGGATATGGCAGGGTACCATTTAACATTCGTACAAGTGTTGTATATTCAGAAGTAAATGGAAGAGTATCCAAAATAGAGAACTAAAACGTTAGGCTAAATAAAAGTTAAGCATGGAAAAAACCGTTTAAAACACAATAAATGTTGATTTTCGGTATAGTGTATGCAATATTGTTTAAGAGAATTGTTTGGGTTAAGAGAGGATAGTTTGGAGGGAATAAGAATTGAGAGAAAAGTTTAAAAGTTGGTTAAGAAACACAAACTTTTGATAAATGATCGATAATGTGCACATATACAACCTATTTATACTTATAAACCGGTGTGTTATGTATCGACACAACCGCTCACTAACACCATAACCAACATGATAGAACCAGAAAATTTATAGAATTAAACAAGGAAATCAAATACAGGATAGTGCCCAAATTCAAGAATTGGGGGGGGGGGGGGGTTCTCAAATTACAAGATTATAACCTTATTATGATAACATAAAAACATAGACAATTTTCAAAACTAGAACAAGAAATATTAATAAGCATAATATAGATAATTGCTCCTAAACTTTAGCATGTTGACTTTGACTGGGTATGGGCTGTAATTGGGTAAGGTCCAGCTAAATTCTATCATATGAATACATCCCACCCGGACAAACGACTTGTCCTAAAGTCAAAAATCCAATAGTTGTGCCAAGTGATCAACCATTCAATTGTAGGCTGACCTGCTTCATAGACCCATCCATAAGCTAAAGCGGATTGTGAAGGCCTTGCATTTGGACCCCACTTAGATGACCGTTTGATAGCACGTTTGATTTCAGCAATTTTTTCCTTATTATGTGTGTCCCCTTCAATCGGAAGTAGATGTTTAGAGTCGTTATTCCCTTCCTCTTCCCTCAATTCCAATAATTTGCATGTTAGGACTCGCCCGTGCTTCTCAGAATCAGATATGCATGGAGGAATTTTAGGGGTGGATATAGGTGAAGATTGTGATGACTGAGTAGCTGCTGATGAGTTAGGTTTGAATGCAGATATTGCCACTAGGTTTCTGTTGGGCTGTGTATGGCCTACTGTGGACTCAAATTCGAGGGACAAACTCATGGCATTGGGTTTATCAGATTTAATTTCTAAAATCTGATGATGACTTTTATGGTTATCAGAGTTGACCATCTCACCTCTTTTTCTGGCCATTAAACTATCTTCCGCCACCGTGTCTTTCCGATCCTCATATGCTTTTTCACAATAACTGCCATCTTTGATCATCTGAGTCTTGATTGCTGCAATATCATCCTTCATGGATGCTAAGATGACGTCTAATCGTGCAATAATGGCTAATAATTGGGCATTGATAACCGAATTCCGGGTTATAAGCGCCATCCGAATTTCCCGACAATGGACCCAAATGATAGAACCTGGAAATTTATAGAATAAAATAAGGAAATCAAATACAGGTTAGTGCCCAAATTCTAGAATGGGGGGTCTCTAATTACAAGGATTATAACCTTATTATGATAACATAAAACATAGACAATTCTCAAAACTAGAACAAGAAATATTAATAAACATAATATAGATAATTGCTCCTAAACTTTAGCATGTTGACTTTGATTAGGTTTTGACCGGGTGTGGGTTGCAGTTGGGTAAGGTCGAGCTGAATTCTATCACAACATTAACTAACTTGTATGAATCGGTGTGTAACATAACCGACCATATATAATATCTAACTTAGGATATCTAATTATTAACATATGTACACAATAATATTTACATAAGTTTCTAAATCAAGATTATCATCTAACAATTTCCCCACTAATCTTGATTTAGTAGATCTTCTTCTTGATCTTTATTCTTCAATTGAGGATGAACGGGACCTCTTCTTCGGTGGAAGATCTTGATCATTCCACTCGGCTTTATTCCTCTTCTGATTGGTGCTGCCTTTTTCTTTCACTTCAACCATTAACTCTTGGCCTTTGTATTTTAGATGGTACCATTCCATCATCTATAGTTATCAAACATAAACTTTCCTTAGAGTCCTTGCAATGTCTTCCTTCTTCACTAAACTTGGTAGCCCTCTTCCCTGTCCCATTGACATGGCAACCACTGCCCGATTGTCATCATTTGTTACTTTGTTATAACCACCGAATACTTGCACGATTGTGTAAAGATCCAGTAAACTTATTAGATAACCGGTTTCGTCTCTTGGTGGAGTTGGTGCCATGATTCTTATCTTTATGAAATCTTACATAAACCAATCTATGGTCCTTTTGAATTCAATTTCGAATTTTCTTTTGTATCTCTCAACTGTGGTAGTAATATGGATCAAATCCATAAAAACGACACAATCTTGTAACTTGGTGCCTTCAGTTGGATACATTATTGGACATTTCTCCATATATCCCTTGGCTCATCTTTATTGATGGAGAATTCTTCAACTCCTTGAATACGGATGTCCAGTCTCTATCTTCCTTGGAAATTTCCTCCGCTTGATCAGTTTCGAATCTGACTTGTTTTCCTTCCTGTTTAATGCCTCTGATGCCCCTTCTGTTTCCCTGCACATTTCATTCTTTTTATTGGGACATTTAATGGTGAAGTGATTTCACCATCACAGATTCGACATGTTATTATCTTCCTTTCTTTCTGAATAATCGGCCTTCGTATGTGACACACATCACCATCGAAATCAATTTCTAGGCCCTTTTATGTGAGTATGTCTATACTCAACACATTTCGTCTAAGAGTGGGAATATAAAAGACAGATTTGATCTTATGAATCTGTCCACCACTCGTGATAACCACCGATCCTTTGTCACAAAAATACTCCTTCCTATAACCGCTTGGGCATCATTCTATGACAAAAGCGTTGCTTAACACTGTGAATTGATCTTTGTTTCCAAAGTCGTGTTCTTTCCTCCTCAAACTTGTATACCACATGTCTTCCCATCTTTCTCGTCGGTTCCTTTAACCATAAACTCCATTTTTCCAATCTTCTTCGGGCAATTTCTTCTCTAATGAAACATTTATTTGCATTTACTACAACACATTGTTGTCAGATATTCGGGGACTTCTTTTTCTGCCTTCACTTGGCAATTAAATTCATTTTGGGCCTTCCTTATTGTCACACCCTCAAAATCCACTTGCGGAGTTTTACCGCGAGGCGCATGACAAACCAGGATCCAAACCAACGATCACAATAAACAAGTCTAAATGAATTAAAATGCAATTTCAAAACACAGTTTTAAAATCCCGTTTACAGCGGAAGCTTATTCAAAACATTATCCAAAATAATAAACCAATGTTAAATGTTGTAAGACCATGCAACCCTAACATAGACGCCGTGCAGACGCGTGCGTCCTAGTCCAGTCTTGCTACCTTAGCGACCTGAGAAAACATGTAAAAGTTTACGTCAGCACAAAAATGCTGGTGAGTTTACAGGTTTGTATCCAAGCACCAAGTCCACCTGTCCATACTATAACAAATAGAAAACCAGTATACGCTAGCTAGGCGTACGTTTTTGTTACTACCACGATTGGAAAACCATTACTAACGCGAATACCAAAGGTATGCCCGATGTATGTTCCTGTTGTTCCTGTTTGAGACAATATGCACCCGCCGACCCTCCAAGTCGACGAGCGGGGTTGGTCACTCCCAATAGCGCTATTCACATTTCCCCGTTGTGCAAACCCGCACATTCATGGTTCCCCCCGGGACTTCCAAAGATCGTGTAGTACACAATAGAAACCCATAGTATGACAGTAGTTACCAAATAATCGTTTTAACACATGTTTTCTCCCCCGAAAGTATAAAACCAGTTTAAAAGAGGGGCCGTAAACTCACTTTAAGTTCCGTTACTCCTTAACCCGAGTAAACTCAGCTGCTATGCTAGTCCCGTTAAAGCGGCGACCTAACATACGACAGTTACAAGTACTTAGACTAATAACCCGCAGGTTAATTAGTCCCTAGATGTCCAGACCATAACCAAGTTCGTTTGAAAAACACCGTGACTGTTTAACCGACCCAAAGTACAAGACTCGACATCCCATTGGTGACCCGAGACTCCCCGTGTTATGTTTACGCTCCAAAACATACAATAACGCAATTACACTTAACATACGTTAACGTACAACAAGTTATAGCACATAGTTCACGTATCACCGAATTACATCCAAACATATGTTACTAAGTTACCATATATGTTACGAGGTTCCTAGCATGTTACTATATGTCCAATCGGGTCTCGGAATGCTAATTTACACTTACAATAGTAGTACACGCGATTAGGAAACGTAAACTAGCAATTAGGACTGATTGCGTATAAGTTCATGTGATTAGGGCTAATTGCATTACTATTCACGTGATCAGGGCTGATTGCATTACTATTCACGTGATCAGGGCTGATTGCATTACTATTCACGTGATCAGGGCTGATTGCATTACTATTCACGTGATCAGGGCTGATTGCATTACTATTCACGCGATTTGGGGCTGATCGCATGACTGTTCATGCGATTTGGCCCTGATTGCATGTAAAAGTGGCGATTAGGAATCCTAATCGCCTGTAACCTTGCTGTTCCAGTTTTTCGCGCGTTTAATGCCCCAAATCAGATCCAGAACGTGTGTAACTACCCAATATCATCCCAAACACTATCCTAAACATGTTTCAACCAAAATCCCTCGTTTAACCTCGTGTAATCAGTCCTGCATGCAACCAAGTAATCCAAACATATACACATAGCATGCAATCATCATACTAACATGCATAACAATAACCCTAATAATCAATTAATCAGATTTCTATCATCATACTATCAATATCAATTCTGATCTAACCAAATAACATATCAATCAAGCATCATGAATCATAAAAATCCTAGCTTTCTAATCATACACACCCACAACGCATGTATATTGGTTATAATCCGATTAATAATCCGTATTAATGATTTTCAGAAAGCTTTTTCGTTTATGAACAGGTCTGGACCATTAGGGATTGATTAAAAACGTTTACAAAGTGTTATGGATGAGAATCAAACCTTAGGATTATGAAAGAATGATGGTTAGACCTTGAAACCTTGTGTTTTTGATCAAAATCGCCTTCCAGAGGTTGTTTATGTGTTTGGGGCGGTTATGGGACGACTAGGGTTGATATTAGGGAGTTTAGGAGGTTAAGCATTGTATTTATAGGCGTTTCTAGTCGTCCAGCACGTAACATGCGATTATGCAGCTTTACACGCGATCAGGAAGCCTAATCGCGTAACTATTCATGCGATCGGGGCCTAATCGCATGAACAGTCATGCGATCAGTACCCTGATCGCCCCTAAGGTTCCCAGTCGCCCCACATATAGGCGATTTGGTCATCCTGATCGCCTATATGGGCCTGTTTTGTGTGTTTTGCGCGTTAAACCCCGTTTTAAACATATGTTAACACATTTTAATGTACCGACAAGTCACATAATGATTGTAAACACATAACACAAGTAAATACACACATTCACACTCGTTCACCAATTCCCGGGACTCGAGACTCGTACGTTCCGTATGCCCTGACGATCCTACAAATCGTCACCGTTTGTACACTTGGTTAAGGACCGACATCTAATGAACCTCTAGACCAACATCCAATGATCCTCTAGACTAAACCAATAGTTCCCGAACTATAACCCGACTTAACTAACCCAGTTAAGTACAATATACGCGTGACTCGCTAAGGTAGACTTTCATCTAGACAACGTTGTTAACCAGAATTTGCCGGGTGTCACATCATCCCCACGTTAAAAGAATTTTCGTCCCGAAAATTGCACAAGTACCAAAAGAACAAAAGAATAACGAAGGAAACAAACAAAAGATAGAAACCAGAAGAGAGATTTACCCGAGTTGTCACATCATCCCCACGTTAAAAGGAATCTCGACCCGAGATTCATTCAGCTACCGAAGAGACATGTCTCGACTCGAACGCTTCCTTAGGAAAGAGATGAGGATACTTAGACTTCATCTGATCCTCCCGTTCCCATGTATATTCCGGTCCCCGGTTCGAGTTCCACCGAACCTTAACGATACGAATCTTGCTGTGACGCAGGCTGCGAATCTTGTAATCAAGGATCTCTACAGGTTCTTCCACAATCCGAAGACGATCATCAACCTTGATCTCTTCCAGTGGAACGATGAGAGACTCGTCAGCCAGACACTTCTTCAAGTTTGACACGTGAAAGACGTTATGTACGTTACCGAGCTCCGTCGGTAGATCAAGTCGATATGCCACCGGCCCAATCCGTTCCAGGATCGTAAATGGGCCGACATATCGTGGATTGAGTTTGCCACGCTTCCCAAAGCGTATGACGCCCTTCCACGGTGAGACTTTTAGAAGTACCTTGTCATTGACTTGGAATTCCAGTGGTTTGCGACGCTGATCAGCATAACTCTTTTGCCGGTCCCGTGCCGCCGCCAACCGATTACGAATCTGTACGATCTTTTCCGAAGTTTCGTACACTAGTTCAGGCCCAGTGAGTTGACTCTCACCCACTTCAGCCCAGCAAAGAGGAGAACGGCATTTCCGTCCGTACAGTGCTTCGAACGGAGCAGCCTTGATGCTCGTGTGATAACTGTTATTGTACGAGAATTCTACCAACGGCAGATGAGCTTCCCAACCCTTGCCAAAATCGATCACACACGCCCGCAGCATGTCTTCTAAAGTTTGAATCGTACGCTCACTCTGACCGTCAGTCTGTGGATGGTAAGCCGTACTCATGTCTAGTTGGGTACCCAAAGCCTTGTGCAAAGACTTCCAGAAGTGAGAAGTGAAATGGGAGTCACGGTCCGAGATAATAGAAACTGGTACCCCGTGCTTAGAAACAACTTCTTTCAAGTAAAGACGAGCCAAACGATCCATGGTGTCGGTCTCCTTAATAGCAAGAAAATGAGCTGATTTCGTCAACCGATCGACAATCACCCATATCTTGTCGTTCCCGCTTGGTGATTTAGGAAGTTGTGTGACAAAATCCATAGTAATCCGTTCCCATTTCCATTCCGGAATTTCAGGTTGTTGCAGGAGACCCGACGGTTTCTGGTATTCTACCTTGACCTTAGCACAGGTCAAGCATTTGCTCACATATGAGGCTATGTCCGACCTCATGTTTGGCCACCAGTAGAGCACCTTCAGATCTTGGTACATCTTATCCGAACCAGGATGAATAGAATACCGGGACTTATGAGCCTCATCAAGGACAAGCTCCCGTAGTCCCCCGAACAAAGGAACCCATATACGTTCTGCAAAATAGTGCAAGCCATCAGGCCTTCGCTCTAGGTGCTTGTCGGCACCGTGCATAGTTTCAGCTTTAAGGTTTTCCTCCTTCAAAGCTTCCAATTGGGCAGCACGGAGTTGATCAGGTAACGACGAATGAATGGTGAGTTGCAACGCCCGAACGCGACGAGGTTTAGTAGATTCCTTCCTGCTCAAGGCGTCTGCTACAACATTCGCCTTGCCAGGATGGTACTTAATAGCGCAATCATAGTCGTTCAAAAGTTCAATCCAACGACGCTGTCGTATGTTCAAGTGTTGTTGGTCGAAAATGTGTTGGAGACTCTTGTGATCGGTGTAGATGGTGCATTTGGTACCGTACAAGTAATGTCTCCAAATTTTCAACGCGAATACCACGGCACCCAACTCCAAGTCATGAGTTGTGTAGTTCTTCTCGTGCACTTTGAGTTGACGAGAAGCATACGCGATCACTTTCTCGCGTTGCATCAACACGCAACCGAGTCCATGAATGGAAGCATCACAGTAGACAACAAAATCATCAGGACCCTCAGGTAAAGACAAAATAGGAGCAGAACACAGTTTAGACTTCAGTTCTTCAAACGCTGACTCTTGTGATTCACCCCAGTCGAACTTTCTATCCTTCTGAGTGAGAATGGTGAGGGGTTGAGCAATCTTCGAGAACCCCTGGATGAAACGACGATAGTAGCCCGCAAGGCCTAGGAATTGCCGCACCTCAGTTGGCGTCTTTGGTGCTCCCCAGTCCTTGATCGCTTCGATCTTAGCTGGATCGACATGAATTCCTAGTTCATTGACCACATGTCCTAGGAATTGAACTTCGCGTAACCAAAAGTCACACTTTGAGAACTTGGCGTAAAGTTGCTCCCGTCGTAAAAGTTCCAAAACTAACCGCAGATGTTCCCCGTGTTCGGTCTCGTTCTTGGAGTAGATCAGAATGTCATCAATAAATACAATGACGAACTTGTCCAAATATGGTTTACAGACGCGGTTCATCAAGTCCATGAAAACCGCCGGTGCGTTCGTGAGACCGAAAGGCATGACCAAGAATTCGAAATGGCCATAACGTGTTCGAAAAGCAGTCTTTGCAACGTCAGCCTCCCTGACGCGCAGCTGGTGATAACCGGACCTCAAATCGATCTTGGAATAATAACTAGAACCCTGAAGTTGGTCGAATAGATCATCGATACGTGGAAGAGGATAACGGTTCTTGACGGTCAATTTGTTCAGCTCTCTGTAGTCTACACACAATCGGAAACTCCCATCCTTCTTCTTGACAAATAAAATCGGGGCTCCCCAAGGGGAAGAACTTGGTCGGATGAAACCCTTGTCCAAGAGTTCCTGTAACTGACTAGACAATTCCTGCATCTCGGGAGGTGCAAGACGGTAGGGGGCCCGAGCAATAGGAGCAGCCCCTGGTACAAGATCAATACCGAACTCGACTTGACGATGAGGAGGAGGACCAGATAAATCATCGGGAAAAACATCAAGAAACTCGCGTACTACCGGGATGTCGTCGATCTTCTTCTCATCAACAGAGGAAACAGATAAGAGTGCCAAAACAGCTGGATAACCCTTTCGAAGACACTTAAGGGCTTTCATGCTAGAGATGATGTTTAGTGAAACACCACCCTTGATACCGTACACAGAAAGAAATTCTCCATCAGGGAGAGGAATCCGAATAATCTTATCGTAACAGACGATCTCCGCGCGAAACAAAGATAACCAATCCATTCCTACCACAACGTCAAAACTACCCAATGGTACCGGCATAAGGTCGATGGGAAAACGTTATACCCGACAATTCTAATTGACACTCCCGAAGAACACTAGTAGCTTCAATCGTTTTACCGTCAGCCAACTCAATAATATACTTGGTCTCTAATGGTACAGATATACATCTAGCAGTCGACTAACATTCATGGATACAAAACTCTTGTCGGCACCAGAATCAAACAACACGCTAACAGAGTGATTATTGAGAAGAAACGTACCGGTGACTGTATCAGGGTCCTGTCTAGCCTCAGCGGCTCCAATGACAAAGGCACGTGCATTTCTGCCGCCGCCCCGTTGTTCCCATTCCCGTTGTTTCCACCCTGTTTCAGTTTTGGGCAATCCTTCTTGTAATGCCCAGTGTCACCACAGTTGTAGCATCCTTGTTTCCTGTAGTACCCTGAGTAGTCGGAGCTGAACTGTTGGTCGGAGCCTGAGTCGATGGAAGTGTAGCCCGACAATCTTTAGCATAGTGGCCTGTTCGCTGGCAGCGGTGACAACGGTTACTGTCGCAGTTCCCTTGGTGATGGCGTCCACACTTGTTGCATTTGGGTAGTTTTCCCGCATAACCACCCTGCTTGTTACTCGAAGAAGATGAACCCCCATTATCAAACCTTTTACCCTGCTGTGCAGACCCAGACCCTTTCCCGTCGTTTTCCCACTTGCGCTTATTGTTCTCTGGAGTCTTCGTAGTCGAACCTTTCGCAGGCAAAATCCCCTCATTCACCTTTAAGTTAGTCATTCTATGGGCCGATCGAACTACCTCCGCATAAGTAGGATGATTTCCAGCAGCCACCAACCCTGCAATTTCCGGCACTAACCCTGAGACATAATGTTCAATCTTACGATACTCTGGCACGTGCAAATCGGGACACAACACCGCCAACTCATTCCTCCTCACAGTATACTTCTCGATTTCCGATCCAGTCATCTTGAGGTTCCACACCTCATGCTCCAGCTTCTGTACCTCTTCTCTCGGGCAATACTCCCGCTTCAGCAACTGTACAAAGTTCTCCCATGGCATAGCATATGCCTCCCCAATACCCATGTTCTGGGTGATACCATTCCACCAAGTCAATGCCACGTCCTGAAATAACGCAGCAGAATACTTCACCCGATCTTCTGGGAGACAGTTACACATCAGAAATACCGACTCCACTTTCTCCAACCACCTAAGCAAGCTAACCGCACCCTCAGTGCCAGAGAATTCCTGGGGCTTGCAGTCCCGGAACATCTTGTAGGTGCACATGGGTGGGGGTGGGTCAACAGGACCACCTGAAATGAAACGTATGAGAAACCACGAATAACGTAAACAAGGCTCACCAATGAGGCAAGGAAAAAAAATGGATAAAACAACTTACCACCACCGTTGTGCCCTAACTGAAAGGCAGCTTGGAGCAAGTTATTCAGATCAGCCTGTGATAGGTTAATACCTCCACCACGACCACCAGCACCACCACGACCACCACCACGTCCACCATTGCGACCACCTCCACGTCCTCCACGCACTCCAGACATGATTCTGGCAGAAAGAACGAGAAAATTTAGTTTCGCAGTTAAAGGTAACCACTAATGTTCACAAGATCAAAGCTAGATCCAATCCAGGACTATCCCCTCAAACCCAGAGCTCACTAGCGCTTCCATGCATTTCGTTTTATGATTTTGTGTGCACCCAAAATGATAAAACGCTCTACATGGTCCTCCTAGTGTTCTCCTAGTTCAAAGTTCAAATCACCGAACATAGACTCTTAGCTACACACCGTAATACTACAGTAGTTCATGATAACTGTTTCTATTGGAGTGCGAAAGGGAGATGTCCGAGCCTTGGACAAATCTCAAGAGCACACGAGTTACTCCAATAGACTACATTGCCTAGAAAACAAGTAACCCAACCTAAGATAGAACGGATGATGTAACGTAGAAAGACCAACGATTTAGAGACACCCCGACAAGACCATACGTAAACCACTATAACGTTTAGTACCATGTGATCGTCAAGTGTGTGCGACTCGGCTATAGACTAGACTCTACATGCAGTCCTAGTTCACTATAACCATTGGCTCTGATACCAATCTGTCACACCCTCAAAATCCACTTGCGGAGTTTTACCGCGAGGCGCATGACAAACCAGGATCCAAACCAACGATCACAATAAACAAGTCTAAATGAATTAAAATGCAATTTCAAAACACAGTTTAAAATCCCGTTTACAGCGGAAGCTTATTCAAAACATTATCCAAAATAATAAACCAATGTTAAATGTTGTAAGACCATGCAACCCTAACATAGACGCTGTGCAGACGCGTGCGTCCTAGTCCAGTCGTGCTACCTTAGCGACCTGAGAAAACATGTAAAAGTTTACGTCAGCACAAAAATGCTGGTGAGTTTACAGGTTTTGTATCCAAGCACCAAGTCCACCTGTCCATACTATAACAAATAGAAAACCAGTATACGCTAGCTAGGCGTACGTTTTGTTACTACCACGATTGGAAAACCATTACTAACGCGAATACCAAAGGTATGCCCGATGTATGTTCCTGTTGTTCCTGTTTGAGACAATATGCACCCGCCGACCCTCCAAGTCGACGAGCGGGGTTGGTCACTCCCAATAGCGCTATTCACATTTCCCCGTTGTGCAAACCCGCACATTCATGGTTCCCCCCGGGACTTCCAAAGATCGTGTAGTACACAATAGAAACCCATAGTATGACAGTAGTTACCAAATAATCGTTTTTAACACATGTTTTCTCCCCCGAAAGTATAAAACCAGTTTAAAAGAGGGGCCGTAAACTCACTTTAAGTTCCGTTACTCCTTAACCCGAGTAAACTCAGCTGCTATGCTAGTCCCGTAAAGCGGCGACCTAACATACGACAGTTACAAGTACTTAGACTAATAACCCGCAGGTTAATTAGTCCCTAGATGTCCAGACCATAACCAAGTTCGTTTGAAAACACCGTGACTGTTTAACCGACCCAAAGTACAAGACTCGACATCCCATTGGTGACCCGAGACTCCCCGTGTTATGTTTACGCTCCAAAACATACAATAACGCAATTACACTTAACATACGTTAACGTACAACAAGTTATAGCACATAGTTCATGTATCACCGAATTACATCCAAACATATGTTACTAAGTTACCATATATGTTACGAGGTTCCTAGCATGTTACTATATGTCCAATCGGGTCTCGGAATGCTAATTTACACTTACAATAGTAGTACACGCGATTAGGAAACGTAAACTAGCAATTAGGACTGATTGCGTATAAGTTCATGTGATTAGGGCTAATTGCATTACTATTCACGTGATCAGGGCTGATTGCATTACTATTCACGTGATCAGGGCTGATTGCATTACTATTCACGTGATCAGGGCTGATTGCATTACTATTCACGTGATCAGGGCTGATTGCATTACTATTCACGCGATTTGGGGCTGATCGCATGACTGTTCATGCGATTTGGCCCTGATTGCATGTAAAAGTGGCGATTAGGAATCCTAATCGCCTGTAACCTTGCTGTTCCAGTTTTTCGCGCGTTTAATGCCCCAAATCAGATCCAGAACGTGTGTAACTACCCAATATCATCCCAAACACTATCCTAAACATGTTTCAACCAAAATCCCTCGTTTAACCTCGTGTAATCAGTCCTGCATGCAACCAAGTAATCCAAACATATACACATAGCATGCAATCATCATACTAACATGCATAACAATAACCCTAATAATCAATTAATCAGATTTCTATCATCATACTATCAATATCAATTCTGATCTAACCAAATAACATATCAATCAAGCATCATGAATCATAAAAATCCTAGCTTTCTAATCATACACACCCACAACGCATGTATATTGGTTATAATCCGATTAATAATCCGTATTAATGATTTTCAGAAAGCTTTTTCGTTTATGAACAGGTCTGGACCATTAGGGATTGATTAAAAACGTTTACAAAGTGTTATGGATGAGAATCAAACCTTAGGATTATGAAAGAATGATGGTTAGACCTTGAAACCTTGTGTTTTTGATCAAAATCGCCTTCCAGAGGTTGTTTATGTGTTTGGGGCGGTTATGGGACGACTAGGGTTGATATTAGGGAGTTTAGGAGGTTAAGCATTGTATTTATAGGCGTTTCTAGTCGTCCAGCACGTAACATGCGATTATGCAGCTTTACACGCGATCAGGAAGCCTAATCGCGTAACTATTCATGCGATCGGGGCCTAATCGCATGAACAGTCATGCGATCAGTACCCTGATCGCCCTAAGGTTCCCAGTCGCCCCACATATAGGCGATTTGGTCATCCTGATCGCCTATATGGGCCTGTTTTGTGTGTTTTGCGCGTTAAACCCCGTTTTAACATATGTTAACACATTTTAATGTACCGACAAGTCACATAATGATTGTAAACACATAACACAAGTAAATACACACATTCACACTCGTTCACCAATTCCCGGGACTCGAGACTCGTACGTTCCGTATGCCCTGACGATCCTACAAATCGTCACCGTTTGTACACTTGGTTAAGGACCGACATCTAATGAACCTCTAGACCAACATCCAATGATCCTCTAGACTAAACCAATAGTTCCCGAACTATAACCCGACTTAACTAACCCAGTTAAGTACAATATACGCGTGACTCGCTAAGGTAGACTTTCATCTAGACAACGTTGTTAACCAGAATTTGCCGGGTGTCACACTTATTTTGCTTTCTTGAATCTTAGATAAAGATCCGATGTTGAACTTGAAAATTTGATGTTGAGAGGATTATCACAACCTTCATATTCTTCAATTATTGCCTTCTCGGCCTTCCACTTATGATCCTCACCATCGAACACCACACTAGGGGGATTAACGGTGCAACACAACCGTCTTCTTTCCCATACTACTAACATCTTCTAATTTTCTTCCAACATCGAATATTCCACAGGTCTTGGATCTTGGCTCTGATGCCATGTTGATTTTCTATATAATGTATGCAATATTGTTTGAGAGAATTGTTTCGGTTAAGAGATAGGAGAGTTTGGAGCGAATAAGAATTTAGAGGGAAGTTTAAAAGTTGGTTAAGAAACACAAACTTTTGACAATTGATAATGTGCACATGTACAACCTATTTATACTTATGAACCGGTGTGTTATGTATTGATACAACCGTTCACTAACACCATAGCCAACATTAACTAACTTTTATGAATCGGTGTGTAACATAACTGACCATATCTAATATCTAACTTAGGATATCTAATTATTGACATATGTACACAATAATATTTACATAAGTTTCTAAATCAAGATTATCATATAACAATAAATACAACAACTATATAATATGTGTCATGTGTACCTTTATATGTATTTAGAAAGATAAAAAGTTAAGGATTTATAAATCAAAAAAGAATCGATAACTTATTTATAGGGATGCTATCCGATGATAACTGACTGACCGATTACACTAAAGTAATCGCATACCTGCGTAGAAATCAAATTTATTGATATATTATGCATCATTGAAATATAAACAAAAAAGTATTTTAGAACTGTTAAATAATTAAAATTGTTACAAATATTCAATTGTTAGAAATGATGTTGCATATTTACTATTTAGGTGAATTTTCAGAGTTTTTAGAACAAGTTTTGCATAATAGAAACTCCATAAATCTAGCTAACAACTTTGAATAACATAAAATCATAAACAAACATATAAACGTACGACGTTAATGAGCAATGAGTAACTAAGTAGACGTATGGTACAATTTTACTATTAATATGAAATTTGAATTAGCAAAATTTATTCCATACTTTACCGGTGATAATATTTAATTATTTAAAAAGTAAGTGCTAAAACATATATGAGGCGTCAAATTAATTTATTTATTTAGACTATATAATTATAATATTTAAACAAAAATCACCTGTACACACCTCATCATCCCTCCTCTCTCTACCGTTCTCATTTCTCAAAATAATTAGTGTATATATATATGAACGATAAATAATACTTCATCATAAATATAATTTTAAAATTATTTTTGTTACTCAAGTTTAACGATGAGAACTTCCATTTGAAATGCACGTGTCTCTAAAAATATAAAAAAATTACAAATAAAATACTTAACGATTCTTGTTTTCACTTAAAAATAATTGATGATTTACTAAAACAAGAATTATTTAATCAAAATAAATAAATGATTATTACTTTAACTATAATAGTAAAGTAGATTCTATTGTTCTTTCTTTCTTTCTTATGTTCCTTTCTTTCTTTCTTTTTGAAAAATGTATTATAAAATAATATGGTAAGATGCTGAATTAACACTATGTTTCAAGTTTTCAATTATGTTTCCTGAATTTATATTTTTTTAGATAGTCTTAGTAAATATTTTCATTAAAAATTCAGGTTAAGTATTTAAATAAAATCGGTTAGATCAGTGTGAAACTAGATATTTGAAGTAGTGAATGGAAAGGTAATGTATATTGATAGCTTTTAAACATTTTAACGGTTATATGTTTTTTGGTGTAATTACATATAACTTGTTCCTTCAATAACTGTGTGCAAAAAATCACAAGCTAACATAAGTTTTTATGTTTTATAGGTTTAGATTTTGTGATATATGAGGCAGGAAGATTTGGGGTTAAGCTAATATTGAGCCTCGTGAACAACTTTAATGACTATGGTGGAAAGGAGCAATATGTGCAATGGGCAAAAGAACAAGGGCAACAATTGCAAAATGAAGAGAGTTTTTTTACCAATCCATGGTTAAAAGTTTTTTCAAATATCACATTAAGGTATTATTTTTCAAATTGAAGATACACATAGGTTTGATTTCAATCAACATTGGTTTTGTTTTGGCTTTAGTCATTCATGTGAGTTAATACTTAATAGACAGTTCTCAAAAGAAGAAACACTATTACTGGGGTGATGTACAAAGATGACCCGACAATAATGGCTTGGGAGCTTATGAACGAGCCTCGTTGTCCTTCCGACATCTCTGGTGCCACGATTCAGGTGAAACACTCTCATTTTGTTATTTTGCCACTGAGGTTTATGTTTGTGAAAATAATTTGTGATGATACTATGTTGAAGTTATAGTTTGTGATTTTGCTACAAGTGTATTTTATTTTCTTCTTACTATTAATTCTAAATTGTTAGGATCTAAAATCGAGTATTCAATAATGTATAACTTGTAAAAAATCAGTGTCATGTGACACCAATTTTGCCTACGTGAATGTACCAATATCCATGTATATGAACACACTTGAGTGACTTATAAGCTTTATCGATGACACACTAATTAACCCTATGTGACGGTTTTTATAGAATTGGACGCTGGAGATGGCTTGTTACATTAAATCAATGGATGGAAATCACTTGCTAGAAGTAGGTTTAGAAGGGTTCTATGGAGCATCTTCTTCTCAAAAGAACCCCAATAATTCAACTTATGGAGCTGATTTCATTGCTAATAATCAAATACCAGAAGTCGATTTTGCGACAGTACATTCCTATCCAGATCAATGGTAAAGATTAAAATTCATGGCTATATTTATAAATTTGTTACATTATGTTCTTGTCACATCATTCGATTTGTAGGTTATCAAATCGAGATAATGCTGCCCAACTAGATTTCTTGCAACAATGGATCCATGATCATATTGAAGACGCACAAAGCATTCTTAAAAAACCAATTCTTTTTACAGAATTTGGGAAATCTTGGAAACATCCTGGTTACAACGTTAGCCAAAAAGATCAACTATACCATGTGGTTTATTCATCTATTTATAGATCAGCACGCACAAATGGTGTAGCGGTTGGAGGTTTGTTTTGGCAACAACTAGTACAAGGAATGGACTCTTACAAAGACGGTTATGAAGTGATATTAACTGAACCCTCATCAACAGTTAGCTTGATCTCCGACACTCTAAGAAACTAAGTGTCACCCACAAGGGGTTTCTAATTAAGAAAAGAACTCAAGCACCAAGAGCAAAGAGATTGATGCAAACAAATTGGATTAGAAGTCGCTTACAAATACATGCTCATGATGAAATCAACAAACTTTATAAGAAACATGGTGACATGAACTGAAAAAAGAGTGTAATTAACGACAAACGGATTCATCTGCAGTCTCTCTACAAAAGTGGATTCCTTTGCTGATACTTTGTTAGAAAACATGTTGTATGATAGGAATTTATTACGGGATTACTAACGAAGTTCAATGAGCAACCACTGATGAAGTGTAACACCGACAACTTCCCCGAAGTGAAAATTGATGTAGATATTTTACAGAAAATATTATAGACGACATATTTACAGGCATCCATCATCTACAAGTTGATTTCTTAGGAAAATAGAAGTGCTTTACAAACAGATTATCAACGTTTAATTTACTAACATATTCTAACATCAATATCAATGGTAGATTATTGACAGATCTATCCAACTAATTTATACATTATTAAAAAGTTTGGGTCATTTGTAAAAATCAAGATTTTCATTAGTTGAGGTGTTTTGATTAAAATGCAGTTTTCATCAGGAATGTTATCATTGTTAAATGTTGCATTTACAATTTTATTATCTTCTAAATCAATTTTACAAATTTTAACAACACCTTTATCAAAAGTTACACACCTTGCTTTACCCTTATTTCTCACGGACTTGACATCCACAATCGTATCGGAAGTTCCAACAGTCCCACACACTAGTCGGTATCCATCGGAGTCGATGGTTTAAACTTGATAAGATGATCTTCCTTAGATAACGTGATATAATTGTCATTCCGTGGGGGTTAACATTTATCATACCCAAGACCTTTTGAATCTCCAATTGGTATCCTTTATTCAAGGATATAATCCAACACTAACCTTGAATTTGAGTAACTTTCAAGATTTCGTTGCAAAGCTTGATAATCACTTTGAACTGTGACAAGCTCTTTTTGACATTTTTCTAAAAGCTCAACATAGTTATCAATAACATCTTGTTTGTCTAGAATTACTTTCTTAATTTAGATGCATAAAAAAAACTAAATATTTAACATGATTAATGAATTGTTTTTCACTTTCTTTAAATAGTTTTAGAGATTGCTGAACAGTATTCAATTCATAAACAAGACTCTTGTTTGGTTCCTGATTATTCACAATCTTAGATTCAAGAGGTACACAATTCTCACACACGTGATTAGTACATGTGTTAGATAATACCTTGGATATTTTGGAAGATGAGTTGAAAGATACCTTAGATTCTTATGAAGATGGGTTGGAAAATACCTTGGGTTCTTTAGTCATATGAGCCATCAATGCAAAGTGACTTGAACAAGATGCATCCAAAATGTCTTTCACCCCAACATTTTGTTCATTTTACCCACTGGATCCACTAGATTCACCACACCTACTTGATATGTTCGATTGGCCATTTCACATTTACTAGCTATTTTATTTGATGCTTGTTATCCCGAGAGTGGTGCAATTGAAGATCCAAGTGGAAGATGTTGAATTCAATCTTTCCTTTTTCATTTTTTACTACTGTGCTAGGAATTTCCCAAACAAGTTATTGAAAGTTATAAAAATCGATCTTATCCTTCTTAATTATTATGACGTAATTCTCCCAAATCGGTGGCAACAGCGTAACAAATTTATCTTTGGCTTCTTCTTGATAATCAATTGAGGTTAGATGATGACAAAACCTTGACACTGATTGATCTAGTGTTTCACCTTTTTATGCATGAACATATTGAATTCATATCTTAACATCTTCTTTTGATTTCATATATTTCCTGACATCGTGCAAATTGCTGCTTGTTAATGAAGACCGTAACGTGTCATAAACTTTCTTCTCTCCATCATGCTCTAACTTTCATTTTTTGTCAAAATGTGACACTGAAATTTCTCTTCCTCTCACTCCCTTAACCTCCTTGATATGGAAGATTATACCTCTCAAATTGTGAAAACAACGAGATTTGCGTCCAAACTATCAAGATAGGAAAGAAAACGCTCTTGCCATATTAAGTAATCCTCGATCTTTGTTAACTTTGGTGCGTCTTTACTTGTCCTAGTGAAAGTTTATACATTACTTTGTCCTGCTATGTATGATTGATATACGACTGCCATTTTAATTGTTGAATAAACATTTAAAAACTCTTAACTAGGTCGAGCCAAAGCAAACCAGTATATCCCGAAACAAACCTAAATCTAGTTGAAGCTGCTAAAAAATAAACCGAATCTTTATTTGTAGCTTACCAAACAATTATACCAATGCAGTCCAATAAAACGGGTGATTTGCTGAGAATTACACATGTTTTACATAGATATTTTCACCCTTTTCCACTCAAAATCAAGCTTTTATCTTTGTTCTATCGTGATTTATCTTTCTTTGTTGATAATTGCAGGTTTTGAGGTCAATGAGTGAAAAGAGGAGAAAAACGGCAAAAAAGGCAAGGAATTGAAGACTCAGAGAGTTGTTCCATCACTTCTTATTCGTGATTTTCAACTTGGTATCACTTAGCCGTTTTACCAAGTTGATTGTATCAGAACTGTCGCGATTTTTTATACAGGAATGATTGTTATTTCTTAAGTCAGAAAGAGTTTGACTTATCATTGTTGTAGAACATCCATGTTTAATCCGATGAACACGATTGTTTTGTCACAGCCTCAAATTTCCACTGCGGGGTTTATACCGCGAGGCGCATGACATACCAGGATCCCATAGCCATAAGTCATAAGAACGACTCTAAATGCCCAAACCATTTAGTTCGTTATTGAAAATCACGTTTAGTGTTTACCAAAAAGTTCAGTTAAGTTGCGGAAGCGTAATTCAAACATAACCATTTAAGTTCATGCGCAAAACAACGCGCCCAAAATAAAACCGTTGAATGCAAAGTAAAGTATAAGTTAAATAATGTTCACAACCCATGACACAATGATGCATGTCCTATCGTGCTCCGAACCTAGAGACCTGCAAAAGCACGCTATCGTGTGTCAACATAAAGTTGGTGAGTTCACAAAGTAAGGTAAGTAAAAGTGTAGGTTTCCCAAAACAAGAAACAGTAGTTAGGTTTTCCCAAACCCAAAAGTAGTAATCAACAACCAAAACCAAGAACCAAGTACCACTAGTTCAGCGTATGCCAAGGGTAGCTAACCCATTCATGATAACTAAACAAACATATACCGAATTGCTATTTGAACGATGCACTCGCCCCGCGAGCTGGTTTTTGCCTCCCATCATTGCCTATCAACAATGATAAAATCTAAGGTTGTAGTTCACGCCCGGCTCCCAGCACGGTGTGAGGTTTGTCAAACCTAATAGCGCTATCAACTAGTAACCCGCTTGCCACCCGACAACTCATTCGGTAAATAGTGAAGGACTTCCGTGATAGAGTGTAGTTTAGTTCTTCAAGGACACAGAGTGTGAAACTAGCAAGGTCCGATTCCTCCCAGGAATCAACCCATCCAAAAACCCGAGATAAAAATAGTAGTCCCAAACATGGACTAGTACAGTAAGTAAGTTGTCTCCCCGAGACGCATGCTTTTGAGAAAAAGAGTAGTGAAACTCACCTTAGTATGCAAGCAAGTAAATCCAAATCCCAAAGTAGGGTGTGCTACCGACTCCCTATTACATATATCACTAAGTAAGTATATGTGTAATACCATTACACCATATAACCCGTTTGTCCAAGGCGTTTAAACGTTCAAAAGTGTGTATGTGACGCCTAGTGATTCTACATGCAATAGTAAACCCTACGGACTCGTTGGTGAATGTGTTGGTTATAATTAGTTTCTACATTCCGTACGTGTCTCAAACAAGTGTACTTCAGTTACACGTCAATTCCATACCACCTAAGACCTCAATTAATCACATAAGCACATAATACACAATCTGTGTTCTCAGGACAGATTGTGCGCCATCAAAACGAATTTATTTAAAATAGTAAATCAGTGAGTTAACCTCCCAAATATTTACTGAATTTTCTTTGGGACTCACTCAACAATAATTATTTTTGTTTTGTCTTAAATCCAAACACAAAAATAATTAAAATTCGTCTAATTCAGCTATGTTCAGAAAACCTTCCTAACAGGTCAGTTTGGTAGATAAATTCCCAAAAATTGTGTATTCATCCAAACGGGATGAATCCACTTGGAAAACTCATATTACTCCAATATTAATCTTCTGTAAAAATTTCACAATCCAACTCTTTATAAAACTTGAGTTATGATGTTTCAAAGTTGACTCAGTTTGATACCCGAAATTCTGAGCTGACCTATTTTCAATGAAAATTCCAAAAACAACTCAACCGACGTCCAAAACACTTGATTTTACCCATTATGAAAATCTAAGACCAAGTTTGATTCAACCACTCAAAGAAAATACCAAAATCATCATGTTAAGGTCGTGTTACAGCTCCTACAAGTTCGTCAAATCATTCTGTCCAGATTTTAGTTTCGCCTAAATCATACTTTAATCGACTACCGTGTGCATAAAAACAATCAACAAACATCAATCATCATTACCAAACATCCCTAATACTTATTTTGATCAGATTCTACTACCAATCATGCAAAGATCACAACTTTAAAGACCAAAACATCAATAACTTGCGCAACAAGTATCCTATGATGTTACTAATCGTTTATTATCATGTTTAATCCGTTTAATCTTCAAAAGCTTCATGTTTTAATGATTATTAAAAACTTTCAGACCTGGACAAACTTTGTTACATGATTTTTATAACAAAAACATAAGATAAAAGTGTAAGGAATCAAAGGTTATACCCTTAGCCCTTCGATTCGATCAACCGTGCGCCTTTGTAGCTTCCCAATTGATGATCTTGAGCCTTAGCAGGAGTTTTAGGGTTAATATTTCGTGTGGGGCAGTAAAGGGGCGATTAGGGTTGAGTTTAGGGGTTGCATGGGGGTTAAGGATGCTTAAATAGGTGTGTAAGTCGGTTAAGACTCGTCAGGCTTCTTCGAGCGCCCGCTCGGACTCTGTGAGCGCCCGCTCACAGGCCCTCGGCGCGCGCGGGTGGCCCGTTTCGTCTCCTGACGTGTTTTCCTTTGACGCTTTCGTTATTTCGGACCGTAACAAGTGCAACCCCATGTGTTAAGACCCTAATCAACCTAATGGTCCACCTTTAACGATTTTTATTAAAGTATCCGATTTAAGTTCACGTAATCACATACGGTTTGCACATATTTTCACAGCGTATCACAGAAGCACGTAATTGCAATCAATCTCAATCAGTTAACTCACAATTATTAAACTTCTTTGTTCACCAACGTCCGAGGTTCACTAATCATGTATATAGTCTGGTAATTCCTCGAATTACCACTTCATGCAGTTATTACCCTATAACTGTGCGACGTGTGACTTAACTAGCTAACCGTAGTTAAGTAGAATGCATTGAATTAACTGTGCGACGTGTGACTTAACTAGCTAACCCTAGTTAAGTAGAACATGAAATTGCGGGGTATCACATCATCCCCAAGTTGAAAAGAATTTCGCCCCGAAATTCAGTAAGTAAACAATAAAGTTGGCGTCAAGTGAGTGCCAAGTTGGAGAAAATTCAAAAAAAAAATTTCTGGGTGTCACATCATCCCCAAGTTGAAAAGAATTTCGTCTCGAAATTCAGATCAAGTTTTCGGTTATGCGCTCTGAGTTCTCCTAAAAGAGAGGTGCCAATGCTGGCGTTGTTTTGAGGTCGCTGGCCAGATAAGATTTCCCCCTACAGACCAAGGGATTCCAATCACTATCTCGTGCCAAGGATTTCCATACATGGCTGGACAACCCGTCCACGCCCATGATGACGACAGAGCTACTAAGGACAGTTGGGATGATGAGATCGATACTTAAAGGTTAGTTAAACCGTACAGGTTTCTACTCGTGATAGAGTTATGTAACGTCAACAAGCTTACCATCAGTTAGTTCTACAGTATGTTTGGGTTCAAGGTGAGTTGGGTTTCCCCAGAATTTTGCTAAAGTCCAAGGCACGTGTTCAAACAACATCAAAATCAAATAGGACATTAGCATGGTTTATCATTCGTAAAGAACGTACCCGTCAAATATTGTTGTCATCATTGTTCCCATTGTTGTTGTCACCGTTGCGCTGGGGACAGTCCATGTTGTAGTGGGTCTCACTTCCACACTTGAAGCACCCTTTTTCAGTGCCCTTATGTTTTGGCCATCCTTCTTGATGTTGAAAATTCCTTGGGAGCTTGACACGGCAGTCTTTAGCCACATGACCAGCTTTTCCGCAGCGCTCGCATAGTTCCACCTCACAAATACCGGAGTGATGGTGATTGCACCGATTACACTTTGGGTGTTTCCCCTTATAGTGGTGCTGGTTTTTGTCGTAATGAGTCTTGATGTTTCTACTACTTGGGATCTTATCTGCGACCTCTTCCCGCCTTCTTTTGTTGTTACCAGCACTAGATGACGGCGTCTCATATGAAGGTACTACTACCCCTTCTTCGCCTTTTTGATTTGTCAGCTCATGAGCCAGGCGGATGGTCTGCTGAGTGTCGCCCAAGTTTATTGGTGTGGCCGTGCTCATGACCTGGGGAGTAAACCCCTCTATATGGAGTTCAAAGCGTCTGAAAAGCGGGCTTATCCGATTAGAGTCCACAGGTGGCTTACGAGTAGGTTGGCCAGTTTGAAAAGCTGCAAGGGCTGCAACTACCCTTTCGTTAATCATTGCGTTCAGTTCCGCCTGTGTCATGTTGATGTTTCCCCGTCCATGTCCATGTCCAGCCATTGTGATTCTACATTCACCCTAAGCTCACGAGACATAAAAATATGCGGGCCATACGACCGTTCACACGTGGTGTAGGCGAACTAGAATAAAGAACAAACATCAAGAGAATAACTCAGTCTCGACTGGGTCTAGAATAAAAGAAAGAAAGATCAAGCGAATGAAGATAGGAATCAATCGTCTCCGTGCTCAGTTAAAATAATAGAGTCTCCATATTCTATCTCTTCGAGTTTGATGGGTTCGGGTTTCTTCTATTATTCCTCTTCCTCCTCCTCTAGTGGTGTAAGTGTAATCTAGAGTTATTCATGTGTAGTACTAACGTCCTACTCGTTCCTCTTAGTAGCCTTCCTCTCTCACTTGTAATATTGCACCGTGTTCAATGTTTGGTTCTCGCACTGGTACTCGATGGCTAACTCCCCATCCGTGAAGCTGGTTAGAATTTTAGTCTCAATGGATGCGCCACATGGCCTAGCCTTCATCCTTCACCAAGGATGCGCTCAATATCGGATTTAGTGTTAAAGGATTGTGTATCTCCTATAACTAGTTAAGCAAGTATACATAGCCCGAAAGCTAGTTGTGCACTTAAGCTGCGAGTGTACTAATGCAATGCTTATGCTATGACAGTTATAGACTAGACTCACCATGCAGTCCTAGTTCACTATAACCAATGGCTCTGATACCAATCTGTCACAGCCTCAAATTTCCACTGCGGGGTTTATACCGCGAGGCGCATGACATACCAGGATCCCATAGCCATAAGTCATAAGAACGACTCTAAATGCCCAAACCATTTAGTTCGTTATTGAAAATCACGTTTAGTGTTTACCAAAAAGTTCAGTTAAGTTGCGGAAGCGTAATTCAAACATAACCATTTAAGTTCATGCGCAAAACAACGCGCCCAAAATAAAACCGTTGAATGCAAAGTAAAGTATAAGTTAAATAATGTTCACAACCCATGACACAATGATGCATGTCCTATCGTGCTCCGAACCTAGAGACCTGCAAAAGCACGCTATCGTGTGTCAACATAAAGTTGGTGAGTTCACAAAGTAAGGTAAGTAAAAGTGTAGGTTTCCCAAACCAAGAAACAGTAGTTAGGTTTTCCCAAACCCAAAAGTAGTAATCAACAACCAAAACCAAGAACCAAGTACCACTAGTTCAGCGTATGCCAAGGGTAGCTAACCCATTCATGATAACTAAACAAACATATACCGAATTGCTATTTGAACGATGCACTCGCCCCGCGAGCTGGTTTTTGCCTCCCATCATTGCTATCAACAATGATAAAATCTAAGGTCGTAGTTCACGCCCGGCTCCCAGCACGGTGTGAGGTTTGTCAAACCTAATAGCGCTATCAACTAGTAACCCGCTTGCCACCCGACAACTCATTCGGTAAATAGTGAAGGACTTCCGTGATAGAGTGTAGTTTAGTTCATCAAGGACACAGAGTGTGAAACTAGCAAGGTCCGATTCCTCCCAGGAATCAACCCATCCAAAAACCCGAGATAAAAATAGTAGTCCCAAACATGGACTAGTACAGTAAGTAAGTTGTCTCCCCGAGACGCATGCTTTTGAGAAAAAGAGTAGTGAAACTCACCTTAGTATGCAAGCAAGTAAATCCAAATCCCAAAGTAGGGTGTGCTACCGACTCCCTATTACATATATCACTAAGTAAGTATATGTGTAATACCATTACACCATATAACCCGTTTGTCCAAGGCGTTTAAACGTTCAAAAGTGTGTATGTGACGCCTAGTGATTCTACATGCAATAGTAAACCCTACGGACTCGTTGGTGAATGTGTTGGTTATAATTAGTTTCTACATTCCGTACGTGTCTCAAACAAGTGTACTTCAGTTACACGTCAATTCCATACCACCTAAGACCTCAATTAATCACATAAGCACATAATACACAATCTGTGTTCTCAGGACAGATTGTGCGCCATCAAAACGAATTTATTTAAAATAGTAAATCAGTGAGTTAACCTCCCAAATATTTACTGAATTTTCTTTGGGACTCACTCAACAATAATTATTTTTGTTTTGTCTTAAATCCAAACACAAAAATAATTAAAATTCGTCTAATTCAGCTATGTTCAGAAAACCTTCCTAACAGGTCAGTTTGGTAGATAAATTCCCAAAAATTGTGTATTCATCCAAACGGGATGAATCCACTTGGAAAACTCATATTACTCCAATATTAATCTTCTGTAAAAATTTCACAATCCAACTCTTTATAAAACTTGAGTTATGATGTTTCAAAGTTGACTCAGTTTGATACCCGAAATTCTGAGCTGACCTATTTTCAATGAAAATTCCAAAAACAACTCAACCGACGTCCAAAACACTTGATTTTACCCATTATGAAAATCTAAGACCAAGTTTGATTCAACCACTCAAAGAAAATACCAAAATCATCATGTTAAGGTCGTGTTACAGCTCCTACAAGTTCGTCAAATCATTCTGTCCAGATTTTAGTTTCGCCTAAATCATACTTTAATCGACTACCGTGTGCATAAAAACAATCAACAAACATCAATCATCATTACCAAACATCCCTAATACTTATTTTGATCAGATTCTACTACCAATCATGCAAAGATCACAACTTTAAAGACCAAAACATCAATAACTTGCGCAACAAGTATCCTATGATGTTACTAATCGTTTATTATCATGTTTAATCCGTTTAATCTTCAAAAGCTTCATGTTTTAATGATTATTAAAAACTTTCAGACCTGGACAAACTTTGTTACATGATTTTTATAACAAAAACATAAGATAAAAGTGTAAGGAATCAAAGGTTATACCCTTAGCCCTTCGATTCGATCAACCGTGCGCCTTTGTAGCTTCCCAATTGATGATCTTGAGCCTTAGCAGGAGTTTTAGGGTTAATATTTCGTGTGGGGCAGTAAAGGGGCGATTAGGGTTGAGTTTAGGGGTTGCATGGGGGTTAAGGATGCTTAAATAGGTGTGTAAGTCGGTTAAGACTCGTCAGGCTTCTTCGAGCGCCCGCTCGGACTCTATGAGCGCCCGCTCACAGGCCCTCCCTCGGCGCGCGCGGGTGGCCCGTTTCGTCTCCTGACGTGTTTTCCTTTGACGCTTTCGTTATTTCGGACCGTAACAAGTGCAACCCCATGTGTTAAGACCCTAATCAACCTAATGGTCCACCTTTAACGATTTTTATTAAAGTATCCGATTTAAGTTCACGTAATCACATACGGTTTGCACATATTTTCACAGCGTATCACAGAAGCACGTAATTGCAATCAATCTCAATCAGTTAACTCACAATTATTAAACTTCTTTGTTCACCAACGTCCGAGGTTCACTAATCATGTATATAGTCTGGTAATTCCTCGAATTACCACTTCATGCAGTTATTACCCTATAACTGTGCGACGTGTGACTTAACTAGCTAACCGTAGTTAAGTAGAATGCATTGAATTAACTGTGCGACGTGTGACTTAACTAGCTAACCCTAGTTAAGTAGAACATGAAATTGCGGGGTATCACATGTTTTACATTTTGGTTGGCAATCAAAAATCAATCTATTGATTACTGTGATTCACGGAATTTGAATACTTGATGGTTTTATTCTGCGAATATCCTCTTAGTCATACTCCACGAAGGAAGTTTAACTATATTGCCAGTTTATATGGTCATATTTTCCATATATGATATGCTGAAGGTTCGAATTTCTTATCATTATTCTATTTATTATTTATTATTCATTATTTCTTATTATAATGTTCATGACTCAAACATGTTATGATTTCAATAAATTCGTACTTGAATGTTCCTGTGCCTGTGGCGTTCATAATTATGTTTGCATCCATAATTGCTAGTCCACCTCACCTAACATTAAAATATTTGTTTATTTTGATCACAATAGGTATGCGTCCTTCACACATTATTCTGTTATTCTTATCTTTCTTTTCTCTTAGATTCGTAATTCTATTATTCAAGAAGCAAATTTCCTGATCTAAGTCTAACGGAATAGACTTTCAATCTTTCGAATTTGTTTCACGGGGAGGAAACGATTCTTAAATGTTTTCGTGTTCAAAGAATATCTAATATAAAATCAAATCTTTTAATCTTAATGACTTTCTCAAACCATAAGCTTAAGATAAATTTCATATTGTTACTCAATCAATTGAGTAAGAATTCGGTCTCTTTAGATAGATCCCAAAATATTATTTTACCAACTTGCCAAGAGATTTCGACATATAATAATATCTTTGCTCAAAATATTATTTTTATTTTCAGGAAATAATGAAGGAGAGAAAGAAATCGGATAGGGATATAGAATCATTCTGAAAAGATTCACAGCATCTACATAGATATGTGTTATGTTTATGAATTTTAAGAACATAGTGTATCGAGTTATTTGCGTAGTGATAACTTCTTTCATAAGAATTGAAAATGAAGATTCGAAAAGAGATGTGGTAAAACTTCTTGTAGTGGCTTGTGATGATGGTAGCAATGATGACCAACATTGATGTCGATGGTTTGGTTGGTGTCGAGGGGGATATTGCAGGATTCGTAAAAGCCGAGGAGGCTGATGTTATCAAAATCTTTGAGTTCTAGAAATACGATTCCTTATCACGAATCAAGGAAAGTAAATAAAAGGAAACAAGGATGGATTTTCTAGAAGTGTTGAGGTCAAAAGTTTAACATCAAATGATACTGGATAAAACTGCTAATCAGGAGGTGATAGTCAAATAATGCAAATTATGGGGCTTTTCAATAATATAAGGAATATCAATACTTGATTTGATAAAAAAAAAGGAGATTAAAGTATTGATATATTTCTTGATTTGCAAATTGAAGGAGTTTTTGGATATGATGTTTTGATGTTTGAAATGAAATGTCTGATTGGTGGTTTAGTACTGGTTTGCCATGATGGATATTAGAGACGGAGGGTATTTACATTATTTCTCAGAACTGGATTTATAGAATAGAAATAACTGGGAATAAATTCAGTAGATTACTGAATCATATTGAAGAGATTTAAAACATGAGTTATCATGGAAATTTCTCCAATTTCTGATTTGAAATTCGGAAGAATTCTTTAGAAACACGTCATTTATATGACTCTAGCATATTTTATGTTGATGAAATTGCATGATTTGCGGAGTAAAAATAATATTTTTGGAAACTCGATCATAGGAATGTTCAAGTCGAAGCATAATATTTGTATTTTTGTTTATTTATACTGGATTAACCATAAGGTTAACGATCTGATATTGAATATGAAAAGACATTCGGACTAGGACGATTCAATAAATTTATATGAAATTCCTTGAATACGCGATGTAAGATTTATAAATCAACGAGTTTTTCTAAAGAAATGAAAATGATTTCCAAAACTTTCATACAAGTTGACTGGAGTATGAATGATTTATAATTTAATATCTATTTATACATGTACTTTTATAACTTATGTCTTTTAATATCTTGGTTTCTCTTTTGTATTCTTTTTTATTTCTTATGGCCTTAATATCCTGTAAGATTTTCCAGAAATTAGATGTGCATGTTGATTCACAATTATGTACAGAATTGTCAATTTACCGCACAAAATCATTTTAGTAATATCCTTTAGTGGATTCGTTTTGATTTTTCTTATATTGTTATTGTTCTCACCAACTTTAATACTTTTTATGGTTAGGCTTTAGGTACCCAAAATTTTGATCGCTTTTGATATTCTTTATATATTTTTCTAAGCAGACATTTCTTTAGAAAATGTTTAGTCAATCCTAGAATAGTAAAGATTTCAAGAATGTTATTAAACGCTGCTCTGATACCAACTGTAATGACCCGGGCTGTCGGTTCCGGGTTGTCGGGTCGGGTTACCAGAGCTGCGCAGCGGATTTGAATAATAACATCATTACTTTCCCATGATCCACGTCATCATTGCTGGTGGGTTGCTTGAACACATGCCCAAAAATAGTTTCCGACAACATAAAGTTGGTGAGGTCGTATATTTAATAAAATGAATGGTCAGTTCTTTTGTTGATAATTCTTTAATAATATTCTTTTAAATAAACATGATGTACAGATAATAAATCCTAAGGGGAAAGTATATTCTCTTAACAATCTGGTAGTGATAATCTTTTTATAGTATTATGTTATATACCACTCCTAATTATTACCACTTTAACAATGGTAAGATAAGTTGGTTCTTGCCCTATCCCCAAAGTCAAAAAAGGAAATGGTGAAGTAATAGCTAGACAGTACTATTTCTAGTTGTTTCTAATGTCCCCTTAATAATAATAATTCTTATTTTAAGCGTTCTTCCTATAGTAAAGCATTTGCTTGTTTAATAATAGACATGTATTTCCCTGAAAACATTTAATAAAACAATAAGAGAGGGGTGTTCATGATACTCACTAATTGTGTTATGTATCTTCAAATAGTTTCTCTGATACGTGTTATGCTTGGGGTATTTATAATACTTAGTATATATATTATATACATACACTTATACATATATAACTTGATATATTGGATAGTCCTAGGCTCGGGGTTCATTATTGATAGCTATTACATAAGACACGACACGGACAGTAATCTCATAAGCTGGCCATTACAGCTTGGCACTCGTAAACTAATAAGTTTGCCATTACAACTTGGCAGATCTAATCTAATAACAGAATAAGAAAATATTATTATCAACCCGAGTCTAGTATATCGTCTATATATCGAATTGTATATATATAGACATATATACATATATATATGTTTATTATTGTCTTATTATTATTATTATTATTATTATTATTATCAAGTCCGATCGATGTATCTGTTATATATACACTCGTATAGTCATAATAATGATCCACGCCGGGTTACTGGACCGACTTCTATTCCGGTAGTTGAGTTGATCCGGGCATCGAACTCGTCTTTTATTTCGGTAATCGATACCTTGCAACAATCATAATTATTATATTAATAACTAATCATGAGATTGTATAACCAATTAATCGACATATTTAGAACTTACCGGAGATGATCGGAATAATAACCGAAGTCTCACCAGAATATAGCCAGAGACTGACCGGACCTCCGGTCATCGATAATATCCCTTATATAACTCAAATATCATGGTTATAAAAATTAGCATCACACACACATCAATCGGATGTGTGTGTGTGTGTGAATGATGGGATAATCGGATGGTTTGTGGGCGATTTATCGAACGTAGATTGGGAACAGTGGATGAGTAAGATTTGGTTGAGGTTACAAGCGTCTGATGATAGTCACCATAACTTTGTGACTGCCCGATTATAGGGGTGTCGGGTTTGATACAGAAACAGAGGAGAATTACCGGTTATGTTATCGGGAGGGGAGAGAAAGATGTGTCACCGGAGGGAAGAACCCACCGGCGCCAGTTACTGTACTGATGACCTTTGATTGAGGCCCTCGACACACATAGTAGGGTGTGTGTGTGTGTGTGTTGTGCGTGAGTTCTGCAGAGAAGAGAAGACAAGAGCAAAGAGGAGAGTTTTTATAGGGGATCTCAATAAAGGGGTGTTTGGCAGCGAGGATAACAGCTGGGCCTTTGGCATCAGGTTTATCAGCGAATAAAAGGAGTGTTTGGTTGCTTTAAAAAAATTTTGGAGACAAGATTAAGGATTAGAACGATTATAATTTAAATAATCGGGTGGTCGGGTATGACCCGACCCTTAAACGAGAACCGTAACACCATGGGTGTTACAAAAAGTCAACATGAACTGGTAAGCACGGACGTGCCCACTACCTGGCACAACCATGTTCAAGTCAACTCGTATCCAGGAATGTTCCAGAACTGACCAAACTGACAAGACGGTTGTCCAAGTGGCAAGCACGGGCGTATTCCTACCTGAGCACGGGTGTGCTCATCAACTGCCCTGACAACACCTGAACGCAAGGACTCTGCAACAGTACCAGATGTCAAGCACGGGCGTGCTCCTGCTGGAAGGCCTATAAATATAGACCTCCACTCCTCACTTTGGCATCCTTCAACTCATCAAATTATCTACCTTCTAAACGAAGTTTTTGCTATCTTAAGGACTTGTGGGTGTCGTTTGGAGCTTGGGATCACTCCATAAACACCACATTCGAGAGAGAAACAACCCACACTCATTCAAAACCACCAAGAAATATTCATACAACCCTCACTATGTTTTACACTCGAACCCAACCTTGTGAGCTTGTTGTATCAACCATGCATAGTTTTCTCTTGGTGTTACTAGGTGATGATGGAACTAGGTATGAATTAAATAATTTACTTTTATTTAAATGTGGTTTTTTGTGTTTTTATTAATTTCTTCTACTACTTTGTTTGATGAACTAGTTAATTAATTAATTTAGTATTTGGTCTTGTGAGTGTTTTAGTAGGAAGTGGAAGGATTATGAGTGTACCCGTGACGTGTAAAAACCCACACACTTGTAAGCTAACCTAACTCCACGTGAAGATATTAGCCCATTTGTGAATAGAAATATTCACACTTTGTGGTTCAATCCTCAACTATCGAAACTTCACTTAGGGTCGGTACGTCTTTATACATGGTCCTAGTGATAAGCCAAGACTTGGTAGTGCGACTAGTTACATGGTCTATGTGTTTTCTTTGGCGCAAACCAATAATCGGTGAACTCGTGTTAGAAGTAAACAGTCTATATTTACTTCCACTATTATATTGCGGCACAATAAATAATAGGCCAATCACATTTTAAAAAAAAATAATTATTTCAAGTAGGGGATGAGCGTATGTGGGAGCCTGCATTGCCTCTACCATGTCAAGCGGTAGCTTGTTCGGCCATGCTCCGGCCACCGGAAAGTTATTCATAAAAGAAAATAGTAGTTGAATGTCAATATCGCAATTGTGGAAAATGTGTCTTTTGGAGTTGTGTTAACACAATCTTGGTCGATATATTTTTCAAAGTTGAGAGGAGAGCTCACCGACGTCAGGAGACCCTCACAATAACTTTAAAACATAAATTGTTTAGAGTTTAGTGTGGCTATGCCTAGTTTTTAAACACACCACTTCAATAAAACTTTACTATTGTATCATACCAAGTAACATTAGATCCCGAAGCAGCACCTTTCTTTTGATATTGATTTCTCTTACGGTTTAAATCTCTCTTTTACTTTTCTTAAACCAATTTTAAAATCTTTTTTAGTAATTTTTAGGAAGCTAAGTTGTAAAAATCGTGTCTTTGGATTTGATACTCGTACTTGCTCATTTCTATACTACACTCCATAGGTACACTTGCATATTGTGTGGGTTTTAGAATGTTAAGCAACTATCGTTTTAGTTTATAAATTTAAAACTTGAAAGTGTCACACCAATTTTTTCGACTTAAACTCCTACTTCATCAAGTTTTTGGCATTCCCACCAGGAACTTGCTATTTTTAAGAAAAGAATTTTAAGTCACTAAAACCACACATATCAAATTTTTGGCGCCATTGCCAGGGACACAACTGTTTAATAGAAAGGTTTTCTTAAGAGTTAATTGCAGTTTTCGTCCCTGTGGTTTGCCTAAACTAACAGGTTCAGCCCAGGCTTAACACCCTGAGTACCTGTGGTTTCATTTTCTAACAGTTTACACCCTGAGACTAACGGCCGTTAAGCTTGTCTGTTAATTTGTAGAGAAATGACTATTATACCCTTCAGTTTGTGGATGAAATAACATTTATACCCTCCCCATCTTCTCCAACCAACCCACCCACCACCACCTGCAACACCACCACCACCACCACCATCTCCACCGCCACCCTCCCAATCCTCTCTCCTCCACCATCTTCACTCCATCAAACCCTCCCCCTATCCATTAGTAAAACAACTCATAAATGGATAATATTACAAACCCACCTCGTAAATGGATAATATTACCAACATATCTCATCAAATCCCAATTTTTTTATTCAATTTGGGGATAAATGGATAATATTACAAACCCACCTCGTAAACACAAAGAAACTGGATTATATCCAAACCCTTTTCGATTTAGGGTGAATTGAAGTGGTTTAACAGAAAAAGATTGGATTTTTTTAAAAACCCAATTGATATATTCCTGTGACTATTATTAATTTTCACTCTTGAATCCATCCCATCATGTCTTCAATAATTGTCACTCTGTTAGCCTCCTCCACCATCTCCTCTCTCCTCCACCTGCAACACCCAATCCACAACCAATAGCCAATTGAATTTGATGTCGGGTTGTGTTTGTTCTTGTCAGAGGGGTGTTTGGTCGGAGAAAACAACAAAGGAAGGAAGATGGCTGAAGGGACGGTCGGCTGCGGGTGAAGTCACCGGAGAAGATGATTGGAACCTTCTCGTAACTCCCGCTTTAGAGACTTGTTGAGAAGTAATAGAGTAATAGACATACCTGGAATGTAAGAAAAAATTAATTGTTAGCTAGGTGTAGTTTAAACCAAAGCTACAGAAGTAGCAGCCCCTGTTTTGTCACCATGTGAAAGCACAGATCTATCCTCCATATAATATTTTCTTTTAGGTATACTTATCCTCAAGGCCTTTTGTGAGTTTGGGCTGTGACCCAACAAACTCACGATTTGATTTTTTTTAATTTATTTATTTATTTATTATTATTATTATTATTATTGTTGTTGTTGTTGTTGTTGTTGTTATTTCTAGGGTTGCAGGTGGTGGTGGTGGTGGTGATTGGTGTTGCAGGTGGTGTTGTAGGTGGTGGTTGGAGAAAATGGGGGTATATTAGTCAATTTACCCAAAAACTAACGGACAAGCCTAACCGCGTTAGTCTCATGGATGTAAACTGTTAGAAAATGAAACCACAGTTACTCAGGGTGTTAAGCCTGGGCTGAACCTGTTAGTTTAGGCAAACCACAGGGACGAAATCTGCAATTAACTCTTTTCTTAAAAATTACTCATTTTCTTTTCATCACGTTTATGTTAAAAATCTCATCTTAAAGATTCTTGGGTAGTGTATGAACTTGCGATCCACGTCCATACTAGTACCTCCTCTTGAACCCGAAAGATATTTTCGAGTTAGAAGAAAAGAATAAAAACAAAAAATGGAAAAAATTGAAAGAAGAATCTTTGATTATGCTAAACCTTCGATCAAAGCTTTGGGCCCTAGCATCGCAAGACCCCCCATTGATGCCGACCAATTCTAAATTATGTCCCATGTCATCAAAATTATACAACAAAATTGCACTTTAAAAATTACGCATGTTTCCTTTGTCACTAAAGGATCGTGCCAAAGCATGGCTAAATTCGCAACCAGCAGGCTCCATTACCACTTAGGCCGGCCTTACCAAAAATTTCTCTCAAAATACTTTCCCGCAGCCAAAACTGCAAAATTAAGAAATGACATCAGCGCCTTTTGTCAAGAAGACGGTGAGTCACTTTATAAGGCTTGGGAGAGACTCAAGGATATGCTAAGAAAATGCCCCCACCATGGACTTGAAGTTTGGCTTCAAGTTTCGTCTATTTACAGTGGGTTGATAAATCAAGAAAGGCAAACACTTGACGCAACCGCATGAGGAATTTTCGGGAACAAAAGACCACAAGAAGCATATGATCTCATCGAAGAAATCATCGTGAGTAGTTATCAATGGTACAAACCTCGAAGTCAGCCATTGAAGACTGGTCTTTATCAGGTTGATCTCACGACTTCTTTGCAAGCTCAAATCGAGGCGTTATCAACTCGACTCAATCAAATGAGCAAGGCACACGTCAATGTCATCACCGCCGCATAATTGCAGCCACAAGACGGGAGTCTTCCTCCTCCTCCTCAGGCAAACGTTGAGCAAGTTGACTTCATTCGTGACTGCTAGGTAAAATGCAAAATATTGCTACATTACATCTTGGCTACGACTATACATCCATGACTGCTATCTCCCTGTTGTAGGTCCACGTAGCTAATGTGTCGCTGCTATACTGGGTGTGGGTGGCGGATACTGACACTGAGGGGAGTTTAGGCTAATGGCCATGCTGATGGTTGTGATGTGGTCATACAGGTGCTGTCGATGGGCAAAATGGCTCTCACCGGTGATGCCCCGCATGGCATCCATGTGTAGGAGCTCATCAGCGTAACTCGCGAGGGAGTCCCTAGCATCAATGATACGGGCCCACATCACACGAGCCTGGTAATCCATATGCGTGACGGTGTGCTGCACCATATCAGCCAACTACTGGAAATCCCTCTCGAGGGTAGATAGGGTGGCCTGAAGAGCAGCTGGTGCAACATTCACTTGTTGCTAAATCAGGTTGTTCAGCTCATCCTGGGTGTAACACCCCAACCGATGGCGGAATCATCGAGGTGTCACGTAGTAACGATTGTTCAATAGCTCATGGACTAGAAATGTAAATTTTGATACATTGAATTTAATAATTTATTACATTGAAAGAAATACAACAATTACAACTAGCAATATAACTAAAATACAATAAGTCCCAATCTAAGTCTAAGTTCCAAATGCTTAGAAGTGATCTCATAAGAACCTGAAACATGTACGAAAACAATTTGGTCAATACAAAAATGTATTGGTGAGCATACCCGTTTGATACATATAGTAAGGAAAATTTAGCAATTCATGTGTTATTTTGCGAAAATGCAATAAGTGATATCCGGGTCAAATCAACCCTATGAAAGGAAAGCAGATATATATAGTATGCGCTAGTAGTAATGTAATACATAGCAATGACGAGGACTCTCAACAGAGTCACAAGGGTATATACCATAGTACTATTCATTGAAATGACAGGCCGCAACGGTTAATGATTTAACAAGTCATAGATACACGAAATGACACAAGCAAACACACATAAGAATTGCCTTTTTAGTAACAAGAAATAGAAACTTGATAATAGGTACATGAGTCACCCCAAAATAGTAAAACAGTAAAAAAGGGGAAAGATATATTCACAGTTTGCGAAAGCAATCCAAATCCAACTTAAGCGGCCGTGAGTTAAGTAATAGGAATTCCGAGGAATTCAACCTATAACGTAATAGAATACTAATAAGGGAAAAGTCTAAGAGTCTAAGGTATCTAGGGTCAAATGCATTAGGGTTTGCTAAGTCTCGTATAGGGAAGATGAAAATTTTAATAGTAACTTGAACGACAGTTTTGAAATAAATATATCACGATTAGTTACATAAGCGACTAAAATACCTTTATATCCCACACTTAGGAACATTTTCTACTTTATAGAAAATATCCACAAATTAGATTTTATGATTTATATAAAACTAGACAATATATTATATCTAATTAAATATAAATTAAAGTAAATAATACAAGAGATGATCCAAAAATGTTGTTTTTATGAAAACTAATTATTTTCTGATGTCAAATAGTGAAAATATTATTTCCATGATTTATCTCAATTTATTTGTATTTAAAGCATATTCAATGAGTTTAAATAATGTTTTAATGACTAAAAATAGTAAAAATAACAAAAATTACCTTTTTCCGAGAAATTACATTTTATTTCAGTTTATTATACATAAAAATAAATCTCCAGAAAATTTGAGGTTAAATACACTTAAATGAATTTTTAATCATTTAATTATGATTAAAACAATTTAATTCAATAAAAATAGGAAAATAATGTATTTTCCAGAAAATAAATATATCATAATTTTCTTTAGGGTGTCAAGATGCTACACCTAAATTTTTATAATTTTTGGAGCAAAAATGATTTTAATATGAATATTTTAAGTTTGATGTATTTATATATTATTATAAAAATATAAATAACAATTAACAAAATAAAAAAAACAAAAAAGAATGAAAGTTACTGCTGGTGCCAGGAATCGAACCCCACCCCTTTTCTGTCACAAACAACTATACAACCACTACTTCACTTGACTTGTTTATTAATCAGTTTAGAAAAAACAAGTTATAAGAATATTAATCAATAAGTCATCTTCTTCCCCAATTAGACCAAACCAAGAACCCTAACCCTAGGTTATTCAATTACCCCAAAACAGCTTGATTACATACTGGAAATAAGGGGCAAATGATCGGCACTATTATCTAAACAAAATGACATGATAAACACGAACTTACATTAGCGTTTAATGATCGAAAAAGAAGACAGAATGGCCGAACATTTGTGCCGAGAATCAGAGGATTCTGACGCGATTTAGGCAATGTTTTAGTGGGTGTTCATTGAGAATAATTGCAGAAATGCGTTTATGTGATCGGTTTATATTATGAACGAGTATAGGTCGTGATTAAAATCGAATTAAAGGTAATTTAAAGTTCCGGCAGTTACAATGTATTAACCCGGATTAATACCCGTGTGAATGTTGATAACTTGCGCAATAATACCTTGAAACGGCTTAGTAATGATGGAGATACGATCGGAGCTATTAAAAACAAGTTAAAACATTAGGAATCGACCATATCGAATTCGCCGGAGTTACTCCGATCGGCAAAGAAGTCACCGGAAAAAGAAATGGACGGAAAAAGAGGGCGGGACCTTTTGGTCAAAATATAACTTTCACCCAATTACCAGTTCAGCCCGTGGAGTTACTTTTAGTATAACCTAGTTAATTTTTCCTTTTATAAACTTAACCAAATTAAGTTAGTTTAACCAAAAATGTTTCTAAAACTTTATAAAACTTAAAATCTTTATAAAATCCACTACGTAGACGTTTTTTATTAAAACTTTTACCCGATCCATAATAAATATAAATGATAATTTTTTTTTAGTTCGCTCTAAAATTAAATTTGAAAACGGCAAAACTTATAGGGACTATAATGGAAATATTTAAGGGACTATTATTGTCAAATAGATGAAAAACGAGGGTGACGGATGTCACAGGCTCCCCTACTTTAGAAAATTTCGTCTCGAAATTTCCTTCAAGTGGAGGTTACTATGAAACAAAGGCGTTGTAAAAGTCAGCTAGAGTTTTAAAAGAAATTTCATCATTTATGATTCGACAAAATTTAAAATAGTTGTTTAATACCCAAAGTAAAAGGTTCAAAATCCTTGACAGTTGACCCAAGGTTAGAAAGTTGAGAATTTAAATGAGAAGGTTTTAGGAATGTGTAACTGGCGAGGGCAGAGGCATTGATGAAGCAGTCTCCCCTACTTTAGAGGGGTTTCTGACCGAACTTTATTAAGGACAGACAACAGGATTTCGACAAACAGAGAGTGTAAGTGTATACAAACTTTAAGGTTTTCTGCAGAGGTGGTCAACACGAAAGGCTCCAACATAACTAATTGAAGCTTATGTAAAATGTTCTTATCGAAAATGCTAGCTATTAGTCAATGATCTAATGAAGTGGTAATTATAAAGTAATAGGTAGGTTCTTGGTTAGACTCTTAGTCCGTTCCTGCAGTATCGTTTATGCTTATCTATAGGGTGTACCGCAGCTAACCCACCACACTCCCGATACTTTGGACTCGTACTGATTGTCTACCAACAGCCTAAATAGAATTACACACCACCCTTATGTACCTGTAAACCCATGATTGCGTTCCGGACCGTAATCATCGATTTACCTTACACTAAGGTGTTATGCTTTTCCATAACCCTATCCTAAGTAATACTAGACACAAATGCGTGCAATCAGAATATGCTAAGTAATTGATACTGGAATGAAACAATGACATGGTTAGAGGTTCTTCCCTTTCGGGTTCACCCTTAACCGGTAACTTCTGTTCCCATCGTTGGCTTTAAACACTCATATTGATAAACCCTGAGGTTTACACCGTTCCCCTCGGATTGAAAAAATACTCTAATCCGAGTCGTACGTGGGCACTGGCTTAGATCTCATACGAGTTATCAACTAGTATGTTCGTCGGCCATGATGATGAACAAAATAATGTAAAGTATAACAGGGTTTTGCTCACAATTGAAAAAAAAATATGCATACCAAGTATGCGTTCATGTAAGTATGTAAGTATAGCATAAAATTTCGATTGAAAAAAATAGTATAACGTAAATCGAGTAAATCGCACAGTTGCGCAAAATGAAAGTAAACGAGTTAAACTCTTGCAAATAAGCAGTGTGAAAATAATCATAACTAACGGGTTAGAAATAACTATGAATAAAAACGGTGCAAAAATAAGGAAATTTACGGCAAATAAGGGTGCATGGAAACAGGTGTATAGCCTACTAACATGCGAGTTAAAATCTAGTAATTTTACATATATGCGTTCTACTATAAAAGACATTTAGCAACATTCGTATAAGAGGATATGTCCATTGTTTAAACCTAAAGTTTTGCGACTGAAAGTGTACAAGTGTAAAAGGTAAATTTTCGCAGTTTACTCGAACTTTGTGATATAGTTGGAAGAAGAGTAGTGATGCATGAGAATAACTTTTTAGAAATCGAAGTGTGTTTTAGATTCAAAACATGTTTATATGAAAAGATTTCGTAAGTACACCTTTTCATGGGTTTACGAGAAGTCGAGTTTGAAAAGTGTTATAAGGCATATTATTAGTTGCAAATTTCTCCCGAAAACATATATTGGATCCATTGTATGAAAACAAGAAGGTTTACATTTGACTTGTAAAATATGCAATGCAACTTTATAAAATGCAAGATGAAACCATTTCATGAAAAGTATGTGTATGTCTAATGTGTTTTTAAAAGACCAAGATTTAGAACGACGTGAATGATAAAAAAAATCAACATATGTAATACGAATAGATTCCCAATATTTAAGAAAGTTCGTGGTTTCAAAATAACGTGGTCGAAGTTAAACACGGAGTTTAAAACTTAAGTCGTGGGTAAAAAATTTTAACGCAAAAAGAGTAATTCTTTATAGTGTAAAAGTCTCAAAGCATAAGTGAAATAGTGTAAGCTTTAATGTGATAATATAACGAACAAAAAGTTTTGATAATGATGATAAGGAATCCAAAAATAAGTGTTCAATGAATAATGGCATATGAATTGTTTCCATAGGAAACTTTGACTAACTCAAGTATTTGAAATTTCTTAGTGACTTGTGGGGGCGTACTTTAGCCTATAAGTGAATGCTCATCCCAAGAGTTTCCAGGTAGGTATACCGGTCCCTCGTCTGATTGATATTTATACAAAATACCTAACCTAGACAGAAAACTCAAGATACAGGCGCTCACCCTTCCAGATTGCATGTGCCCCATCACTAGTGAATTCCAAAACTTTAGCGAGATTAAAAACGAGATGCAGAAATAGATCTTTGAGATGTGGATTTCACTCCTAACTCAAAGATATATTTCAAAATTGAAAACTATTGTGGAATGAAACCAATCACTAAGTTAAGGATATCACTCCCAGCTTTGTAGTTAAGTTCCTTTTTGAAGGAAACACTCTTTGAGGTGTGGATGTCACTCCTATCTCAAAGATGTATTCCTAAGATAATTAACATATAGAGGAGTGAAACTAATCACCAAGATATGGATGTCACTCCTAACTTGGTGTTATCGTTTCGTTTGTGAAATACGAGCGTCAAAACATCGAAAAGAATAATGATACTGAATCATAGCAAAAATATCTTGAAAGAATATATAAGGATAAAGAGAAATATACACGAGAGGACTCGTAAAAGTAAGCTTAGTTATAGACTAGGCTAAAAGGCATTCTAATAACCTAATTCCCTATAACCATGGCTCTGATACCAATCTGTAACACCCCAACCGATGGCGGAATCATCGAGGTGTCACGTAGTAACGATTGTTCAATAGCTCATGGACTAGAAATGTAAATTTTGATACATTGAATTTAATAATTTATTACATTGAAAGAAATACAACAATTACAACTAGCAATCTAACTAAAATACTGTAAGTCCCAATCTAAGTCTAAGTTCCAAATGCTTAGAAGTGATCTCATAAGAACCTGAAACATGTACGAAAATAATTTGGTCAATACAAAAATGTATTGGTGAGCATACCCGTTTGATACATATAGTAAGGAAAATTTAGCAATTCATGTGTTATTTTGCAAAAATGCAATAAGTGATATCCGGGTCAAATCAACCCTATGAAAGGAAAGCAGATATATATAGTATGCGCTAGTAGTAATGTAATACATAGCAATGACGAGGACTCTCAAAAGAGTCACAAGGGTATATACCATAGTACTATTCATTGAAATGACAGGCCGCAACGGTTAATGATTTGACAAGTCATAGATACACGAAATGACACAAGCAAAAACACATAAGAATTGCCTTTTTAGTAACAAGAAATAGAAACTTGATAAAAGGTACATGAGTCACCCCAAAATAGTAAAACAGTAAAAAGGGGGAAAGATATACTCACAGTTTGCGAAAGCGATCCAAATCCAACTTAAGCGGCCGTGAGTTAAGTAATGGGAATTCCGAGGAATTCAACCTATAACGTAATAGAATACTAATAAGGGAAAAGTCTAAGAGTCTAAGGTATCTAGGGTCAAATGCATTAGGGTTTGCTAAGTCTCGTATAGGGAAGATGAAAATTTTAATAGTAACTTGAACGACAGTTTTGAAATAAATATATCACGATTAGTTACATAAGCGACTAAAATACCTTTGTATCCCACACTTAGGAACATTTTCTACTTTATAGAAAATATCCACAAATTAGATTTTTTGATTTATATTAAACTAGACAATATATTATATCTATTTAAATATAAATTAAAGTAAATAATACAAGAGATGATCCAAAAATGTTGTTTTTATGAAAAATAATTATTTTCTGATGTCAAATTGTGAAAATATTATTACCATGATTTATCTCAATTTATTTGTATTTAAAACATATTTAATGAGTTTAAATAATGTTTTAATGACTAAAAATAGTAAAAATAACAAAAATTACCTTTTTCTGAGAAATTACATTTTATTTCAGTTTATTATACATAAAAATAAATCTCCAGAAAATTTGAGGTTAAATACACTTAAAATGAATTTTTAATCATTTAATTATGATTAAAAAATTTAATTCAATAAAAATAGGAAAATAATGTATTTTCCAGAAAATAAAAATATCATAATTTTCTTTAGGGTGTCAAGATGCTACACCTAAATTTTTATAATTTTTGGAGCAAAAATGATTTTAATATGAATGATTTAAGTTTGATGTATTTATATATTATTATAAAAATATAAATAACAATTAACAAAATAAAAAAAAAGAATGTAAGTTACTGCTGGTGCCAGGAATCAAACCCCACCCCTTTTCTGTCACAAACAACTATACAACCACTGCTTCACTTGACTTGTTTATTAATCAGTTTAGAAAAACAAGTTATAAGAATATTAATCAATAAGTCATCTTCTTCCCCAATTAGACCAAACTAAGAACCCTCACCCTAGGTTATTCAACTACCCCAAAACAGCTTGATTACAAACTGGAAATAAGGGGCAAATGATCGGCACTATTATCTAAACAAAATGACATGATAAACACGAACTTACATTAGCGTTTAATGATCGAAAAAGAAGACAGAATGGCCGAACATTTGAGCCGAGAATCAGAGGATTCTGACGCGATTTAGGCAATGTTTTAGTGGGTGTTCATTGAGAATAATTGCAGAAATGCGTTTATGTGATCGGTTTATATTATGAACGAGTATAGGTCGTGATTAAAATCGAATTAAAGGTAGTTTAAAGTTCCGGCGGTTACAATGTATTAACCCGGATTATTACCCGTTTGAATGTTGATAACTTGCGCAATAATACCTTGAAACGGCTTAGTAATGATGGAGATACGATCGGAGCTATTAAAAACAAGTTAAAACATTAGGAATCGACCATATGGACTTCGCCGGAGTTACTCCGGTCGGCAAAGAAGTCACCGGAAAAAGAAATTGACGGAAAAAGGGGCGGGACCTTGTGTTCAAAATATAACTTTCACCCAATTACCAGTTCAGCCTCTGGAGTTACTTTTAGTATAACCTAGTTAATTTTTCCTTTTATAAACTTAACCAAATTAAGTTAGTTTAACCAAAAATGTTTCTAAAACTTTATAAAACTTAAAATCTTTATAAAATCCATTGCGTGGACGTTTTTGATTAAAACTTTTACCCGATCCATAATAAATATAAATGATAAATTTTTTTTAGTTCGCTCTAAAATTAAATTTGAAAACGGCGAAACTTATAGAGACTATAATGGAAATATTTGAGGGACTATTATTGTCAAATAGATGAAAGACGAGGGTGACGGATGTCACACTGGGTCATGCTGATGTTGCCACGATCCCCACCACTACCACCGTCGCCACGACTACCGGTACGACCTCCGCAACGACCACCACGAACTCCAGACATCTTCTGCCAAGAACAAGAACAGGATACTTAGATTCATCACTAGTACAAACAACTACTAATCGAAAGAATTAAGGTCTAGGTCCAATCCAGGACCATCAGTCCAAACACAGAGTCCATCAGGAATTTCATGCATCTTAACTTATGATTTCGCGTGCGCCCAAAATAATAAATTGTTCTACATCGTCCTCCAAATGTACTCCTAGTTTGAAGTTCAAGTCACTGGATACTAACAGAATAAAAGAGATAACCAACTTATAAGGATCTCTAAGTGAACAATCACTTAGAGGCATACTACTACAAGTACAAGTGCAAGATAGTGTGTGTAGACGAGTGTGTCCATTCTAGTATAGAAGAAGATATGATAGGAATAGAGGATAGAAATGGATAAAAGACAGAATGGATGATGCAACATGATGATGATGATGATGATACCGACACCCCTGCAAGGTTAGAAAGTTCCCCACATAATACGACTCTTGTATGTGACCGTCTAGTGTGTGTGAGAATCGGCTATAGACTAGACTCTACATGTAGTCCTAGTTCAGCATAATCATTGGCTCTGATACCAATCTGTCACACCCTCAAATTTAACTTGCATGGTTTTACCGTGAGGCGCAATAAACGACAACTATATGTAAAAATACGTAAACTAAACCATGCAAATTTTATAACATAAAAACCAATATAGCGGAAGCTTCATCAAGTATACGTCCCAAAAACGGTAAATAAAGATAAGTCTGAAAATGTTTAAAACATGCAACCGAATCCTAGACGCCGTGCAAGACTCCGTGCGCCAATTCCAAGTACTGTTACCTTAGCGACCTGAGATAACATACTAAAAATGTCAGCATATAATTTTTGCAAGTTCACAGTTTTTTTATAAAATGTTTCCATAAGTTTTGAAAGATCAATCCCGTTACTACAATGTTATATGAACGTTAGCTAGACGTATGTATTGTTACTACTATGGTTGAAAACCATTACTTGACACGAATACCAATACGAATACTGCTCGAAATGCGCTACCGTCATCCACGGTACATGAGTTGCAACAATACGCACCCGTCGGACCTCCAGTCGACCCGGGTGGGGCATGTCACACCCAATAGATCTATCCTCATTTCCCCCGTTGTGCTACCCCGCACATTCATGGTTTCCCCGGGACTTAGGATGAAACGTCATATAGTAAACAAAAGATAACCATAGTATATCATGATCTTTACGAATCCAAAGTATGTAGCATGTTTCTCCCCCCGAAAGTAAAACAGTTAAAGTGGGGTCGTGAAAACTCACCTTAGGTTGCGTTCTAGAAAACAGTTAAACTGACAATGCTATGATAGTCCCTAATATCGACGACCTATCATAAGATGTATGGAAGTATCCAGACTAATAACCCGTAGGTTAACTAGTCCCTGAATGTCCACACCATAACCAAGTAAATTTGAAAACACGTTTGAACGTTAACCTAACCACACAAGACAAGACTCGATGTCCCATTGGTGACCCGACATCCCTCATGTTAGCCAAAGACAAGTAACTAAGTAATCATGTGTAAACACGCACTTTATATGTATAACAATTCACCAAGTCTAGCATATAGTTCACATACAGCACATACGAGCCATAACGCGTGTTACAAGGTTTCCGGACATGCCACGGGGCTTACACTACGTTCCTAGGTGTCAAATCATGTTTCGGGGTCCCAAATTACACTTACAGCATCAAAACACACGACGAGGCAGCAAAACACATGACTAGGTATCAAACAGGCAACTAGCAAAGCTAGTTTCCCCCTGGAGGGGCGACTGGGTATGTACCAAGCGACTAGCTTAGCTAGTCAACCCCTGCAGACCAGGCGGCATTTTTCGTGCATTGAACCCTCCAAATCAGATCCGAAAGATGTAAAAACACACAATATCAATCCATAATCATCAAGCAATTGCAAGCATTTCCCAAAATGGAATAATATTAGGAAAACATCACATCATTACATGAAAATCTTACCCTAAATGGCAAACAATCAGATTTCATCACATAATCACGTTCCATATTATCATCATACTGCTACTACATCACTCTAGCATAAACCCTAACATCATTCAATCATTAAATCATCCAATAAAATCCTAAATCCTCCCAATGCACTCAAACGGGTCAAAACGCATATTATCATCAAAACACATCAAACAACCTTCATAACCCAAGAAAATCATCCTAATAACTCGTTCATATCAACAAAACATTAAACACATAAGAATCCCAATGTTTGAATTATCAAAAATAGTTTTATATATGAATCCTCTATATAGAACGCATTTAAATGATTAAACTTGTTATAGAACTGTTTTTCAAAGGTTTTTAAAGACAAAAACTTTATAAAACTAGGTCTGGACCTTTAGGGATTAAAATAGTGACATGACACAAGATTAGGATGAATAACACACCTTAGATCTTGCTAAGAATGATGTTTTAGGCATGGAAATGGTAGTTTTAGGGCAAAAACGGGTTCCAGAGGTTAAGGATGGTGTGAGAGAGGTTTGGGCGAGTTAGGGTTTCGTAAATGATGTTTAACAAGTCAAGTATGATATTTATAGCTGTTGCTAGTCATTTCAGACATAACAGGCGACTAGGTTGCTGTAGGGAGCAACTAGCTTTGCTAGTCGCCCCCTGCAACATAATTGGTTTTCGGCGCGTTAAACACTATTTCAACATATAATACCACGTATTCACATATCGATAAGTTATATAATGATTATAAACACATATTACTTGATAACTAACACGCTCACGTATTCACATTCTCGGGACTCGAGACTCGCGTGTGTGCATTAAATTCGGTGATCCTACGAATCACCAATCCTTGTACACATGGTTATGGACCGACCCCCAATGATCCCTTGGATCATTGTAATGACTCCCAATGATTCCCCGAACCATCATAACGATTCCTGATCGTTCCCCGAATGATTTTAATGACTCATCTGACCCAGTTAAGTGTAATGCATGCATGATTTGCTAAGGTAGACTTACTAGTTTGACAAAAGTTACTAACCTGAGTTTGCTGGGTGTCACATCATCCCCGTATTAAAAGAATGCTAGTTTCGGAAAAAAATGAGGATACTTGGACTTCATATGGTCCTCACATTCCCAAGTGAACTCTGGTCCACGGTTGGAGTTCCAACGAACCTTAACAATGCGGATTTTACTCAGACGAAGGCTACGAATCTTATAATCCAAGATTTCAAGTGGTTCCTCAATGATACGCAGACGATCATCAACCTTGATCTCTTTGAGAGGAATAATGAGTGATTCGTCAGCCAGACACTTCTTAAGATTCGAGACGTGGAAGACATTATGCACGTTACTGAGTGCAGCTGGTAAGTAAAGTTTGTATGCCACTGGTCCAATCCGTTCCAGGATTGCGAACGGTCTGACATATCGAGGATTCAGTTTACCATGCTTCCTAAAGCGTATAGCTCCCTTCCACGGAGAGATCTTCAAAAGAACTCTGTCCCCAACCTGAAACTCCATGATTTTCGACAACGATCGGCAGAGTTCTTCTGGCGATCCTTAGCTGCTGCCATATGATTACGAATCCGTACAATCTTCTCAGAAGTTTCATACACGAGCTCCGGGCCAGGGAGTTGGCTCTCACCCACCTCAGCCCAACAAAGAGGAGACCGACACTTTCGTCCGTAAAGAGCCTCGAACGGAGCTGACTTGATGCTAGAATGGTAGTTGTTATTGTAAAAGAATTCCACCAACGGCAGATGACTCTCCCAACTCTTGCCAAAATCGATCACACATGCCCGAAGCATGTCTTCTAGCGTTTGTATCCTCCGCTCACGTTGACCATCAGTTTGCGGATGATATGCCATACTCATGCCGAACTGAGTACCCAATGCCTTTTGCAAGGCCTTCCAGCAAAGCAAAGTGAAACGAGAATCACGATCAGAGATGATAGAAACAGGCACCCCGTGCCGAGAAACTACTTCCTTAAGATAAATACGAGCTAACCGCTCCATGCTATCGCTTTCCTTAATAGCCAGGAAGTGTGCCGATTTTGTCAACCGATCGACAATCAACCAAATAGTAACAACCACTTGGTGACCTCGGAAGTTTGGTTACCAAAGCCATCGCGATCCGTTCCTACTTCCATTCGGGAATTTCAGGCTGCTGCAGAAGACCAGAGGGCTTCTGATATTCCACCTTAACCTTAGCACAGGTCAAGCATTTACTTACATATGAAGCTATGTCAGCCTTCATGTTCGGCCACAAATACAGTATCTTCAGATCCTGATACATCTTATCGGAGCCGGGGTGAACAGAATACCGAGACTTATGAGCCTTATCTAAAACGAGCTCTCGCAAGCCCCCGAATAACGGAACCCAAATACGTTCAACAAGATAACGTAGGCCGTCGGACCTAAGTTCCAGATGCCTGACGGCACCGTGCATAGTCTCATCCTTAAGGTTTTCCGCCTTCAAGGCTTCTTGCTGCGCAGAACAAATTTGGTCAGGCAAACCATAATGGATAGTGAGCTGTAAAGCTTGAACATGACGGGGCTTAACAGATTCCTTCCTGCTTAAGGCGTCTGCTACCACATTTGCGATACCATCATGGTACTTAATAGTACAATCGTAATCGTTCAGAAGTCCGATTCATCGACGCTGTCGCATGTTCAAATCCATCTGATCGAAGATATGCTGAATACTCTTGTGATTGGTGTAAATGGTGCACTTGGTACCGTACAAGTAGTCTCTTCAGATCTTCAAACCAAAGACAACTGCACCCAATTCCAAATCATCTGATGAGAAGCATAGGCGATAACCTTCTCACACTGCATTAACACACAACCGAGACCCCTGATAGAAGCATCACAATAAACAATAAAATCATCTGTATCCTCGGGCAAGGATAATATGGGCATTGAACAAAGTTTAAGCTTCAGCGTCTGGAACGCCAACTCCTGAGAATCACCCCAATCGAACTTTCGGTCCATCTGGGTAAGAGATGTGAGGGGTTGAGAAATCTTCGAAAATCCCTCAATAAAACGATGACAGGAACCCACAAGACATAAGAATTGCCACACCTCATATGGCGTCTTCGACGCTTCCCAGTCCTTGATGGCTTCTATCTTAGCTGGATCGACATGTATTCCTTTTTCATTAACCACATGACCAAGAAACTGGACTCCGCGCAACCCGAAGTCACACTTCGAGAACTTAGCGTAAAGCCGTTCTCTTCGCAAGAGTTCCAAGACAAACCGCAGGTGTTTCTCATGGTCCACCCTACTCTTCGAATACATCAGAATGTCGTTAATAAAAACAATGACGAACTTACCAAGAAAAGGTTTGCAAACATGGTTCATCATGTCCATGAACACCGTTGGTGCATTGGTGAGACCAAAAGGCATGACCAAGAATTCAAAATGGCCACAACGAGTACGGAAAGCAGTCTTCGGGATATCGGCTTCAGGCACTCTAAGCTGATGGTATCCGGATCTCAGATCGATCTTCGAATAATAACTGAAACCTTAAAGTTGGTCGAATAAATCATCAATATCTGGAAGAGGATAGTGATTCTTGATCGTCACCTTGTTAAGTTCATGGTAATCAATGCACATGTGAAGGCTTCCGCCTTTCTTCTTGACGAACAAGATAGCGGCTCCCCACGGAGACGAACTAGGCCGAATAAAACCTTTCTCTAATAACTCCTGCAACTGGTTAGATAACTCCTGCATCTCGGGAGGTGCAAGACGATAAGGGGCTCGAGCGATAGGGGCTGCACCAGGTGCAAGATCAATACCAAACTTAACCTGACGTTGGGGCGGAAGACCAGGTAAATCATCAAGAAACACATCAGAAAAGTCGCGCACAACAGGAATGTCTTCGATCTTCTTCTCTTCAGTCGATGAAACAGAAACGAGTGCCAAACCCGAAATGATATTTGTATGCATTCATGCAAGAAATGATACTCAAAGGAACACCGCTCTTCTCACCGAAAACCGATAGAATCTCACCATTAGGGAGTGGAAGTCGAATGATCTTGTCGAAACAAACAATCTCGGCACGATACAAAGATAACCAATCCATACCCATAACGACATCAAAACTACCCAAATCAACCGGCATGAGATCAATGGGGAAGGACAAACCCGATAGCTCAAGGCGACACTCCCTAAGAACATGTATAGCCTCGATTTGTTTACCGTTAGCCAATTCTATCAAGTACTTTGCCTCTAAAGGTGTAGGTACTATGTCTAGAAACTAACTAAATGTAGCAGATATGAAAATCTTATCGGCACCAGAATCAAATAAAACCGAAGCATACCGGTAACATTGTCTGGATCTTGTCGGGCTTCCCCTGAACCAATGACGAAGGCACGAGCATTCCTGCCACCGCCTCCGTTGTTTCCATTACCTTTCCCGTTCTTCCCTCTCTCACTCTGCTTCAACTTAGGACAATTATGCTTGAAGTTCCATGCTTCTCCACAGTTATAACAACCTTGGTTTCCTTGAGGAGCGAGAGCAGGGACAACAGTCTGAGTGTATTTTGGCTGAAGATTGACCCTACAATCCTTAGCCTGATGACCAAACCGTTGGCACTGATTACAGCGATACCTGTCACAACCACCCACATTATGATACCCACACTGGTTACACTTCGAAAGCTTCCCAGAATACCCAACTTGCTTCTGCCTAGACGACGATCCCGATGCATCAGACTTTTTAACCTGTTGTTGTAGCTGAACTGAAGATGAACTCTTTCCCACGCTCTCCCACTTCCTTTGTTGTTCTCAGGGGTTTTCACAGCAGCGCCCCTAGGAGGCAAGACACCCTCTTCAACCTTCAGATTGGTTAGCCTATGAGCCAACCTGATAGTACCCTGAAGTGTAGTAGCATCACTAGAAGCCACCAACCCTCGAATCTCCGGCACTAGCCCAACAATATAGTGCTCAATCCTCCTGTACTCCGGTGTAGTCAACTTAGGACACATCACTTCTAGCTCGTGATGCTTAGTGGTATACTCCTCAATCTCTGAACCCACCGTCTTATGATTCCACAACTCATGCTCTAGCTTCTTCAACTCATCCCGAGGGCAATACTCTGACCTCAAACGCTGAACAAACTCCAACCAAGGCATAGCATTGGCTTTCCCTAAGCCAAGAGTCTGAGTAGTGGAGTTCCACCAGGTCAAAGCAGCACCTTCAAAAGTTCTCGTAGCAAACTTCATATGATTCGCAGCTGGGCATTTACACATAGCAAATACCGACTCAATCTTGAGTCTCAAGCCACCTGAGCAGTCCCACTGTTCCCTCAGTTCCACTGAGGCTTTGAGGCTTACAGTCCATAAACATCTTAAACATGCACACAGGCTTCACCAGATGAGGTTGGTTGACAGCATTCCATGTACCAACAACACCTGATTAACCAACAGAAGTACAATCACCCAAGATATAGATAATTGTGGAAGTAATCAAATTACCACTAAGGCCTTGCTGAGCGGCCTGAAAATCAGCTAGTGCAACATTCAATTGTTGCTGAGTAGGTTGTTCAGCTCATCCTAAGTCATGCTGATGTTGCCACGACCCCCTCAGCGACCACCGGTATGACCTCCGCGACGACCACCAAGAACTCCAGACATCTTCTACCAAACACAAGAACAGGATACTTAGATTCATCACTAGTACAAGCCACTAGTAATCAAAAGAATTAAGGTATGGGTCCAATCCAGGGCCATCAGTCAAAACACAGAGTCCATCAGGATTTTCATACATCTCAACTTATAATTTCGTATGCACCCAAAATGATAAATTGCTCTACATGGTCCTACAAATGTACTCCTAGTTTGAAGTTCAAGTCACTGGATACTAACAGAATAAAAGAGATACCAAACTTATAAGGATGTCTAAGTGAACAATCACTTAGAGGCATACTACTATGAGTACAAGTGCAAGATAGTGTGTGTAGGCGAGTATGTCCATTGGAGTATAGAAGGGAGAAGTCTAAATCCTAGACAGATCTCAAGAGTACGCCGAAGTCGCTCCAATGTACACCACTGCCGTGCAAGATCAACAAGCCAACCTCTTCGTCCTCAAAACCCGAAGAAGAAGATAAGATAGGAATAGAGGATAGAAACGGATAAAAGATAGAATGGATGATGCAACATGATGATGATACCAACACCCCTGTAAGGTTAGAAAGTTCCCCACATAATACGACTCATATGTATGTGACTGTCCAGTGTGTGTGAGACTTGGCTATAGACTAGACTCTACATGCAGTCCTAGTTCACTATAACCATTCGCTCTGATACCAATCTGTCACACCTTCAAATTCCACCTTGCGGAGTTTTACCGTGAGGCGCGTTACACACCAAGATCCAAGTCGACGGTCATAATAAACGACAACTATATGTAAAAATACGTAAACCAAACCATGCAAATTTTGTAACATAAAAACCAATACAGCGGAAGCTTCATCAAGTTTACATCCCAAAAACGGTAAATAAACATCAGTCTGAAAATGTTTAAAACATGCAACCGAATCCTAGACGCCGTGCAAGTCGACCCAGGTGGAGCAGGTCACACCCAATAGATCTATCCACATTTCCCCAATTGTGCTACCCCGCACATTCATGGTTTCCCCGGGACTTAGGATAAAATGCTGTATAGTAAACAAAAGATATCCATAGTATAACATGATCTTTACGAATCCAAAGTATGTAGCATGTTTCTCCCCCAAAAGTAAAACCAGTAAAAGTGGGGCCGTGAAAACTCACCTTAGGTTGCGTTCTTGAAAACAGCTAAACTAACAATGCTATGATAGTCCCTAATATCGGCGACCTATCATAAGATGCATATAAGTATCCATACTAATAACCCATAGGTTAACTAGTCCCTGAATGTCCACAACATAACCAGGTACGTTTGAAAACACGTTTGAACGTTAACCTGACCACACAAGATATGACTCGACATCCCATTGGTAACTTGACATCCCTCGGGTTAGCCAAATACAGGTAACCAAGTAATCATGTGTAAACATGCACTTTATACGCATAATAGTTCACCAAGTCTAACATATAGTTCACATACAGCACATACGAGCCATAACGCGTGTTTCCAGGTTTCTGGACATGCCACGGGGCTTACACTATGTTCCTAGGTGTCAAATCATGTTTCGGGAAGCCAAATTACACTTACAGCATCAAAACACACGACTAGGTATCAAACAGGAAACTAGCTAGTGGCCCCCTGAAGGAGCAGCTGGGTATGTACCGGCGACTAGCTAACCGGGGCATGCGACTAGCTTAGCTAGTCGCCCCCTGCAGACCGGCGGCTCTTTTCATGCGATAAACCCTCTAAATCAAATCCGAAATATGTAAAAACACCTAATTTCAATCCATAATCATCAAGAAACTAATCCTAAATGAAAACCCCCCAATTTATCATCAGTCTAACACCCTAATTGCAAGCATTTCCCAAAATGGAATAATTTTATGAAAATATCACATCATTGCATGAAAACCTTACCCTAAATGGCAAATAATAAGATTTCATCACATAATCACGTTCCAAATCATCATTATACTATACTGCTACTACATCATTCTAGCATAAACCCAAACATGATTCAATCATTAAATCATACTATAACATCCTAAATCCTCCTCATGCACTCTAACGGGTCAAAACGCATATTATCATCAAAATACATCAAACAACATTCATAACCCAAGAAAATCATCATAATAACCCATTCATATCAAGAAAACATCAAACACATAAGAATCCCCAGGTTTCAAACATCAAAAACCGTTTTATGCATGAATCCTCCATATGGAACCCATTTAAATGATTAGACTCGTTTTAGAACTGTTTTTCCAAGGTTTTTAAAGACAAAAACTTTATAAAACCATATCTGGACCTTTACGGATCAAAATAACGACATGACACAAGATTATGATGAATAACACACCTTAGATCTTGCTTAGAATGATGTTTTAGGCTTGGAAATGGTAGTTTTAGGGCAAAAACGGGTTCCAGAGGTTAAGGATGGTGTGAAAGAGGTTTGGGGCGAGTTACGGTTTCACAAATAATGTTTAACAAGTCAAATGTGGTATTTATAGCTGATGCAAGTCGTTTCAAACATAAAAGGAGACTAGGTTGCTGTAGGTAGCAACTAGCTTTGCTAGTTGGCCCCTACAGTAGGCGACTAGGCCCCTAGTCGCCCCCTGCGGTAGAATTGGTTTTTCGGCGCATTAAACACTATTTTAACATACAATAACACCTATACACATACCGACAAGTTATATAATGATTTTAAACACATATTACTTGATAACTAACATGTTCACCAATTCTCGAGACTTGAGACTCGCGTGTGTGCATTAAATCCGGTGATCCTACGAATCACCAATCCTTGTACACATGGTTATGGACCGACCCTCGATGATCCCTTGGATCATCATAATGACTCCTGATGATTCCTCGAACCATCATAACGATTCCCGATGGTTCTTCGAACCATCGTAGTGAATCAACTGACCCAGTTAAGTGTAATGCATGCATGATTTGCTAAGGTAGACTTACTAGTTTGACAAAAGTTACTAACCTGAGTTTTCCGAGTGTCATTGTTGTTTCCGTGGGTTATTGAGGGAGAAATAGTGAGAGTTTTGTGTGTTGTTTAGGTGATAAGATCATGCATGTGTTAAACTTTATAAAAGGTTAGATTGTACTTAGATAGGACAAAAGCTTAAGCATGCTTTCAACACCATCATTTTGTTAAAGGTTGCAAGCAAAACTAGGGTGGCTTAGCCAAACCTAGAACTGGCCCAAGATGGTGGGGTGGGACCCACATGGCTTTGCAAAATATCTTATAATTCAACTAGTCTGGTTAGGGTTTTCGGAGTTTTTATCGCGTGTTTATTACGAGCTATTCGCACGTATCGGGTGTGATGCACGAACTTTCTTCATTATCGGGAGATTTGTGTTTGGAGTTTCCACATATGGTTTTGGAGTTCCAAAGCACATAATATTCCATGGAAGTCCCCTTTACTTCATATCCCAGGTGTTCGGGATCAATTTCAGTTAATTAATAGTTATCGGGTAATCACTAACGTTCGTTCCAGATAAGTTTACTTGCACGCGATTTCATCGTGCTTCAACATTAAACATGTGCATTCTTATGCATCTTATGGGGGATTTGTTATTCTCTAAAGCCGAGTTAAAACAATTAACACGAAATTGCACTTAATTACATTAATTACGCATAATTAATTAGTACGAAATAACCTTAATGTTGTTGTTCGTCACAAAAAACCCAAAATCCGAAACCCGAATAAAATCCCGAACTTGTAATGTTTTTTTTTATAGAATTGTTTAAGTTTAGATTCTTTGGTATCTTAAACATCAAGTTTTAGGAATTTTAAACACTATTATATCATGTCGTTAAATAATGTATGAATTTCGATAATATTTTTTTTGATATCACGATGAATTTTCATGATATTTTTGCAAGAAAAAAAAAACATTTTTCATATTACATATAAACCCAAAAACCAAACAACCCGACCCGAACTAACCCGAACCCGAATAACCTCAACCCGGCCAATCCAAACTTTAAATGGTTCGGTTATCGAGTCACTTTTGTCAACAAAAAAGCCGAAAAAACCGACCCAAAGAACCTAAAACCCAAAAAAATAACCTGTAGAACACCCCTACTCTAGGGTGGGCCCATGCTCACTGTCCAATCAACCATCTTGGAAAAGCAAATTGGTCGTCGTAGCCTCTTTGGAAAGCCAGATGGAGCTTCAAACATGTTTCTAATGCATCCACGTTCGAGTTGAAAAACGTTGATCATTTAAGAAAAAGGCACTGGAGCTACTATCGAAGATTGTAAGAGTTGTTGAATTTGTATCGAAATCTTGACACGGTCATCGCCGTAGCATGTAGTTGCAAGTAAATGAGATACCGTAGGACCACCATTCAATAATTAAAGAATTACCAAATTTATTAAATATATTCGGATTACAATATGATAAAGAAAACTTAAACAGAATACAAAGATAGAAAATATAATTACAATCTGAAAGGATAGATACAAAAACAAGTAAAGAGAAACTCAAAGTGACTGAGGCATGTGTAGAACACGCTTCTCTTAAAACAGCTTTCGGGCCATCCAGGTTAACCCGTCTATTTCCCCGGGTACAACAGCCTAAGCAGATCGCACTGCTGGAGTAAACCAAACACCTAAAACAAGAGCCTGCAAGTCTGAAAATTAGGAAAAATTTCTGACATAGTTTGTGAGCTAACAAATGTTCGTTTTTCTCTATGTTGAACAAGACCAAAGTGACTTCTATATATTCTCGAAATTGAAGTCTATTGAATGATTTGAATTGAATACACAATTCAATTAGAATGAATTCAAAATTAAAGATTATTGAATTCACACTTTAATGATCTGGTGGAAGATGAGAAGTTTTTGTTGACCACACTAGTAGTTCGAGTCACCGTAACGGTTGAGCTTAGGCAAGGAGGACACCGGTGTGTGGGTAGAGATTCGAACTTGAGACCGCTAGGTTAGGGTTGTACAAGGATTTCCACTGAACTAAGCCTTTCAAAAAAAAAAAAAAAAAAAAAGTAGTTCGAGTCACAGGCTAGATCCACACCAGTTAACCGATTCGAGCTACACCAGTCCAAGCCAAACTTAATAAAAATATAAAGGCGAACTCTCAAGCGGCGATGCGAAGTGCAAAGTGCGCCATCACCACATTACGCCCATGGCCCTCGTCCCGTGCTCAGGCACAGGCGCATCAGATGCTTTGCACCCTCCTGGCTGTCGCTGCGTGTGTCATGTTGTATAGGAATACATTCTTCTACAAAATTCTACATATAAACCAACACATGATTTTTTTCTCCACCAATGTGGAACAAGCACAAATTCCTACAACACTAAAGTTTCATCACACACACACTTAAAGCTTAGATCTTTCATTCATCTAACTTTATAATTAGCTATTGTTTGGCTCTCTTTATTTCCACCTCGTTATAACTTATTACTTTTTCAAAAAGTTAATAAGTTAAAAAAAATATTTCGCAAATGATAAGGACTAAATGTTTTAACTTTTCATTTACCTATAATAAGTTGTTTTGGAAAAGTAAAGAATGTGTGACTTTTTGAACTTTCTTATAACTTATTGATAGATATTTACATACATGCCCTCTTTATATCTTTTTTTTTTTTATCATTTTACTTGAATAAGTTAAATCAAACACTTTTTATAAAATAACTTATTGACTTATTATTATTTAGGTGCAAACAATTAGTCAAGCACCTAACTGAAAAATCAGATATCGACATTTGAAACTGATGAATTCTCTTTTTTTTCCCTCGTGCTTTATGTTTATCTATACACAAAATACTAGGTTAGAGTCCCGTGGGGACCCACGGTTCACCCGAAAGTAAAATAAAAAAAGTAAGAAATTAAGAATTGTGTTATTCAAGTTGTTTTGGTTACTAAATGTTTGATAATGCAACATGTATGAATTTTGATGTTAAATTCAAAATGTCATCTAACAGTTTAAAGGAAGAACGATACAAACAGGACTAAACGTACCAATTCATTTGTAACAGTGCATCCAAAACCAAGTAAACCATCGTAGATAAATACTTGAAATTGTTGCATATTCAAACTCATTGGTTGTTGTAAAACATTGTTAGCTTTTTCTAAAACATTGTCAGTAAGGACTTTGAATAATTTCATTTGACGACCATTTTTGTTAAAAGTAATAACATGAAAACGATTGAATTCCTTTTTTTCAAAACAAATTAAATCACCAATATGGAGACGAAGATCATTTAGGAATTTCACCCAACCATTACAAAAACAATAGTTACACCAATCTTTTTAATTGACATGTTCCAATGATGTTCGTCATCTACATACATACTAATTGGCAAGTTAGGGAGTCCATCGGGATACTGATTAGCAACAAAGGAATAAGGTAAAACCTGAAAGAAAAATTATTGTACACATGGACAATTAAAATCCGATATAATCTTATAAAAAAAAACGTGTAAAATAAAAAAAATTGAAATTAATAATTTTTACCATGGGTATTGTTAATTCATGTTCAATCATTTTACAGAATGAGACATCTAATTGCATAAGACCATGTGTAGTGGGGCTTTATATTTATAAAGCCCCTGAATGTGATTGGTCCACGTGGCTGCTGAGTCAGCGTGGAGAGAGAAACTGAAAAAGGGGTGTAGTGGTGGGGCTTTATTTATAAAGCCCCTGTTTGTGATTGGTTGATTTTTATATATATTTTTTTTATCTTTTAATTCAAAATAATTAAAATAAAATGCAAATAAATATAAAAAAATCACAAATAATAATAAAAACACACAACTGATATTAAAAAAAAAAGTTACACACATCCTAAATTCCTAAATTACTTATTAATCCTAAATTACTTATTAATCCTAAATTAATTATTAATCCTAATTTTCTCCACTATGGAGAGTAGTTGTCCCAGGGGAAGTAGTACTCGGGTGAGACGGAACGTGAGCTGTCCCGTCCATCAGATCTCGCATCTGAGGGGAAGTAGTAGTACTCACGAGGAGGGGTAGGTTGGCTATAGTAGTACTCCTCCTCCTCAATCTCCCTCAGGGCTTCCAAGTCCCCCTCAGTTGGGGAAGTCCCATGGTCTTGGGGATGGGGATGGGGGGGGTAGTTTGCTGTTGGGGGATGGGGATGGGGTAGTTTGCTGTTGGGGATGGGGTGGGGGTAGGGGTAGTCTGGTGTTGGGGGAGTGAAGCAGCCCAGGGGGTAGGGGCGACAACGTTAGTCGCTCCATTTGTTGCTGGGCCATGACATAATCCATAGCCCAGACCAATTCCTCATCCGTCCAGTCATCATCGGCAGGAGGATGAGGAGGAAAGGTTGGTTGTGCAGCAGCAGCAGGAGGAAAGGTTGGTTGTGCAGCAGCAGCAGGAGGAAAGGTTGGTTGTGCAGCAGCAGCAGGAGGGAGATATAACCAATGTTGTGGAGGAGGAGGAGGAGGATAAATAGGAGGTTGTGGAGCAGCAGTAGGAGGAGGAAATGAGGAGAATGGTAGTCTCCGGGGACGGCCCCGTCCCCTGGGATACCGGCGAGAGTACTGTCGGAGGTTAGAGGAGGATGAGCCTCCTGGTTGAAAACCAGACATATTATGGTTTGAGGAGGAGGATGAGGAATTGGAGGTGTGGTTGATAAATCTGATTTGGTTACCTATTTATAGGGTTAGCAAATTTTGAAATTCAAACGGTTTGGGGGGAAAACGTTTGAAATTCAAATTTTGAAATTTAAACGGTTTGGGGGAAATTTTGAATTTCAAACGGTTTGGAACAGTAACCGTTTAAAATTTAAAATTTCCAATTATTAATATTATTATCATCTTTATTATTATTATAAAGTTTATTATTATTATTATTATTATTAAAAAAAAAAAAAAAAGTTGACTTTTGACCTTGCCACATGGCAAGGTCTGATTGGATGGAAAAAGATGCATATGGCGTTATAAATATAAAGCCCACCCCTAAAATCAGTAAATAGCGCCCCCCTGTAGCGGTGTGGGGGGCGCTATTTTTGAAAAATTTTGATATATAACGCCCGAGTACGGGTGGTCTAAATAGAGAATTATTTTAATGCTTTATTAGGAACGTATCTGGACTAAATAGTTGAAATGATATAGAACATTGAAAAACACAAATCATTAACAAATTTAGACCAGCCATTTGTAAAACAAAAAACATCATCTATCAATTGTAATCGGACCAACCAAGATTGTCTTTCATATGTGGCAACTTTAATGTTACCATTGTGTATGTTTTTAGACAACAGAAATTTGTTCATATCCTTCGGCACAGTCTGGGTTGACACGTTAAAAACAACATTAAAAAAGAAAGAATCATTTTTTTTAAATTAAATAGGCATATGAACCAACCTGAACCCGTTTAGACTAAACCCAAACCTACTAATTTCGCGTTAGGTTCGGTCGTGTTTTCTGGTCGTGTCATAAATACACACCCCTACTCTTTTTATGGGTTTTCTGCAAACTGCGGGCTCAAATTTGGACCTCTAAAAACTGTTGTTGCTGTGTCAAATTTATTTCTAACGACTCCTCACTAAAAGCCTATTTTTGAATTATTAGCTCCAACAAATTCTTGGCCCAATTAAAATGTAGTGGTGAGCCCATTTGATATTTAATTGTAGCCCATCAACAAAACCTAATAGTGATAGCTTTGGGTACCATTTCTTACTTTTAGAGACTAGTTTCTTCACATCTATAAAAATATAAAAAGACGGAAAAAAATCTATCTATCTATCTATACATATAATAAATCAAAGCCATTTTAATGACATTGCATTTAAAGAGACATTCTTTTCCTAAAGTGTGACATGTGTCATCCCATGTAGCATTGACATATTTTAGGAAAAAAATAATTTAAAAACAAAATTGGATTTTTCACCCTCATGTTTCCTCCCATAAAGAAAAGAATTACACCAAATTAACGAGCATTTTATTATCTTTCCAACGAGTACCATAGTGCTATATAAAAAACGGAGAAATTTTTTTGTGGGGTTTTGTTCATACAGATAAAAAACACAAAGTATTTAAGTAAATTATTAATCATGTATAGGCAAGTCACTAATTATATTCAAATCAGTAAATATGAATTTGTTTTTCAACCAGAGCCGAATAGGTTAATAGAGTTATACGTTGTTTTAAGTTAGGTATCAATATTAGTATGTTAGAGTTGTACATATGTTTAGTATTTAAGATATGTGTTAATATTAGAGTTACATTAAAGTTCAACATTCTTTTAGGTTAGGTGTTAACATTGGAGTTGTACATTATTAATTTGTTTTAGGTTAAATATTAATATTAGAGTTATATATCAGTCTATTTCATATGTAAAATTGATGTACCATATTAAATTTTTCAACCCGGGACGCTCCCAAAGTATTAGATTATATTATAATCGCATTGATCTATTTATTTTGCTTTGGCAATAATGATATTTAATTTCAAAATTATGAAAATCAAACAAAACTCCTCTAATACACTACTAGCAAATGAGATAAGGTAAATCTTATCTTCTGCTACGCAGGGCCTTCAAACTTCAAAGATTAAAGATTAAGATAAGAAGCTAGTGGAGGCAAGATTTAAATCCGAGACATCTAAAAGGCGCTTACCATTTCATCACCAGTTGAAAGTTTTGTTGCTGCGTTCACCAATGCTCTTCCAATACTTCTTAAGAAAAGGCGTGTTTTTACATCAAGCGACCCCCCCCCCCCCCCCTCTCTCTCTCTGTTAGGGGTGTACAAAAAGCTCGAGGCTCGCTCGAAACTCGCTCGAAAAGACTCGTTTTGTTTTCGAGCCGAGCCGACTCGTTTTGTAATCGAGCCGAGCTCGAGCCAGGGTGTTCAGCTCGCAGCTCGGCTCGACTAATGGTCGTATATGTGTAATCTATCTATACATATAATAAACCAAAGTCATTTTAATGACATGACACTCAAAGAGGTATTCTTTTCCTTAAGTGTGTCATGTGTCATCCCATGTGGTATTGAGATATTTTAGAAAAAAAATAATTTAAAAACAAAATTTGATTTTTCACCCTCATGTTTCCTCCCATAATTTTTAAACGTTAATATCTTTAATATACCGGATTTTTAAAGAAAAAAATTACACCAAACTAACGAGCGTTTTATTATCTTTCTAACGAGTACCATAGTGCTATATAAAAGACGGAGAAATTTTTTTGTGGGGTTTTGTTCATATACGAAAAAAACACAAAGTGTTAAAGTAAATCATTAATCATGTATAGACAAGTCACTAATTATGTTTAAATCAGTAATTTTTTTTTAAGCGATATTTAATAATTCATTACAGGACAAAGAAAATTACATTAAGATAGCGGGCAGGCGGGCAACAAGCTGCGCCGCCACCCCTTTCTGGATATCAAATCCTAATCTACTAAAAACATAACCATGTCCACCCGGAGCCGAGACACTACTGTGAATAACCCGCTGGACCCTGGTCAGGAAACGGGTAGCCTCCGGTGCCAATGAGCCAAAGGTATCAAAAGCCAAAGGTACAAAAACGTGTTGGTTCTCCTCGCAGGCTTTAGCATGTTTTTCTACCTTCTTTGCCTCTGCTTTCCGACCGCTTGCCCTGCAACAAAGCCACTATCCCTCAACCCAACTAGGGGAGATACACCCGTCAGGTCAACACAAGCATGCTTCCACCCGGCCCACCCAAAGACAAGGAGATCTGCTGGTCGTAGGGTGGATCTCCCTTCTGCTGGATCCGAGAGGAAGTTTACAGGGCCTCCTTCTTGGCTGAGATCCCAGCCCGTCTTAAAATGTCCCACAGAATGTCTTGAACCCAATCATGCCGATATTTAAAACCGGGCAACTCCTTACAATGAACCGCGTGTTCCCCGTATTCATCCAGGCAGCCGTACGGCACATCGGACAGATGTCATCCTCCTGGTACATTGGGATCATCAGACGATATTTAAGAATGGCCCTGTATTCAATAGCGGACATGCTTTGGCCTAAACCTTCGATTGGGATAACAGTTAGGAAATCTTGGGCATGGGGGGTTTGCAGGCATTCAATAACTGCCCTCTGACGGGGGGACAGACCAAAAACTTCACCCAGGTTCTGAGCGATTTTGCCATAAAGGGCATTCGCCAAAGTTTTCTGAGGCTTTGGGGGGGCGGTGTCCTTGTTAGAAAAACCGCCAATATCAAAACCTGGGAGATAGTCATTTAGCTTTTCGAGGGCCTGCACGTAGTCCAAGCCTGCGCCGAAAACCCCGCTATTTCGTAGGATGTGGTCTTGAAGGTTCCAGGTTTGAGCTCGTGACGCCACAAACGCATACATGCCGACATCCTTCGCAGAGAGGAGCCCTAATCCTCCCACACGCATTGGCAAAGACGCCATCCGCCATTGTAGGTCACCTAAGAAAGGCCCCCCACATACCACTATGTCTTCAATGGCTTCCCGTAAACCCTTGTCAAAACATGATACTGCTTCATCCATCATGGAGGGTTGGCAGGTCCGTAACCCAAAAAGCAACTTAGCAACCCCCATACATGACCTGAGCAGGAGGAGTTCACTTTGGGGATCCCTAAGGCAGGGCAAGAGTTGCATGAGTTCAACAGCGCGCGATGCCCTCCGCCTTGCCAATCCGCGGATAAAATAAGGGTCACGGCTAACAGCCCCTCCAAGGAGCTTCACCCCTTTTTCTGGCCTACCAATCCCGCTGGGAAAAAGCCCCTCCTGAAGTTTCACCCCATTACAAGACGGCCAAAAAACCTCTGTTTTCTTAATATTAAGCTGAAGCCCCAAGGATGGCCCCTCTAGCCGGATAATGTCTAAGGCTTTAGCAACTTCGGTGGCCTCACCAATAATCGTCCCATCGTCCAGGTACCACGCATGAAATTGGAGTTTACAAATTTCTTGTACCTGGAGAACCATAGGGTGTAAAGCAAGGGCGAAAAGGAGGGGACCTAAAGGGTCCCCCTGCTGAACCCCCGTGGTGGCCCCTATACAGTCATTACCAACATACAACCTAGCTGGCTGGGCATATAGGAACTGGACCCATGAATAGATAGACGGGCAACGTTGATGGACCTCTCGAAGAAGGGCAGTGCGGTCGATCATATTAAAGGCGTTCGAAAAATCTACCGTGAGCATAGCCAAGGACCCGTCCGCATGGAAGGAGCTTAAGAACCTGTTCGCGCTGTGAAGCACCGCCTCCGCCCCATTGGGTGTTCCCACCCCAAATTGAAAGTCCCCAAGGTACTTAGCCATTTCCTTCCCAACCTTCCTCATAGCCACTTTAGAAACTAATCTGCGCCAAATGGCCCCTACGGCAATGGGCCGAATCCCGTTATCAGGTTTCAATAAAGGGGTGAGGGGGCCGAAGAAATAAATTCAGCTAGAACCCTTGGGCACAAACCCCCTAGCCAAAGGTTGACGACTTCAGTAATATGAATTTTTTTTTCAACCAGAGCCGAATAGGTTAATAAAGTTATACGTTGTTTTAAGTTAGGTATCAATATTAGTATGTTAGAGTTGTACATTTGTTTAGTCTTTAAAATAGGTGTTAATATTAGAGTTACATTAAAGTTCTACATTCTTTTAGGTTAGGTATTAGCATTGGAGTTGTACATTGTTAATTTGTTTTAGGTTAGATATTAATATTAGAGTTATACATCAGTCTATTTCATATGTATAATTGATGTATCATATTAAATTTCTCAACCCCGGACGCTCACGGGGTAGAATCTAGTTAATATATAGACGAAAGTAATATATTTTGGCTCCAAACGCAATTCTAAAATTCAAATTTTGAAAACCCCGCTCATACTACCTATCGACCTCACCTCTTCATAATTCAATAAACCATAACCTAGAAAAATAAAAAATATACATGTATATGTGTAATTTTATTTTATTTTTGTTTTGTTTTTTATTTTTAAATATTTATAAAAAAATAATAAAAAAATAACGAGCTGGCTCAAGTCAGCTCGGCTCGAATATTTACGAGCCGAGCTCGAGCTCGGCTTTTCAGCTCGACCAAAAAACCAAGCCGAGCCGAGCTGGCTCGTTTATGTTCGAGCTCGAGCTTAGCCTGGCTCGCCTCGACTCGGCTCTGTGTGATAAGAGATTATTGTACAAAGTGTTTTTAACCAGCTAATTGTAAAAAGCCATTTTGAGGCGACATCTACCTTGGGGGCGATGGGATGTGTGTTCACATAAATCAACACGATAGTTATACACAAAATTACACTACATATGTAAATACTTTCTCACAAGCCACTTGAGTAACACCAGCAAATGGTGTTTGAAAAAGGAACCCAAAGTATGCAACATATATATATATTTAAAAAAGCGTAAAAATATGTGAGAGAAATTAGCCGTTAAAAAAATACTTTCACACAAAGTTATGCAACATATATAAATTAAATATGTATACATAATGTCACGGAGTAACTTTCTTGACTCACGTGCGGCGACTTAGAATGCCTCTAAGTTAAGCCTTTGATCTGGTTATGTAGTAATTCACGCTAAGTGATGCGGAAGCGTTCAAGTTATGAAAGATTAACTCTTTGTATTGATACAATAACAAAGTTACAAGAAGCTTTACAAGTGATTTGGGTAGTGATCAAGTTATGAGGGGCGATTACAAATGATGCCTTGATGACCTATTTATACTAGTGATGCTTGATCTAGATGCTTCTAGACACTTCTTACAAAATCTATCACCTAAGTTCTAGATAGATCCATCAACATATCTAATGTTTTGTGGTCATAATTGGTGAGTCTAGAAGGTTCTATGGCTGGATTTTTATGAGTGAAATGACCAGCCATTTCTAGCGTCTTCTAGATCCCTCATGGTTGGAACTTGGTACTTGAAGGTGCCTCATAATTGCTGGAATTTCGTAGGCTGTTCCGGAGACTCCCGGACGTCTCTAGAAGTGTCGAGATGGTCCCAGAAAGGCCTAAAAGCTGAAAATTTAGGGTGATTTTAGGCGTTTCGTGACATTCTCCCCCACCTAAATCCACGACGTCCTCGTCGTGTTTGCGAGACACGCTCGATTTTCCTTCTTTTCTGGTAATGATGGATGGTCCTAGTGATGAGCTTGTGCCTGAACATCCCTTGGAATCGATATTAAGGCGCATTGATGTTATTGACACACCTTGTCTTGGATCAGACTCCATCTTGACTGTGTGGAGGTGATCTTCGATCATGATGCAAAACTTATTTGCGAAAGGCATGGGAAAAGCTGATTCCTTGTCGAGGAAATCTTGGCCAATCACAAAGTTATGATCTTCCATTGGGATTACGAAAAGGTCTATCCTTCCCTTCCATTTCCCAATTGTGGCTTTAACGCCATATGCCATTCCAAGTATTGGTTGCATTCGTCCATTTGTGGCCTTCATTGTCGCGTTATGTTTGGTTACTCGGACACCGAGTCTTATGGCTTCATCAATTGAGATGAAGTTATGGCTTGCTCCTGTGTCAACAAGTGCTAATACGGGTCTTCCGTTTACCACCATGTTGACGAGTAGAAGTCTTTTCTCCAACTCCGTTCTTGGTTTTGAGTTTCTTTGGCTTGTCTTGCCATTGTTCATAACTCCTTTCTTTTTGTGTTTTGATTTGGTCTTTTCTTTTTGATGTAAAGTATTGGATTTTTGTAATTGTATTGACCCCAAACATGCTTCTGGTTTTGTCTTGTTGTTGTTTTCTTTTGCCTTCATTTCAGCAAAGTTTGTGTATAATTCTTGGAGTTTGTTGTTTACCTCCTCTCGGAGCTTCGCAACCTCCTTTTCGATCGTGTCTTGCATCTCAAGACGTATGACTTCAATAGTATCTTTGAAGTCGGTTTTGAGTTCCTTTAACTCAACACGTAATGGTTCAAAAGCTTCTAGCTTTTTGAGGTAGCTATTGACTAAATTTCCAAGTTGTGTGGCCGATGCATCAACATTGGCCATCATTTTGTCTAAGGACTTAACTAAATCCATAGACGTACCTTTGCTTGTCTCAGCTTCTTGTGGAGTCTCGTTTTGATGTTGTGTTGCTTTTTTGGTAGCAGCGTTTCTCTTGGTCTTTTTTGTCTGCTATCCCGATGAACCGACGCGGCTCTGATACCACTTGTCACGGAGTAACTTTCTTGACTCACGTGCGGCGACTTAGAATGCCTCTAAGTTAAGCCTTTGATCTGGTTATGTAGTAATTCACGCTAAGTGATGCGGAAGCGTTCAAGTTATGAAAGATTAACTCTTTGTATTGATACAATAACAAAGTTACAAGAAGCTTTACAAGTGATTTGGGTAGTGATCAAGTTATGAGGGGCGATTACAAATGATGCCTTGATGACCTATTTATACTAGTGATGCTTGATCTAGATGCTTCTAGACACTTCTTACAAAATCTATCACCTAAGTTCTAGATAGATCCATCAACATATCTAATGTTTTGTGGTCATAATTGGTGAGTCTAGAAGGTTCTATGGCTGGATTTTTATGAGTGAAATGACCAGCCATTTCTAGCGTCTTCTAGATCCCTCATGGTTGGAACTTGGTACTTGAAGGTGCCTCATAATTGCTGGAATTTCGTAGGCTGTTCCGGAGACTCCCGGACATCTCTAGAAGTGTCGAGATGGTCCCAGAAAGGCCTAAAAGCTGAAAATTTAGGTTGATTTTAGGCGTGTCGTGACAATAAGCACGCAACATATATAAATAGTTACAAACCATTTATACATAAGTAGATACAGTGGCGGAACCAGAACTTTTTAATTGGAGGGTCCAATTTAACCATATAATTATCAATTGGTTTAAGCAGACCGGATTACCAACAATTTCATCTTCTAATAGTTTTACTTTATTTCTCGACATCCTTCTTTACTATTATTGTTAGTTATAAATATTGTTGCGATTAGTATTTAACATTGTTAGTTTTCAGCCTTAATGCTTGATTAGAGTCAATTTATTAAAATATCTTTTCAAAACCGTATATGTATGTATTTAAAAAATAATAAAATCATTTGTAAAAACCATAAACAATATAAAATGGCATATAAAATAAAAGGTAATTAAAATTTATTATAAAGTAAACGAATTTAACATCCAAGTGAAAATTAAATTAGGTTAGGTGCATAGATATGTAGTCTGGCTCAAAACTTTATGTGAGTAACTAACTGGTGATGTAAAATATTTAGATAAACCGAAAAATAATTTAAAAAATTAGACTTTAAGTTGAGTTTTGAAAGTTAAAAGTGGGCCTATGTAAATTAAAAATAAAATAAAAGGCCCAAACAAATGGATACTTATTTAAAACTAGGTCATTTTATTGTTGTCTTCCTCAGTTTTTCCTCTGCCACCAGAATGACACTGTAAGTACTTGGTAAGTGGGTTATCAACCATTTGGGAGACCCTATTCAGTTAAAATTTGGTCGGCCAGAGGGTCAGCTGACCCCCCTGACCCTCCTGTAGTTCCGTCCCTGTGTCTTAGCTCTATTCTTATTGATTCTTGGTTTATTTTCAAGACATTTTAAACATAGAGTCATTATAGTTCTATGTCTTGATCACTTAACATGTTTAATGCCTAAGAATAAATCTTTGTTATTGACTCAAATCCTAACTCAAAACTGTTAAAAACCGCTACCCGATTCGATCTACCTGTTTTACCAGGCTTGGGGAACCCTAGAAGGGCCCTATATTTTGAGTTTGCTTAGGGTCTCCCAAATGGTTGGGCCGGCGCTTCAAGGCTCGAACTTGTGAATACAAGTTACGTTGACCTCATCAGAACCTCTTACCCAAATGTTTTAAATGTATTTTTGATTCGACACAAATGGATTGAACGTATTTTATGTTAAGTTGGGCAATTATTTTGACTCAGGGTGGACGCATAATGGATGAACCTAAAAACTTCAAATGGCAAATTTTTCGTTTGTTACAAAATCACTTTTATGTACCCTAAAATATAACTTGATTTAAAATAAAAATGACTTACTGATGGACTAAAAATAAGCTCAATCCATATTTTTATAGACTAAAATGGTTATCTGAGTAAAACCACGGGAATTAAAATTATAGTTAACACTATTTTTATCTTAATTTTTTATTTCATCATGTACTTTGTATAATATATGTATTTAGCCCATTTATTATTAGTTTTTTACAAATTCAATTTTCCCCTAAAGATCTGCGTTCAATAGCTTTTTATAGAAGTTGAATACATGACTGTTCGAGTTTAATTTTTTTTTTCGACGTTTCGGTATAATTCTTTTTGAAAACAGGGTTGTGTTCGAATTAGAGAGTTTTTTTATATCGTAAGCTATATCTAGTGCAATGTCGTATTGATCAATTCTTTGATAATAATACATAAACATAATAATAAATCAGACATACCCGTTAGTCCAGTAAAGGATGATGGGGAAGACGATCCCATGACATGATGATTACGCTGATCGGGTTCCCGTTTAGGATGTACAGTTAGGATGGCTAAGGAGATCAAGGATCTCAGTTTTAGAGAGGAGACAACTTAGGGTTTAGATTATTGGTGTTTCATTAGCCATTAAGCTCTCCTAATCATCTCTATACTAGTAGAGTGCCCGCACGATGCAGCGGGAAACACAAACACTTCTAAGGGTGTTATGGCTCTGTTAAGTTCGATTATTACCCTTAACCGAAACTAAAATCAAAAGTCATCAATTAATCAATCTTATTAAAAACAATTGGTTCATTGGTTCGATTAGTATTGTTAGATTATCAGTTTTAGTCCGGTTTAGTTAATTTTGGTGAATAACAAAAACAAACTTTGGCTAAATTTTTTTTGTCTAGAAGTACATGAAATGAAGGTAGAAATACATGAAATAGAGGTAAAAAATAGCCCTGTAATCGAACCGAATGTTCATGAGCTATTCGTGAACTTGTTCAGCGGAAAGTTCATTTATGTCGTTTATTTAATAAACGAATAATCAGGAACAAAAAAATTTGTTCATTTAGTTAAATGAGCGAATATGAACAAACGTTGAGTTTGTTCATTTATGTTTGTGAACGTCCATTTATGTTCGTTCATTTATGTCTGTTTAAGTTTATTAATTACATACGTAGTTATATTTACATAAATACAAATATAAATTGGGTTTTAGTTACTTGTATAAATATATAACCAATTAGTAATTGGGTTTCTTCAGTAATACGAAATCGTTCACATTTATTATGTTCGTGAACGTCCGTTTATGTTCGTTGGTGAACTGTTTGTTTAGGTTTAAACAAAGGAACAAGAACATGACAAAATTCTTAATGAACGAACATAAACACAAAAATGTGTTTGATTATGTGTTCGTGTTCAGTTAAAATTAAATGAACATTCGGTTCGTTTACAGGCCTAGGTACAAAAGCTAAAAATTTCAAAACCCCCTCTATTTATACCGCCACTACAATTCATAAAGATATATACTAAGCTTCAAACCATATTAGAGTATAATTTTCTATATACTTTTAACTAAAAATTTGATTTTTTACGTGATTAACAATATCTAGAGGTGAACAATAATTGAAACTCAACCGAAATCAAACAAAAACATACAAAATCGAACATAAAATTAACCAAAACCGAGTTAACCTAACATCGCTTTTTTTGTACCCTAAGTTAACCAAAATTAACAAACCAAAACTGAACCATTCATACATGTATATCCTTTAAACATCCATTACATGTATTTATACATTCATTTCATGTGTTTCTGAGCAAAATTTTAACCAAAGTTTGGTTTTGGTTATTAACCAAAATTAACTAAACCGAACTAAAAACCACAATCTAACCAAATAGACTGAACAAATTAACCGGTTGGTTAACAAGATTGATAAGCTGATAATGTCGATTTTTGTTTCGGTTGAGGCTTATAACCGAACTGAACCTAACCCAACCATGAACCATTAGAAGTGTATGTGTTTCCTACCACATCGTGTGGGCATTCTGTTATGAATATATTAATGGTTCTGTTTCAGTTTAACTAATTTGGGTTAACTAAGGGTAGAAAAAGAAAACGATAACCAATTTTAAGTTAAATCAGATGTTTTCAGTTTTCAATAGATTTTGGTTCAGTTTTGTCAGATTTTTGGTTTGGCTTCGGTGAACGTTTAGTTATTGCTCACTCCTATATATCGTTAATCACGTAGCACATAAAGATTTTTTTCAATAAAAAATAGCAATACTATACTCAATTAAAGATAATAAAATGCTCATTATTATGATGTAATTTTTTTTTTATAAAAGTATAAACGTATTAAAAAAAAATGTGACTATTTAAAATCATGGGGGGTGGTTTGCTTAAAATATGGAAAAAAGTTTAACTATAATTTAAATAAACAAAAGTTAAGTAAAGTTTAACGGATTAAAGTGTAACTAAGATAGGGTATTAAAATGTAAATAATGTATGAATGAATATTTTACCCTCATTTTAGGGTTATTAATGAAAAATAAGTTCTTAACTTTTGGGTATCTTAAACTACCCATCACTCATGCATTATAATATAGTATAGATATACACCCAAGGGGAAACCCTATTCAATGGTTCATTAAGGGTAATTACGTCCATTACATAAAGACCAGTTAAACCAATAGGGGTATTTGGGTCATTGATAATTTATTAGATAAATGATTATAAGCGTCATTTAATTAGAATATATAAATATATTCTTACATTCTTCCACTTGGCCGAGTAATCATTTATTATGAGCATTAGATAAGCCTGATTAGGAGTTAACACTCATTTTAGTTTTAAACCCAGAAATGTAGCAGAGAAATACAGTCGTTGAGTCAATTATTCAACTCAGGACCCCCATTGATCATGCTACACCCCAAATTTAAAACTTAACATTAGGATCATGACAAGTAAGCCCTTAACGTTAATTTGTATAATTAGTGCCTATACGTCCTTAGGCATGCATGAACGTATTTAGAGACAAACAAATATTAAACGGATGAGGAATAATTAATAAGTAGCCATTCATAGTGCAATATGCATTTTACATGGTCATTAGTAAAACCCGTCTCAATTATAGGCCCTTAGAGAGACTTATGGGTGATAGACCTTTAATTATTGGATCCATAAGCATATTATGAATGAATTCGATACAAAGAATTAGTTTCCTCTACTTGTTCATAAAATAAGTGAACAATAAATTTCGTATTCGAATTTCTAATGCAGCTCCGCTCGATCTGTTACTGTTCAAGAAAATAGGGTAGCTGACTTTATCACAATAAGTCTTCAATATTGAATTTAGATGGAGTTATTAAATTATGAGGCTACTGACAACATTTAGTGACAGTTGCGTTGTGATAAGCAACATATTATGTCATTATTATTTAGGTTGTTGTTAACAGTTCATTATGGCTCCTCCATGAGATAAGTTTTGTCTGCTGAAATACGGATATATCCCGAAGTTGACGTATTCTTTTTCTTTTTTAAATTATAGTCTCTCGTTTCTTAAAGATATTGTAATATTTTATTAGATGCTTCACAATAATCTAGACGAGTCTAGTGTTCAGCAACATGAGCAATATCCAAACGAGTATAGACTTAAACATACAAAAGGCTTCTAATTAATGAAGCTTAAGGTAATAATCTCATTTATCCTATTAGCCTCTAAAGGAGAGCAATGTTGTATCTTACATGTGTAAGGACCCGCTTAGAGACGAAACTAATGTCTCGTTAAGTCTATCTCGGTGAATTTTTTTTATTCCTATAACGTAAGAGGTATCTCCGAGATTCATTATGTCAAAGTATGTGCAAACAATGATTTGACTAATGTAGCATATACTTGTCAAAAGAATGTCATCTATATAAGGACAAGTTTGCATTAGTTGCTCCCACTCATCTTGAGGTAGGTGTATTAATCCACTTGGCTCTTGAAGAAAAGAATTGCATTATAATTTCATCATGTTTAAATCCTTGCATCAACCCATACATGGATTTCATTGACTTACAAACTAAGTGTTCTTGACCTTTAGTTTAGAACTTTCAGGTTATTTTATGAACATGTAGGTCAATGTAAGGGAAAGTTGTTTAATGTCCATCTAATGTAGCTCTTAAATTATTATGAGCTACTAGAACGGTAATGATACTCAAATATACCTTTTTGCAAGACAAGTAAGAAGGTACTTTGATAATTTATTCCCTCTTGAGTATAACCCTCAGTAATCAATCATACTTTTAGTGTGATAACGTTTCCATTCAGATTCAGTTTAGTTATGAACACCCTTATGTAATTCAACCAAATCCAAATGTTATTCTAATTCATGAATCAAAGCTTGTCAATAATAGATTTATCACATTTAGAAGATTTAATTGATGCTGATGATATAATTAGAAGAGGTAGGATCGATAAACTTTCCAAACATCCATTTCAGCTTTAGTCAAGTAAGGTACTTAATCATCAAAGTTAGTAGGCCATTTAGACCTAGATGACCTCCTAAGTTAACTATTGGGTTTATTAGAATATATATATATATATATATATATATGCAATTTTATGAATTAGCTCTTGGTTAGGTGCTTTCATTCTCAGGTAAATAAGGAGCAATATTAGTTTCTAAGTGTATAAGAGTTGGTGCAGTACGGTGTACAAGAGGTGTAATCGGAGTTCAATTCGGAGTAGAATTTAATGAGTCTCCCCCCCCCCCCCCCCCGCCTTTTGTACTTCTGGAAAGTCATGCTAAGGACTTTTACTGCTCCCACTAAACTTAGAAATCTTTAGGAACTTAGCATGCATAAGGTCTAAGATTGGAAGACCAATAGATTCTAATAGAGAAACAAGACAATGATGTTTATGTTAGTTTCTCTTATTGAGGATTACTTTAGTTTTGTTAAGAAATCTAAGTTCTTCCCATAGTTAGACATCAATGAAACTTTATTAGGAGTATCATTATATTCTAAGGAGACAAGTTTTGATGGAGCAGTGTCATATACAAGAGGTGTAATTTGAGATAAGATCAAAATTGTCACTTCCCCCACCTCTTGCAACTTTTGCAAGTATAATTAGGACACTTAATACTCCCACTGATCTTTTAGGTCTCTAGGAACTTGATGTGTGTAAATGTATATATATAAATAACACAAGTTCTAATTAAAACGACTCACCTAAAAACTACACACGCACGGCAAGTGTACCGGTCGCAAAGCAGTAAACAGATAAGACCGAGTATCGAACCCAAAGACGCGAATGCAACTCTAGATCACAACCTATACCGAATACTAGCCTAAATAAATATATACTTATGTGGGGGGGGTTAAACTAATGATTAAAAACTTAAAAGAAACTAAATACAAATAAAGTAACCTCAGCTGCTTATAGGAACTAGGAACTTGGAGAAATCGGATAGGAAGAAGGTTGGTTACTTAGGTAAAATCCCTAGACACTAGCAATAAATCCTGAATCTGGTAATTAACTTGAGACCCTATTCTTACCTAATAAACCTCCTGTCAAGGATAGCTCACTAGACTCAAGGCGGGACAAGTGTAGAAATGCTAAGATGGATCTGGATCGCCCTAGCGTACCAAAATCCCACAGAAATCAGATTAAAACCTCTCCTGGATTAAAACCCTCAAACTATGAAGCAGACTTAAACTCTACTGAAGAAAACCTAGGAAAACTCTAAACACGGACAAGTAGCGACTCCCGCCCTAGCGCTTGCCAACTACCGAACAATGCCTAGTTAGTTACCTAGCAATCTCGAGTTAGATTTCTCACCCTCAAGAATGGACTGCACGTCTTAGTTAATTTATTATATTAGTTTGTTATACTTGTGTCGTACTCCAACTCCAAATACTAGCACGCTAACCTAAGTTGACGAACTAGATTGATTCAAGGCCTAGGGGGTATCTCTACATGCCTAGCTCCACAAAACCAATAAACAAACCTCAAATAAAATTAACACCAACACACATATATCAAATCCTACAATAAAATTAAAGTCATGTAATCCTACACATCAAAATTAAAAACCAAGAATCATTAAAAACTGCAAATTACGTGTCTAGTTCATAAACCTAAGCAACCATAAAAGTCTAGTTCATAATATTTAAAAACATGTTCACAAAATATATAAATATAGCTTTAACCATGTCTATAGAAAAAATAAATAAAAACTAAACCTAACCCAAGGCTCGTTGGCTTTTGATCTTTAACGTGCCCGTGGCCTTTTCTCCTTCCGTGCTCGTCTGCTCGTCACCGCTTTTTGGTTCTTCTATTGGTTGTGCGATTTGAAGAATGAATGAATTGTTATTTGAATGAATTTGTCTCCTGCTCGCCGCTGTTCAATGTGTGAATGAATGGTAATTCTTTTTTAATAATTGATTCTTCGAATGAATGATATATATTTTCAGAGTAATAATCCCCTTCGTGCGCCGCCTAGAATTCATCATATATCCTCCACATTAAAACCCTCTTTTGTTTTTTTGTCAACATTTTTGGGCTTGGGTCAACCGTGACGTTTGTCACATTTCTTTTTCTAGTTTTTTTTTCTTATTTATTATTAATCAAATATACTATTATTATTATATATATATAGTATTATAACTCCGTGCTTTAAACTCGGGTGTTCTTGACTCGACCAAAGTTGCTCATTTACGCTCCAACATTCACACGAACACCTACCAAAATATAAAATAAATAAATAAGTACTAAAAATTAATAAAAAACTATACAATGACAAAAATAGACAAACAAACGAGTACACGCCTAAAACTACTAAAAACTATATACAAAAGACTCAATTATAACTCAAAATACATAGGAAAATAGATGTGTTTTACGACACATCAAACATCCCCACACTTAAACCTTTTTCGTCCCTGAAAAAGAATTATGCTATGGAATCACAGTTAGGTTTACATCCAGTTTCAAAACATAGGTTACTTAATTAATAATCTACTAACGTGTTGATTGCGATTGCAGGTATATTGATCCTCTTAAACCCACACCGGTTTCCAAGCCCCTTTTTATTTATGTTAAGTTCATGTTGATTAGTCTATCTAGGGTCTCACTCGAATGAAGCCACAGTTCCTCCTAATCCCGCCTCAAGCTTATGAAGCTAAAGGAACGACCAATTGACCATTTCCCAACCGTCTTATGTAGAAAACCAAGAGAATTTAAAATCATTTTTTTTTTCATACTTAACTCAGAGGGTGTGACCAATCCAAGTCGCTATCCCAGTGGCCAGGCACCTTAAGGTTCAGCATTTTTTTTTCATCTCAGCATACTTAACTCAGAGGGTGTGACCAATCCAAGTCGCTATCCCAGTGGCCAGGCACCTTAAGCTTCAGCATTTTTGCTTTGATTACTAATTTTTTTTTTTTTTTTTTTTAGTGATTGGAAATTCTAACGGTTTTCTACTTATAACGGTGCTTCTTGTACTATTTTTGGCGGTTTCGGTCTCCCCGTTTCTCCTAGATGAGAACCCACAAAATAACCTAACATAATTAATTTATTACTTTTAAGGAAACCTTTCTACCGGCCGAGCCTACCCACATATCCCAAATCAGACACGTTTTCAATCAATTTTAATCTCTTATTATACATACTATTTGAAAACCGGACACCTAACTTTACCTATCATTTTCCATATTTTATATAATGCAAACTTCAAAATCAGGGACAATTTTTTTTTTTTTTTTTACTCAAAACGACTCTATATACAGACTAAATGACAGTTTCCCATCCCCACACTTAAACTCTACATTGCCCTCAATGTAGGAATAGAAAACGACTCAAAACAAAAAATAATAAAAAAAAATTCCGAATACAAAAATAAAAAGACGAGGGCAAATTGGAAAAGACTTAGCTGGTTAATTAATGCGTAAGCTCCAAAAACTCTAGTCCAATCCAGCTCGATCGTATAGCATTTTGGTCGCGATCGGCTCTGACACAATGGTAACTCTCGGGTTGCTTCAATATAACGTACAGCTCCAGAATCGCCCGAATGGAGATTGAGTACGGGCGGTGCAATCCAAACCTGCGCAAAACGAAAAAAAACAAAACCCGAGCATAATACCGAACCACACAAAAATAAAAAGACTCAAACTACTAACTTAGACTCAAAATATAACAACAAACAAGAAAACGTACCTGCTTGGCAAAATGGCGGTGAATGGTGGTAGAACCAAATGGGTAGAAAAAAAATCTGATTCTCGCTCAACGTGAAGGACACTGGTGATCACAACACGCGTTGCAAGAGAAAAAATATAACTTTCCGGGGTAATAGCTGGTCGCATAAGGCGAACAGGTCAGCCCAGACTCCTCACATTACGTGAAAAATCTTTTTTCACAGAAAGTTAATTAATTTTTTTAAGAAAAAATCTCTTTTATTACCCAAACCTTTACCAAAACTCCCACTCATAAAATATATATAAAGATAATACATGGGATCCGCTCATTGTGAAATTTCCTCTACTTAAGCAAACACGCAAACCTGCTAACTGACTCAAAGACACAAAAAAACAATAGCCTAACATAATTAATTTATTACTTTTAAGGAAACCTTTCTACCGGCCGAGCCTACCCACATATCCCAAATCAGACACGTTTTCAATCAATTTTAATCTCTTATTATACATACTATTTGAAAACCGGACACCTAACTTTACCTATCATTTTCCATATTTTATATAATGCAAACTTCAAAATCAGGGACAATTTTTTTTTTTTTACTCAAAACGACTCTATATACAGACTAAATGACAGTTTCCCATCCCCACACTTAAACTCTACATTGCCCTCAATGTAGGAATAGAAAACGACTCAAAACAAAAAATAATAAAAAAAAATTCCGAATACAAAAATAAAAAGACGAGGGCAAATTGGAAAAGACTTAGCTGGTTAATTAATGCGTAAGCTCCAAAAACTCTAGTCCAATCCAGCTCGATCGTATAGCATTTTGGTCGCGATCGGCTCTGACACAATGGTAACTCTCGGGTTGCTTCAATATAACGTACAGCTCCAGAATCGCCCGAATGGAGATTGAGTACGGGCGGTGCAATCCAAACCTGCGCAAAACGAAAAAAAACAAAACCCGAGCATAATACCGAACCACACAAAAATAAAAAGACTCAAACTACTAACTTAGACTCAAAATATAACAACAAACAAGAAAACGTACCTGCTTGGCAAAATGGCGGTGAATGGTGGTAGAACCAAATGGGTAGAAAAAAAATCTGATTCTCGCTCAACGTGAAGGACACTGGTGATCACAACACGCGTTGCAAGAGAAAAAATATAACTTTCCGGGGTAATAGCTGGTCGCATAAGGCGAACAGGTCAGCCCAGACTCCTCACATTACGTGAAAAATCTTTTTTCACAGAAAGTTAATTAATTTTTTTAAGAAAAAATCTCTTTTATTACCCAAACCTTTACCAAAACTCCCACTCATAAAATATATATAAAGATAATACATGGGATCCGCTCATTGTGAAATTTCCTCTACTTAAGCAAACACGCAAACCTGCTAACTGACTCAAAGACACAAAAAAACAAAGATAAAATAGAAAGATAAAAACCTACAAACTACTACCAAAGAACGACCACAAAATAAAAAAAATGAAAAGCTAGAAAAAAAAAATAGGTATAAATATAAATTTACAAACTCTACAGAGCCTCCCCACACTTAAACTTAATCAGGGGGCTTCTCTTTTATCTGGACCCGATCCAACCCATTTAATTCCACCGGTTCATATTATTTAGCAAAATTAAATTAGTGGAATTGAAAAATATTTTATCGAATTTAAATGGGCCGGGCCACCAATATTTAAATTTACCTGGACCAAACCTGATTCTTGGCATGTAATGAGGGGACTTGTTGTCTCTGCAACTCCTGACCCTCACCCTGTGTCGGTCCAGGTGCCTCTTCGCCTTCTCCCATGGTGGTGGCCATGGTGGTGGCACTAGTAGCAGTGTAATATCCAATGCCTGCACGGGCCGGCTGTGGTGTTCTTCTTCTTCCACCACTGCTTCTTTCTTATCTTCCTTGTTTGGTGACACTTGTTCAAAATCTTTGTCCACTTCTGGAGCTGTCAAATCAACCAACTCGTCACCAAACTCTGCTTCCCCATCAGCTGCTTCTTCAAGCAGGTCAGTGGTGTCTTCCTCTTCCACCACTTCTTCCTCAAACAGCCAGCCTGTGGATTCTGAAAAATCCATATCTTCCTCAGCCTCTCCTATCTTCTCCATCATGGCTTTCCTATGCGCGTCCCAGGCTATCCTTTCTATCTCCTCATCATCACTCCAGACATCTGCCTCCCAAGGGTATACTACTGAACTAGAGATCTGACAAGGCTGCTCATCCTGCTGAACCAAAGGTGGGACTAAGGCGTCCATTATGGTCTCTGGCTCTAACCCTGAATCCTGCAAAATATCATCCTCACAAGACAAGTGTAAAGAATCATATGGATCAGTTAAATCATGCACAGAATCAGATGAGTAAGGACAAACAGTTTCAGTAACGGGCCTAATGCAATCAGGTAATGTAAATGTTACCATCTCGTCTGGGTCATCATTTGTGAAATAAACCTGCTGAACTGGAGGTGGGACTTCAACGTCCATTATGGTCTTCAGTTCATCCACCCGAGCCTCTAGCCTTTTAAGTGCCGCATCTTGTTCCCTCAAAGAGTCGGTGCGCTTGGATAGCAAAGAATCGATATCCTCGAGCATGAGCTGTTGTTTAGCAACTAAGGCGGCAAAATCGGGTCTAGTGTGAGACGAGACATCCCGATAATCGGGATGTGGATACAAATGTTGGCTAGGTGGATACTCTGACGAGCTACCACCATGCCTATCCTCATACATCTCAGCTTGTAGATAATCATGCCGACTTTTTCTTCTATCTAGTGACTCAAATGTTGCAGGGTTAAACCACCGGTTTGCCTGTGGGTATGAAGGCTGGTATGACTGATATGGCTGCGGCTGCAAATACTCGTTAGCATAATAATCCGTGGAATACCCCGATGAATATGAATGAGGGCATCTTATGGTAAAATGGGGTCCTCCGCAGATCTCGCACATGATTAAAAAAAATTATATATTAAGAATAAAAACAAATAAAAAATAAAAAATAATAATTACAGGAAAAAAAACAAAAACTATTTACAAATTAAAAGACCAGACAAACGGTTTGGGAAGTTATCCAGAATGCCAATTGCGTCCCCGGCAACGGCGCCAAAAACTTGATGTGTGTAAATGTATATATATAAATAACACAAGTTCTAATTAAAACGACTCACCTAAAAACTACACACGCACGGCAAGTGTACGGTCGCAAAGCAGTAAACAGATAAGACCGAGTATCGAACCCAAAGACGCGAATGCAACTCTAGATCACAACCTATACCGAATACTAGCCTAAATAAATATATACTTATGTGGGGGGGGGGGGGGGTTAAACTAATGATTAAAAACTTAAAAGAAACTAAATACAAATAAAGTAACCTCAGCTGCTTATAGGAACTAGGAACTTGGAGAAATCGGATAGGAAGAAGGTTGGTTACTTAGGTAAAATCCCTAGACACTAGCAATAAATCCTGAATCTGGTAATTAACTTGAGACCCTATTCTTACCTAATAAACCTCCTGTCAAGGATAGCTCACTAGACTCAAGGCGGGACAAGTGTAGAAATGCTTAGATGGATCTAGATCGCCCTAGCGTACCAAAATCCCACAGAAATCAGATTAAAACCTCTCCTGGATTAAAACCCTCAAACTATGAAGCAGACTTAAACTCTACTGAAGAAAACCTAGGAAAACTCTAAACACGGACAAGTAGCGACTCCCGCCCTAGCGCTTGCCAACTACCGAACAATGCCTAGTTAGTTACCTAGCAATCTCGAGTTAGATTTCTCACCCTCAAGAATGGACTGCACGTCTTAGTTAATTTATTATCTTAGTTTGTTATACTTGTGTCGTACTCCAACTCCAAATACTAGCACGCTAACCTAAGTTGACGAACTAGATTGATTCAAGGCCTAGGGGGTATCTCTACATGCCTAGCTCCACAAAACCAATAAACAAACCTCAAATAAAATTAACACCAACACACATATATCAAATCCTACAATAAAATTAAAGTCATGTAATCCTACACATCAAAATTAAAAACCAAGAATCATTAAAAACTGCAAATTACGTGTCTAGTTCATAAACCTAAGCAACCATAAAAGTCTAGTTCATAATATTTAAAAACATGTTCACAAAATATATAAATATAGCTTTAACCATGTCTATAGAAAAAATAAATAAAAACTAAACCTAACCCAAGGCTCGTTGGCTTTTGATCTTTAACGTGCCCGTGGCCTTTTCTCCTTCCGTGCTCGTCTGCTCGTCACCGCTTTTTGGTTCTTCTATTGGTTGTGCGATTTGAAGAATGAATGAATTGTTATTTGAATGAATTTGTCTCCTGCTCGCCGCTGTTCAATGTGTGAATGAATGGTAATTCTTTTTTAATAATTGATTCTTCGAATGAATGATATATATTTTCAGAGTAATAATCCCTTCGTGCGCCGCCTAGAATTCATCATATATCCTCCACATTAAAACCCTCTTTTGTTTTTTTGTCAACATTTTTGGGCTTGGGTCAACCGTGACGTTTGTCACATTTCTTTTTCTAGTTTTTTTTCTTATTTATTATTAATCAAATATACTATTATTATTATATATATATAGTATTATAACTCCGTGCTTTAAACTCGGATGTTCTTGACTCGACCAAAGTTGCTCATTTACGCTCCAACATTCACACGAACACCTACCAAAATATAAAATAAATAAATAAGTACTAAAAATTAATAAAAAACTATACAATGACAAAAATAGACAAACAAACGAGTACACGCCTAAAACTACTAAAAACTATATACAAAAGACTCAATTATAACTCAAAATACATAGGAAAATAGATGTGTTTTACGACACATCAGAACTCTATATGATAAGTTTTAGCGATGCATGTGAATGGGAATATTTCATATATTTTAGACTTGATTTCCTTATTTGTCCAGATTTCATAAGAAATTTTAAGGACATATTTAGAAGGAAACCCTTTAAGTAATATGAATTGATTTCTTTAAGACTTAGGTCCGTATGAAACAGATTAGATACAAGTCGATATTTTTCTTAGCTCCACAATTATACCTTGTGATGGAAACCCATTTATTCCTTTTGCCATTTAAAGTTAGGGCATTTAACACATGCTTTATAGTCACTAAGAATGAGATTTGATAACAAATCATCCTTAATTAACGTATTCATGATTGCTCATGAAAAATTTGGTCTCAATGGATGAAATGTACAGGTCTCATAATCCTTTGTTAAATTTTCATTTTCATGATAACAAAGTTGTGAAAATGTATGTATCATCTTGTTCTATTTTATAAGGTTTCTGTTCAGATAATGACAACCAATAATATGAGAGCTTAAGTTAATAGTGACTTTGTTTTGGTCATAAAAACACATAACTGTCAAAATTTGACTTTAGTATTGATAATAAAATTCTAAGTAATCTCCAGAATATTGTAAAGTATCATAAAGCCTAATACAAAGATCAGTTATTAATGGTTCTTTCAACCTTAACATTAAGTTCGTCACTTATTTTCATCCTAAGTATTTGTTGAAATCTGTTAAGGAAACAAATAGAACTAGACTTAAAAAATCATGTGTTAATTGGAATATTTATATCCGTGGAGTCAAATATCATTGATTTTCTACTACATAACTTAGCCAGTTGTTTCCTTGACTTATGGATTATCTCATTGCTTGTGCCTAGTCTAATGGCATGGTTTCGCAGTAAGACGTCCCCTTGGAAAACTTAGAGCTGGAAGCAGTACTTGTATTTTGTTTCCGGACTTCAAAACTATCCTCTCTATTGTAAGTTATCCTCCACCTTTAAGTTTTAGTGGTAGTAAGGTGAATAACATCTGATTTTTCAGTTTTAGGTGTTTATGTTCTTGTACGTAAGTTGCTATCAACATACTCATTTTCCTTTGGTACTTCTGAGTGTTTAATTGATTCATAAGGCATCTAATCGTACTAATAGAAAAGTTATTGCATAACGCACTGAAAATCATTATTGATTCCATGAATAAGCCTTAGTTTAATAGGACATGTTTTTCAATATTATGGTGTATTCACGAATGCCACCTAACCTTTTATCTGAGTTAGATTTATTGCATGCTTCTTTAAGAGTTCTTTTGATTCTTCCAAAGAAAACAAAATTAGTCTTAGGAATTTTATAATCTTTTAGTGGCTCCCCTGATAGCAATCATTAATTTGAGTTCTTGATTACCATAAGTGACATTATATCTGACTTATCCCACTTTTTAATGAAAACAAATTTTAGTTTATTAGAAAATTAGCAGGAGAGTCATGTCTTAAGGGATAATCAAGACTCAATAAGAGCAAATCATATTAAGTTTTGGAATAAGAGTGGATTAGTTAGTTTGAGATATGACCTTTTAGATGAACTTTAGAGTGATTTATGTTATGGGATATTCAAGTAAGGCAGACAAAAAATTAGGTTCATTATATTAATGAAGGATCATTAATATGTGAGGATCATTGTTTTGATGAAGATGTGATAACATCTATTATAAACACCAAAATATAATAGATTAATTAAAATTTCTACTTAAAATAATAGCACATCACCTTTGGGCAGAAGTGAAATCATTTAAGCATGATGTGCAATTAAGTGTAGCACATCACCTTTGGGCAAAAGTGGGACACTTAATTTATTAGGCACAATTTAGTTCTACAAGACATGAATGTAACACATCATCTTTGGACAGAAGTGAGACATTCTTGTTAATTAGGCAAAACTAATATGGTATGCTTAGTTAGACTTAGATAACTATGTTAAGGTAGCACATCACCTTTGGGCAGAAGTGGGACCTTTTAAGTGTTATCAAAGTGAATCAAAATGTTTATTGATTTAGGTTTTGAAAACATATTAGTTAAGGTTTTTCAAAACTAATAAACTAATTAATAGCAGACCCCGAGAAAAATTTAGATTACACATTCTCAAGAAAGTAGGTTTAGTTCCCAGGAAAAGAAGTTCTCGAGAAATATAGTTAGTTCTCGCAAACAAGGAAGTTCTCGAGAAAATGGTTAGTTCTCGAACTTGTCACAGTTATCGGTAAAAATTGAGTTCTCAGGTGGCCTTTGGTTCTCAGAAATTAGTTAGGTTCCCGGAAAAACAAGTTAGTTCTCGAATTCTTGAGACTTCTCGGATTCAGTAATGGTTTCCGAATCTAGTAATGGTTCTCGGTTTTGGTTTAGGTTCTCAAATTTAGGTTTTCGAAAACAGAAAATCGAGAATGTTGGTTCATGAACCTGAATTCGGAAACCTCTTTGAGAACAATTTTTCGAAAAATGTTAATCCGTGAACAATTGAATACTAGAACCTTAATCCCATTAGTGCTATAATTTAGGGATTTTAGAAAATCCGTTTCAATTGATTTCGGGATTTCAGTATATCTCCAAAAGATTTCGAAAATTATGATAACCTTTTAATTTAAAACTTGGAGATTAAGTTACTCCCAAAATTTTAGGAAACATAATTTAATCCTAGTTGTAACCAACTTATAGCGATTTTCAACAAAATAACAATGAATTTTATGAACAGTCCTATAAACATATAAGAACCGTTCATACTAATTATCAAATTTATTATTAAAGTTTCGATTAAATCTTGATTTACACAGAGGCCAAAATCAATGATCATGACAATTGATATTAATTAAATAAAAAAGTATCCATCCAAAAATCAAAGTATTTTCATTTATCAAAGTTTTGAAACTTTCTGAATTTTGATACCACATGATTTGCAATCATAACTTAAATAAAAAAACTCTTTATAAAACCACAAATTAATGTTTTGTGATTTTCAATGTTATCACAGAACCACCGAATTCACCGGAGAAAGGGGAGCCGGGGGAAGGTGAAGAGTTGGCGACTGAAAATGAAGAGGTAGAAGATGGAACGTTGCATGGGGGTGGTAACGATGTTTTGCATGAAGGTAACCTTGGATTGGGTGGATTGCCGTGCCCTACTTCTTGAAAAGGGCTACACACGTGGAGTACAACTACAATAATACTACTAAAATTAATAATAATAATAATAATAATAATAATAATAATAATAACAACAACATGGAATATGCCGACCCCACCATGGAATCCTATAATAATAATAATAATAATAATAATAATAATAATAATAATAATAATAATAATAATAATAATAATAATAATAATAGATGTGACTGTATTGGGGCATGTGATCATTCTGGAGGTGGGCCGAGTGACTTGGATGCTGGATTTAATATGGCCCCAAATTTACTAAATGGGCCAATCAGTAATTTTAGGTCCAAGAAGAGAGATAGAACAATGCGTAGGCCAGAGGAGGAAGACAATGTTGACAAGGTTTGTAAGATATCTTCTTCACTAGTGGGGTTCCCTGATTTAAATAAGTCGGTTTCTCCTGTCTCAATGACTGCTTTGGGGGATGAACATATGGAGGTGCTGGACCAAGTTCTTGGGGAAGGGCACACGGCTGACAACTCGGGGATTGAATTCAGTGGGTGGTGATGAAGTACCTCGCTGTCCGGATGTACAAAGGCAAAGTCAAAATCAGTTACTTAGAGAAGAAGTGGATCTTACAGCACGTGCCGGGGCGTTGCTTGGATTCGGATGGAAGGTTTTGAGACGGAAATTGAGGAATTGGCTCATGGTGATGGTGTTTATGATGAACAACAATGAATATCATGTCTATAAATATTCGGGGGGTAAGAAATCCGAGGAAGACTTCTTGGATCAAAGGTTTAAAGTCCAGCTACGGTATTCATTTTCTCGCAGTTCAGGAAACAAAACTTGACTGTAAGTCTTTTTCAATTATAGCATATTGTGGGGGAATTCTATTTATCAATCGGAATATGTTTGGTCGGAGGGAAGATCTGGGGGGCTGCTGTGTTTGTGGAACCCGACGGCCTTTTAGCAGCTTGGGGTTAGAAAGGATCGTCAGTTTATGGTTGTATCTGGGGTATTGGTGTCGATAGGGGATAGATTGAACATTGTGAATGTTTATGCGCCCAATGATGCGTCTAGAAGTAGAGTTTTGTGGAAGAATTAGGAAGGGTGAAAAGTGAGATGGCGGGGCTTTGGATCTTTCTGGGCGATTTTAATGATGTTCGGGAACCTTTAGATAGAAGGAATTCTGAGTTTGTTTTGATTGATGCCTTCAGATTTAATGATTTCATTCAAAGGGCAGATCTGTACGAGTATAACATGGGCGGTCAAAAATTTACATACATGTCTGACAACGGGGAGAAATTTAGTAAGCTTGACAGATTTCTGGTATCTCGGGCATTCATGGATAAGTGGCCTGGGGCGGTAGTAACAAGGTTATCCAAATACGCGTCGGATCATAGCCCAATTATTTTTTCGGTTTGTCTTGCTGATTTCGGACACGTGCCATTTAGATTTTTCATTTCTTGGTTAGAGATGCAAGGATTCTAGGATTATGTGGTGTCTCAGTGTCATTCATTTACATTCTCCGGTCCACCAGATCTTAAACTCGCCATCAAGCTAAAGTTCTTAGAAAACAAAATTAAAGATTGGGTTCGGTTAGAAAATGTAAAGGTTGGGGCTAAAGTAAGAGCTAAAAAATGGAGTTTGAGAGACTAGAAAAGGTGGCGGAAAGCACGGACTTGGTGCAACTAGAGAAGCATGTATAGGAGGAGTGTCGGATTTTTTTGGCCGAGGCAGACAGAAAGAAACACATGGATTTACGTCAAAAGGCGAGGGTTAGATGGGCCATCGATGGGGACGAGAACTCAAGCTACTTTCACGGGGTAATTAAGTCGAATCTGAACAATAGTAGAATAACAGATTATTATTGGATGGGTCATGGGTAGACAATCCTATTGCAATCAAGGACGCTGCCTTCAATTTCTTTGCTGATAAATTCAAGGAGCCGTTACAGTGCGACCGGATTTTTTGTGTCTGAATTTGGGCAGCCTATCTGATGAAGAGGCAGCCACATTGGTGAGTCCGTTTTCATTGATGGAAATAAAAGAAGCCGTTTGGTCATGTAATGGTGATCGGGCACCGGGACCCGATGGTTTCAATTTCAAGTTTGTGAAGCGGTTTTGGAGTTGTTTGGAGTCGGATATCATGAATATGTTTGCGGATTTCCACAATAAAGGCGAATTGAATCCAGCATGTATGCCGTCCTTTCTAGCTCTCATTCCAAAAATTAAAGATCCACTATCGCTTAAGGATTTCAGGCCCATTAGCCTAGTGGGTTGTATCAACAAAATCGTTTCCAAAGTCATGGCTGAACGGCTCAAGAAAGTGATTGGTAAGCTGGTAGGATTGGAACAATCGGCGTTTATATCGGGCAGAAATATTGTGGACGGGCCGCTACTGTTAAATGAATTGGTGGGGTGGATGCATAAAATGAAGAGAGCCGGATTCTTGTTCAAGGTGGATATAGATAAGGCCTATGATTCGGTGAGTTGGTCTTTCCTAGACAAGATCTTGGAGCAAATGAAATTCCCAAAAAAGTGGCGGGATTGGGTTTCGGCCATCGTGTCTAACGCTAGAGCCTCGGTTCTTATAAATGGATCTCCAACAATGGAATTCAAATGCTCTCGCGGGTTGAGACAAGGCGACCCAATTTCACCTTTCCTATTCGTGATTGTCATGGAAGCGCTTTCTGGGTTTATGAAGAGGGCTTGTCAAATCGGTTTGTTTCACGGATTACATTTTGGTAATACGGGTCTCGTGTTATCACACCTTATGTACGCGGATGGCGTAGTATTTTTATGTGAGTGGTCGATCAGTATTGCGAAAAATTTAAGAAGAATATTGCGTTGCTTTTACTTGGTGTCGGGGCTTAAAGTTAATATGGAAAAGTGCCATCTATTCGATCTTGGTGTGGAGTTGGCTGAAATAACAAGCATGGCAACTTTGCATAAATCGAAGGTTGGCGTTTTCCCGTTTAAACATCTTGGGCTCCAAGTGGGGGCTAACATGAAGCTATGTAAGCATTGGGATTCGGTGGTGGATGTTTTTCACAAACGCCTTTCAATATGGAAGGCTAAGACCCTTTCTTTCGGAGGTAGGGTGGTTCTAATTAAGTCGGTCCTAAATTCCCTTCCAGCGTATTATTTCTCGTTGTATAGAGCTCCGGAGAAAGTTATCGACACTCTTGACCGAATGAGACGGGTTTTCTTTTGGGGAGGTTCGGACGAGAAGGCTAAGATGAATTGGTTGGCATGGGATAGTGTAGTAGCGGCTCCTGAGTATGGCGGTTTAGGACTTGGTTCTTTAAAGGAGGCAAATCTCGCCATGTTTGCGAAATGGTGGTGGCGTTTCAAAAACGAAAAAACCTCGCTTTGGTGGAAGGCGATTTGGTTAATACATAGTGGTTCGAGGGGGGGGGGGAGTTATGTTCCGGTGAAGCTTAGTCAGCCCGGTCTGTGGAAACAAATTGGTCGCTCGGTGGGAGACCTCTTTTGGCTAGGGATTGATCTGTCAGATTTGATTGTTAGGCATCTAGGTGGGGGGCTGGACATCGGGTTCTGGGTCGACAAATGGGTTGGGGATTCTACCTTGTGTTCTTTATTTCCGAACTTATTTGCGTTGGAAAAAAACAAACTATGTCGGGTTGCTGATCGGGTGGGCAAGGGGGTTGGGGTTCGGACCTGGGAATGGAAACGGGAGCAGTTCAACGATGCAGAAGGTCTGGAGTTTCAGCAGCTGTCGAGTATGATTGGTTCGGTGACTGTTAGCTCCAGAAGTGACCAGTGGGGATGGGCTGTAAATGGGTTGGGGTTGTTCACTGTCAAGTCGTTGAAGATTCACATGGGTTCGACATTGTATACGGCTGCAACTTACAGGTGCAAAAATAATAATTGGGTTCCGAAAAAAGTAGAAATTTTAGCATGGAGGGCGTTCTTGAACAGGTTACCGACGTGGGCTGCGTTAGTCAGAAGGAATGTTGCTGTTGGATCGTCTCACAGCCCGTTCTGCTTTGATCACGAGGAGACTGTAGAACATTTCTTGGTTGCGTGCCATTTCTCTCAAATAGTCTGGAGCATGGTAACACAATGGTGCGGACTTAAGCCGTTTTTCGCTTTTGGGATTAAAGATACTTTGGACCTGGCCGATTTTGAGAATGGATCATCCAAACGAAAGAAGACTATTCATGCGATTTGTCTCACAACATTATGGTGCTTATGGAGGGCGAGGAATAATCTTGTTTTTAATCAACAACACTGCTCGATCAGTCAAGTCATTGGCGAGGTGAAAACGTTATGTTTTTTATGGATTAGATCACGGGCCAAACAACCTAATCTTGATTGGAATCTGTGGAGAGGCTTTTATTTGCATAGGTTAGGTTGGTAGTGATGGTTTTGTATTGTTTGTGCTTGTTTTTGAACATCTTGGTGTGTATCATTTTGTACTTGGTGTCGGCTAGCTCCCTGCTAGCCGGTTGGATTGAATAAAAGTTTGTTGATCGTTCAAAAAAAATTTGTATATTTAATTAATCGAAACCTGTTATAAAGTCAAAACTTTCTGAAATCATTATCAATCATTATTTGACAACCATAAAAAAATTCCGTGATTTTTTTTCGATGTTGACTTCAGACGAAAAAAAATCACAATACGTTATTTGCGATTTAATTATACAAATCGAACTAGAATTGACATAATCAACATATGCTCTGATACCACATGTTGATCAATTCTTTGATAATAATACATAAACATAATAATAAATCAGACATACCTGTTAGTCCAGTAAATGATGATGGGGAAGACGATGCCATGACATGATGATTACGCTGATCGGGTTCCCGTTTAGGGTGTACAGTTAGGATGGCTAAGGAGATCAAGGATCTCAGTTTTAGAGAGGAGAGAGGAGACAACTTAGGGTTTAGATTATTGGTGTTTCATTAGACATTAAGTTCTCCTAATCATCTCTATATATACACCGAAGGGGAACCCCTATTAACGGTTCATTAAGGGTAATTACGTCTATCACATAAAGACTAGTTAAACCAATATAGGTATTTAGGTCATTAATCATTTATTAGATAAATGGTTATAAGCGCTATTTAATTAGAATATATAAATATATTCTTACGCGTCGTACGATATCATCATGAACAAAAGTAATAACGATCAGAAGACATCAATACAAATAATTGGAACGTGTGTTCTTTTCTTTCAATTATATATTATATATATTAATAATAGAACCTAAGAATAGCAATATTAATATTTTATTTATTAGGGTTTTATTATTAATATATTATAATTATTATTTTATTAAAAAACTTTATGATATTATATACTATATAATTTATATATGTGTGGCCCTCAGGGGCAAAAGTAAAGTTGCACTAATTTTAACGTTATTTTACTAAATTCGTGAAAATAACGTAAAAAATGACGGACGGTTAATCATGCATCAGGTGGTTACGTTGATAGCCAAAAGACAAGGGGTACATGCACCAATCGGGTTTGTCTCGATTGCTAAGTGTTATGTGCCTTATGTCTAAGGCTTGATACAAAATCACTATTGAGCCGGGGGTCTCACTGGAAGCAGCCTTTCTATTCGCACGGAATAGAGGTAAGGCTGTCTACATCTTACCCTCCTCATACCCTACCTTAGCTTTTGCTATTGGTGGGATTAACTGAGTATGATGATGATGATGATAAATAACATAATCTTATATGATTTCGTCACAAATTTCATATGTTACCTTATGTGTAGATTTCTTTATTTTTTTAACGTTTACAACCAAAATGGAATCTCGATTGTGTAATTCATTAATTGATTAACACATGATCTAAATATCGATTGTAAAACACGCAACGTGCGTGATTTTATTTGATTTTAAACACAAATTTGTTTTTCATGTTACACGACTTTATTTATTTTATTTTTTGTTAGATAAGTCAATGAAACTATTATAAATAAACATGTCTTATTAATTAACTGAGTTATGTACTGATTACCAATACGGTACAAATAAGGAAATGAACAGATAGCATCAGTACTAGATATAATCACTATTACAATATAAAGAGGGAGCAATAGGCAAAGATATCCAACTTGGCAAAGTTAAGATGACATTTCAAAAGTCTCAAGTGTAATCTTTAAATTTTTACCTCATTTCTTCCATTTATACCCTTGTGTACAACTTTTAATACCAATAGTATAATTGTCTTATACACAATTTCTACCCCTTTAAATATGTAACCCTTATTATAAAGACCCAATTCAATACTACAAATCACTTTCATTCCCTCATTTTAATTCTCAATCCCATACCTTTATATATTTAAAAGGTCTATAGAGTATGCATTTTTTTTCCATTTTCCAGGGATATCTCATTTGGAGGCTGAAATTAAGGTAGGGACGAAGAGTGAAAATGCAGGCATGATCTTGAAGCCAAAACAATAAGTTATTACTAAATCGGCAGCTCAAATCATTCATGATAGAATGGAAATTAACTGGTTTCAATATACCAACTTGAATAATTAGAATCATAAATAGATGGTTAAACTAACATTTGGAGACAATAATGAATAATCTTAACAATTAGTTTCAATAAACTATTGGATTTGATTGGTCATATTGACTTGTAGTGACTTCAAGTTGTAATACGAATTTAAAGAGCACATCCAAGCACCTATATATGTTGTACGTATCAAAAATGTTTTTTATTGTTTTAGTATAATTCCTTTTTTCTTATACAACTTTTACACAATTTGAAAGAGAATTTCTGCTTCCTCCGTTTAGTGTAAACTAAATACCCATCCACATATTTTTTTTGTCAATATGTATATAGAATGTAACATGGTATCATGTAACTATCCTAATTAATGTAAGAAACTTCCCTGCCGTTAAGCGCGAGTGCTTTTAAATATAAATATATACAACTTACATATGATTTTTTTTTATCGTTTTAAGGTTTGAACAATGTTCCCGCCTTGTATTGTAGACCCCGCCGCAACGCGCGGGTTCCATACTAGTATAATATAAAGTTCCGAATATATACCATTGTGGCATTGTGAAACACTTCTTTTATTACTAGTTAGACTATGTATTGTGGCTTAAGCAGACAATATTAGTGGGATATCAGTTATCGGACGTTGGCCGATATTATCGGTGATATTTACCGATATCCTGCCGATATTTTGATTCTCAAATATCGGTCATAGTGTCGTATTTCTAGATTTTGTTTTTTAGGCCAATTTAACTAAAAGCCCATAAAACTCATTTTTTAAAATAAGCCAATAAACATTAAGAGCCCAATTGCTCAAAAACACTTTCAGAACCCTAAACCGAACAATCGAACACTTCTAGGTTGCAAATTAGAGTCTTGATTTTTGATATTACTGTTAGTAATTTAGTATTATATATGATTATTGTCACACCCTCAAATTCCACGTGCAGGATTTTACCGCGAGGCGCGTGACAAACCAGGATCTAAGTCAACGATCACAATAAACGACACTATATGATACGTAAAAATGACATAAGCAAACCATCAAGTTTTCATAAATCCATCGTTGCGGAAGCGTAAACTTTATTACAACCCAAAATGCAAAAGTACGTAAGTCTGAAAAAGCTAAGTAAAATGCATATGAATCCTAGACGCCGTGGGACTCCGTGCGCCTATGATAAGCTGCTACCTCAACGACCTGACACAAACATGCTAAAAACGTCAGCAAATAATGCCGGTGAGTTCACAGGTTTTATATTAAATGTTTAAGTAATAAAAGCCATCATGTTATCACAATGTTAGAAATGATAACGTTAGCTAGACGCATGAATATTACTGCTACGACCGGAAACCATTACAGACAACGATATATGATTTTGCCCGAAACGATTAAGCTTATGACCGAGACAATATGCACCCGCCCGACTCCCAGCCGACGGGTGGGGTCTGTCAATCCCAATAGATCTATCCACATTTCCCCCGTTGTGCCCCGCACATTCATGGTTTCCTCGGGACTTTACGTATTGTATAGCACAAATGATTTTAAAACTAGTATAACATGATAATTTATGAAATATGTATAAGCATGTGTCTCCCCCGAGATGTAAAACGTAAAGTGGGGCCGTGAAACTCACCTGATGCTGCTCCTCACACTAAGATAAGTAAACCTGCTCAATAGACGACACCAAATTCCGGTGACCTATCATGACGAGCGTATAAGGTGTTAGACTAACAACCCGTAGGTTGATTAGTCCCTAGCAGTCCAGACCATAACCGTGTACATATGAAATGATGTTTAAACGTTTAACCGACCACACTAGACAAGACCCGACATCCCATTGGTGACCCGACATCCCACGTGTTAGCCACATACAAGATGTAACACCCCAACCGATGGCGGAAACATCGAGGTGTCACGTATTGATGATTGTTCAGTAGCTCATGGTGAATAATAAATTTCATTAAATGATTTAAATAAATTACATACAATTGTTCTACAAGAATTCGTACATCAAACTGAATAATACTATGCACACATCTTCAAGCATTAATTCAAATCTTCAAGAAAGTAGAACCAGAAACATGTTAAGTTGAAAATATTTTTGGGTCAACAAAAGTTGGTGAGAATACACAGGTTTTTGAATATAATTGATAACAATAGTTTGTACAACAATCACAGTTGTATGATGATACAGTATGTGCCCAACATGTAACAATGCGTCTTTGTACAACCAAACCTTGTGTCGACTGATGACTAACTCGCAAGTTAGTTAAATGTTGTTACTGTTATCGATCTTGAATAATACTATGCACACATCTTCAAGCATTAATTCAAATCTTCAAGCAAGTAGAACCAGAAACATGTTAAGTTGAAAATATTTTTGGGTCAACAAAAGTTGGTGAGAATACACAGGTTTTTGAATATAATTGATAACAATAGTTTGTACAACAATCACAGTTGTATGATGATACAGTATGTGCCCGACATGTAACAATGCGTCTTTGTACAACCAAACCTTGTGTCGACTGATGACTAACTCGCAAGTTAGTTAAATGTTGTTACTGTTATCGATCATCCCTGAATTTATGCGGGGGGGTGGGTTTGTCAGACCTATAGCGCTATAATCTAAACAGGCGGCTTGATCAATGTTAATGATTGTACTGTGTCTTTTTGTTACAGTGAAATGATAGAATGAGTAAATGATAGTGTAATTGAATCACAAGTTTCAACAATGTAAGAATGAGTAAATGATAGTGTATAAAATGTTTAAACATGTTTCACCCCAAAATGTAAAACAGAAAAAAAGGGTTATGTAAACTCACCTTAGCAAAGTATTAAGTCTCGAGAAATAGAATATGTGTAGCCCCAAAGTTGCCAATTACAAGAGCTTATAATCAAAGCTTCAATTGTAGAAGTAATAGACTATAGAAGAAAGGTATGAGGGAAAGTTTAATCGGATTGAAACAATCGATTTAGAGGTGCAAAGTATAATGGGCCATAGGTGGGTTTTTATACTAGTTTTGGATTCAATTAGCCATTAAAATTGGTCAACACTATAAAGTAAGGTTTTATGATGAATTGACTATTTGACTAAGACTTTGACTGTTTGACTAAGACTTTGACTAGGACTTTGACTAGGGCTTTATTTAAAAAAAATCTTGACAAGTGTATGTGTAAAAAAAAATTTAGATCATATTATTATTATTATTATTATATATATATATATATATACATTTATATATATATATATATATATAATGGTTCTAGAGAAAACCCTCCTTATTTGGTAAACTCTGGAAACTCTGACTTCCCAATATTTTTTTTTTTTGAAAAAATAGGGCAAGTAATATACATGATTTTAAGCATTTTGGGCCAAAAAAATTAAAAAAGCGCCGAGTATTTTTTTTTTTAAAAAAAAATAAAATTTTGACTAACACATGTTAAGCGCTAATAACAGGTGTTAACAATGTGTTAACTATATGTAAACAGTAGACGTTTTTTATTTTCAAAAAAAAAACCGTTCGGCGCTTTTTCGATTTTTTTTGCTCGAAATGCTTAAAAAAATGTATATTACATACCCTATTTTTTTCAAAAAAAAAAAAAAAATGTTGGGACGTCAGAGTTTCCAGAGTTTACCAAATAAGGAGGGTTTCCTCCATATACTTTACCCATATATATATATATATAAGTTGTGAGTTAGGAAAATAAAGACTTAGGCACATTTGTATAATATTAATGATAAAGATGTAATAAAATAAAAAAATAAGGGCTTTTAAGTATTAAAATTTGGGGAAAAATTTTGCGATGTTACACAAGATATCATGCAACTTATGCAATTAAACACTTAGCACGCGCAAACATTCACCCTATCTAGCATAACGCCCAATTAACGCATAAACAAGTCCTAACACGTGTTACTAAGTCATTAGACATGTTACGGGGTTCCTAACATGTTCCTAGGTGTCAATTCATGTTTTGGGATGTTAAAAAATACATATGGCAGCATTACACGCGATTAGGAATCAAACATGTGATTAGGAGAAGTCAACTGCTGATTAGGAGAGTCAAACTAGTGAATAGAATTGTAATCACTAGTAAAAATGGGGAATAGAATTGTAATCACTAGTAAAATGGGGAATAGAATTGTAATCACTAGTAAAATGGGGAATAGAATTGTAATCACTAGTAAAATGGGGAAAAGAGCTGTAATTGCTAGTAAAGTGGCGAATAGAGTTTCTATTTGCCTATATTTCAGGAGATTAGGAGCTAATCGCCTATAATAATGGCGATTAGAACTCCTATTCGCTAGTACTGATCTGTTCCGGCCTTTTTGCGCGTTTAACCCTCCAAATCAGATCTGAAACATGTGTAAGCACCCAATACCCAACCCAAAACATTAACCCAACTATTTCAAGCAAAAACCCCTAAGTTATCATCACCCTAGCCGTCCTGAATGCATACGGTTTCCCAAAGTAGCATAACTTGCATGTAAGCATCACATCAACATGTAAAACTTACCCTAAATAGCAAATACTCAGATTTCATCACATAACGACGTTATCCGACATTATCCTACTGTTCTAGCATCATCCTAGAGTAAACCCTAACCTCTAACAATCAACAAAACACAACATATCATCATCAATCCACCATAATCACCCAAACGGGTCAAAACGCCTAATATCAATATTACACATCTATGAACCTTCATACTCCTAGATTATCATCATATTAACTTATTTAGATCAGAAACATAATAATAACACAAGAACAATCATGTTTAAACGATAAAAATCCTATCTTGCATGAATACATCACATATAACAAGTATCGATGTTTGGGTTTGTTTTGAAACCGATTTTAATAAGTTTTCAAAGACACAAATGTTTATAAATTAGGTCTGGACCTTTAGGGATCAAAACAATATCATTATAAAGGTTTGGGATGAAGAACACACCTTGAAATGGTGAGATTATGGGGTGTAAGGCTTGGAAATATGATTTCTTTCTCAAAAACGTGTTGCAGAGGTTGGATAATGTAACACCCCAACCGATGGCGGAAACATCGGGATGTCACGTATTGATGATTGTCCAGTAGCTCATGGTAAATAATGAATTCCATTAAATGATTTAATTGAATTACATACAATTGTTCTAGAATTTGTACATCAAATTGAATAAAACTATACACATATCTTCAAGCCTTAAGTCAAATCTTCAAGCAAATAGAACCTGAAACATGTTAAGTTGAAAAGGTTTTGGGTCAACAAAAGTTGGTGAGAATTACATAGGTTTTTGATAATTGAATAAAAATGTTGTGCAATTCATGTGTCATGTCAATCTAGTCCATATGTGAGAACATACTAGAAATAAATCGAGTGCATAATCAACCCTGATGACTGTTATAATATGATACATACCATACGCTCATGGTCCACTTGAATATGTTATACGATAACAAACACCCACGCTACCTTTGTAGGAGGCACGTATCCGGGTGGGATTGTCAGTCCAATAGATCTATCAATGTATACCGCCGGCTGATCAATGTTAATGATTATGCTAGAATGGTGATTACTCTAATCATGCTCAAGACATAATGCAACATAGAAAACACATAGACACATTGATGATTGAATTGCAATGATGATGTTATAAACATGTTTCACCCCAAAAATAGTGAAAATAGAGTAAAAGGGGCTATGTAAACTCACCTGAAATTCACTGTGTAGGTACTAGCAAAACAATAGTCTGAACTTGAATTAATTGAACATCCTGTGCCCTAATAGAAGTAAAGGACGTCTTAAATTCTAATGCACAAGAGTTTAATTCATTTGTTAGTTGTAAAGATAGTTGATTCAACTACCTAGACTCGTATTGTAAATAATACGTGTCTCAATGTGTATAACTTAACGAACCGATAAGAATTTAGTTTTGTTTCTTATAGGTAGACGTGTATGTCTAGTTGTTATCATATACACTTTAATATAGTATTTAGAATCGCGACTTAATCTATTTGTCAAATAATCATTTTGGATGATTAAATAATGCACGAGTTGTTCGTCTCGCGATATATAAATATGTATTTATAGATATATACTTCTATTTTGATAATATAAAGTTTGATTAGGTCTATTTGTAAAATATAGTTTTAATTGTACAAATATATAGGTTTGAAATGCCCGATGTTTTTATAAAAATTTGGGCAGAGTTTCCTCTGTTTTCGTAAGAAACCAGACAACTAAAGTTGTCTATATTTTCCCAAAACATCAATTGTCCAAAACCACAAAACACGATAAAATTTAATCAAGTCTTTATATGTGACAAAAGTTCAAGTTATTAAAACTATGACCCGCGATGAAACTATACTTTTTGATAAATAACATATATTTTCCAACATTTCATTGTCGTCATAATAATATGCGTAAATATATATGTGGTTTGACACTTGATAGTCATTGTTCCAAAAACTAAGATAGTAAAGCGACTAGTTAGAATAAACATTTACAATTATATTTCGTTAAATAGTATGTTCGTTTATATATACACACGTATCAATTAATCATTTTCTTCATCGATTCATTATTACTCGAAACCTTTATTACAAGTCGGTTCGGTTCGTTACAAGCGTATGCGTCGTTAATGTTTTATATTTAGAATACAAATATATTTATATAAGTAAATACATTGTAGCGCAAAATGAACGAATCAAGATAAGGCGCGCGTTATACCTTCCCAAAGATCGACTCGCGAACCGACACGTGCACACCTCGAACCGAGTTGACTGATCTGACCCGGCTTTGACTGCTGACTGGCGTTGACCACATCAGGAATGTTTGTCCAGCGGTTGAGACGGCTTGACCAAACCCATACGAAATCAATCAGGATCATCTTCCATGTGTTATCCCAAATTAGTTCATGACTGGCACCTTCTACAGTCGTCATCCAGTCACAGCTCCACGACCTGCCGGAAACATCAGCGAGCGCAGCCCCCGTAACCGACCCGGAACCAACCAGAAAAAGAACCCCAATACTGGTTTGTACAAGAATCCATCGAAACAGGCACAAGGGTTACCTGGCCAGAACTTCTGACCTTGTCACCTTGGTCGCTGACCGGTGACCATCTAAAAGGAAAGACACAGACCAGACCGTTGACCTGCAAGTCAGGCCGGTCGTCGTTGTATCAAGCAGATCGGGCACCAAGGCTTCGTAACTGGTGCTAAGGCATCGCTGTCCTACAGGTGACCGAGGAGGGGCATTTGTGGTGCTTTGTGGTGATGTGAAGTGAATGATTAGCAGGTGTTTTGGTGGTCTCGTGGCTTCACGATGGGTTTTTCCCCAACCCGGTGCTGTGAATGGTTGAGAGAGGAGAAGGGGTTGGTGGCGGCGCTGGATTGTGGTGGTCTATGGCGGCTGCTTCATCTAGAGAAGGAGAGCAGGGAGGAGAGTTAAGGGAGATGAGGGAGAGTGTGCGAGAGAGAGGGGCAGGGAGAACAAGAAGAAGAAAGAAAAAGAAAGAAAAAGGGTTTGGGGGACTAGGGTTTTGTGTTTGTGATGGAGAAGAAGAAGATTAGCGGGGTTTAAATAGGTAGGGTTAGGTAGTTTAGGTGGAAGATTACCTCGTATACGAACCCGTTAAAATCGTGTCTCTCGTTCCATCCCACTTGTATAGTCGTTTAAATATTAGAATCCCGTATTTAATTTATATGAACCAACTAAAATCGAGTATTTGGACTATATATATTCGTTATATATTAATAATAGACGTATATATAGATGTGTGAACATTTATAAGAATTCATAATAATAATAATAATTATCATTATTTATTGAAATAGCGAGGCGTTACAGTCTCCCCTACTTTAGGAAACTTCGTCCCGAAGTTATTAACAAACACAGGGTAGAGAGTGATTGGGTAGAATTCGGGGCAACTGTGGTCTGGAAAATTTTGTGTTTAGGCACGACATAAATAGAATAATATGTTTCGAATAATTTGAATAAGAGTCTTGAAATCGTAAGGAGGGTAAGAATCTTAAGTTTTAGGAATCCTAAAAGTAGTGCATGAGTTAATGGACTATAGAAAGACTAAATGGACTACCAGGTAACTAAAGTTCATAATTTGTTATTTACCGAAAACCTTGATAGAATTTCACACTACCTTAACGTACCTGTAAATTCGTGATTACGTTCCGGACCGCAATCACCAATTTACCTTACATTAGGGTTTTGTGTCCTTCTATGACTCTAAACATACATGTAAATAATGCAAAATAACCTTGTGATTGAATCTTTGTATCAATGAGTCTAATAAATCTTTGTATCCATTTACATGTATAATATATCCAAAGATGAGTCCAACTGTTGAGCAGGAAAAAAAAAGACTTCTACCAGTCAGTGAGTAGGAACCTCTACCGATTGTTGAGCAGGTGCGATAGCCTCTACCAGTCGTTGAGCAGGTTATTAGAACCTCTACCGACTGTTGAGCAGGCATGATGACCTCTACCAATCGTTGAGCAGGTTATTAGGTACTCTACTAACTGTTGAGCAAGTACTTCATCCTCTACCAGTTGTTTGATTAAGTGTAACAATTGTTTTTGGCTTAACACATGAGTTGAAAATTGATAATACATACATGTAAGCAAGTTGGTAAATGCATCAAGTATCAAGTATAGCATGCGAGCTGCAATAGAGTTGTCCTAGGCAAGGTTAATGACTTTAGATGTGTTTATAGCAAATGGTTTATTTTCCATGCTTCCAAACATCATGAATAATCAAATGTTCAGGTAGATAATCAAATCCTCATGTATAACTAATATTCAAGTTGGATGCAACGAACAATTAAGTTTTCAATAGTTTGGTTATCGTGGAGATCATGTTCATGTTCGAGGAGGTAAAGGATGTGAATTTGGATTTTGAGAGATGATGAAAACTCAAAGGATAATCAAAGTTGTGAAAAATGGTGAACGTGTAAATGGTTGATAAAGGGTTTAATCTATAGGGTTTCAAAAAAAAAAAAAAAAAAAAAGACGCAAGTAATAAGGTGATCATGCAGAATAATCGTAGGGTTTGAATAAATAGTTAGATACAAGCGTATGAGAAAACATATTTGCGGTATTTTCCAAAAATTTGTAATAGTTCGAACAAGTTTAAAATAAGTAGGTGTCAATGGAAAAATTGTAGAGTAAATTTTGTTCTTGTGGATGGAAAGGTTTTATTTTCAATATTTGGTTTTGTATGTAAGGCAAAAGTCATTAAATAGTACAACTAAATTGATTTAGATCAAAATATTTCGATGAGTCATAAGTTTTAAACACGATATCGGATTTCAAAAATCAAGAATCTGTTGAGGTGTTTTGTATAATTGACTTTGATTAATCCATAAAAGAAGTGATTATTAATGGATTAAAACATTTTTATCGAAAATCATTTGCTACGTCAATAAATGGTTATATGAACATTTGGAATTTAGAAAATAGTTTTTGTGAAAATAAAAGACTCTTTGACAAAATATCTATTTGCTATAGTTTGTGAAATCCTCAGGTGATGATTTTTTTTTTTTGAGAAAATTTAGTACTCTTCAATGTTGGTGTTAGAATATCTCCTATAAACAGGTTATGAGATTATAGTTTGAACAAGGATATTAAAATCTTGAACATGATGAAATTTTATGGTTGAGGATGCCTTTAAAAAATGTAAGGAGAAGGTTTAAAATAAAATTGGCCCGTATGTAATGTAATATGATTTATGAAGTAGAATATGCAATATGTTGTAAAGAGAAATATACGATTTGGATTGGATGTTGAAAATGATTAAACAAGCGGGTAATATTATAAGTTTGTAAAATGAATTAGGATTGTGAAACCCAAAAATGATTCATGAAGTTTAAGCTAATGAGGGAATTATATAAGAAGAAAATATATTTGAATTGTAAAAATTTTGAGATTCAAAACTTAGATTTTATACGGGAGTGAGAGGGTAAAAATGAAAATGAAACACAAAGATTGTAAATATCTAACCCCGAATAAACGAAAATGTTGGCTTATCAAAACAGATCAGGTCTAAGCCCAACGAATTTGGCCTAATAATCTAGAAGTACGTTAGGATTGTACCAAGTAAGTGAAAGAGAGTAGGCAAGACCAAGTTGGGCTAAGAATAAGGATGAGGATGGGGATAGAGACAAGGATAAGGTAGAGCTACAAGTAATTGAAGCAAGTACTGGTTAAAGTCCTAAGGTTATAGACTAGATTATTTTTCTAATAACCTAATTCCCTATAACCATGGCTCTGATACCAATCTGTAACACCCCAACCGATGGCGGAAACATCGGGATGTCACGTATTGATGATTGTCCAGTAGCTCATGGTAAATAATGAATTCCATTAAATGATTTAATTGAATTACATACAATTGTTCTAGAATTTGTACATCAAATTGAATAAAACTATACACATATCTTCAAGCCTTAAGTCAAATCTTCAAGCAAATAGAACCTGAAACATGTTAAGTTGAAAAGGTTTTGGGTCAACAAAAGTTGGTGAGAATTACATAGGTTTTTGATAATTGAATAAAAATGTTGTGCAATTCATGTGTCATGTCAATCTAGTCCATATGTGAGAACATACTAGAAATAAATCGAGTGCATAATCAACCCTGATGACTGTTATAATATGATACATACCATACGCTCATGGTCCACTTGAATATGTTATACGATAACAAACACCCACGCTACCTTTGTAGGAGGCACGTATCCGGGTGGGATTGTCAGTCCAATAGATCTATCAATGTATACCGCCGGCTGATCAATGTTAATGATTATGCTAGAATGGTGCTTACTCTAATCATGCTCAAGACATAATGCAACATAGAAAACACATAGACACATTGATGATTGAATTGCAATGATGATGTTATAAACATGTTTCACCCAAAAATAGTGAAAATAGAGTAAAAGGGGCTATGTAAACTCACCTGAAATTCACTGTGTAGGTACTAGCAAAACAATAGTCTGAACTTGAATTAATTGAACATCCTGTGCCCTAATAGAAGTAAAGGACGTCTTAAATTCTAATGCACAAGAGTTTAATTCATTTGTTAGTTGTAAAGATAGTTGATTCAACTACCTAGACTCGTATTGTAAATAATACGTGTCTCAATGTGTATAACTTAACGAACCGATAAGAATTTAGTTTTGTTTCTTATAGGTAGACGTGTATGTCTAGTTGTTATCATATACACTTTAATATAGTATTTAGAATCGCGACTTAATCTATTTGTCAAATAATCATTTTGGATGATTAAATAATGCACGAGTTGTTCGTCTCGCGATATATAAATATGTATTTATAGATATATACTTCTATTTTGATAATATAAAGTTTGATTAGGTCTATTTGTAAAATATAGTTTTAATTGTACAAATATATAGGTTTGAAATGCCCGATGTTTTTATAAAAATTTGGGCAGAGTTTCCTCTGTTTTCGTAAGAAACCAGACAACTAAAGTTGTCTATATTTTCCCAAAACATCAATTGTCCAAAACCACAAAACACGATAAAATTTAATCAAGTCTTTATATGTGACAAAAGTTCAAGTTATTAAAACTATGACCCGCGATGAAACTATACTTTTTGATAAATAACATATATTTTCCAACATTTCATTGTCGTCATAATAATATGCGTAAATATATATGTGGTTTGACACTTGATAGTCATTGTTCCAAAAACTAAGATAGTAAAGCGACTAGTTAGAATAAACATTTACAATTATATTTCGTTAAATAGTATGTTCGTTTATATATACACACGTATCAATTAATCATTTTCTTCATCGATTCATTATTACTCGAAACCTTTATTACAAGTCGGTTCGGTTCGTTACAAGCGTATGCGTCGTTAATGTTTTATATTTAGAATACAAATATATTTATATAAGTAAATACATTGTAGCGCAAAATGAACGAATCAAGATAAGGCGCGCGTTATACCTTCCCAAAGATCGACTCGCGAACCGACACGTGCACACCTCGAACCGAGTTGACTGATCTGACCCGGCTTTGACTGCTGACTGGCGTTGACCACATCAGGAATGTTTGTCCAGCGGTTGAGACGGCTTGACCAAACCCATACGAAATCAATCAGGATCATCTTCCATGTGTTATCCCAAATTAGTTCATGACTGGCACCTTCTACAGTCGTCATCCAGTCACAGCTCCACGACCTGCCGGAAACATCAGCGAGCGCAGCCCCCGTAACCGACCCGGAACCAACCAGAAAAAGAACCCCAATACTGGTTTGTACAAGAATCCATCGAAACAGGCACAAGGGTTACCTGGCCAGAACTTCTGACCTTGTCACCTTGGTCGCTGACCGGTGACCATCTAAAAGGAAAGACACAGACCAGACCGTTGACCTGCAAGTCAGGCCGGTCGTCGTTGTATCAAGCAGATCGGGCACCAAGGCTTCGTAACTGGTGCTAAGGCATCGCTGTCCTACAGGTGACCGAGGAGGGGCATTTGTGGTGCTTTGTGGTGATGTGAAGTGAATGATTAGCAGGAGTTTTGGTGGTCTCGTGGCTTCACGATGGGTTTTTCCCCAACCCGGTGCTGTGAATGGTTGAGAGAGGAGAAGGGGTTGGTGGCGGCGCTGGATTGTGGTGGTCTATGGCGGCTGCTTCATCTAGAGAAGGAGAGCAGGGAGGAGAGTTAAGGGAGATGAGGGAGAGTGTGCGAGAGAGAGGGGCAGGGAGAACAAGAAGAAGAAAGAAAAAGAAAGAAAAAGGGTTTGGGGGACTAGGGTTTTGTGTTTGTGATGGAGAAGAAGAAGATTAGCGGGGTTTAAATAGGTAGGGTTAGGTAGTTTAGGTGGAAGATTACCTCGTATACGAACCCGTTAAAATCGTGTCTCTCGTTCCATCCCACTTGTATAGTCGTTTAAATATTAGAATCCCGTATTTAATTTATATGAACCAACTAAAATCGAGTATTTGGACTATATATATTCGTTATATATTAATAATAGACGTATATATAGATGTGTGAACATTTATAAGAATTCATAATAATAATAATAATTATCATTATTTATTGAAATAGCGAGGCGTTACAGTCTCCCCTACTTTAGGAAACTTCGTCCCGAAGTTATTAACAAACACAGGGTAGAGAGTGATTGGGTAGAATTCGGGGCAACTGTGGTCTGGAAAATTTTGTGTTTAGGCACGACATAAATAGAATAATATGTTTCGAATAATTTGAATAAGAGTCTTGAAATCGTAAGGAGGGTAAGAATCTTAAGTTTTAGGAATCCTAAAAGTAGTGCATGAGTTAATGGACTATAGAAAGACTAAATGGACTACCAGGTAACTAAAGTTCATAATTTGTTATTTACCGAAAACCTTGATAGAATTTCACACTACCTTAACGTACCTGTAAATTCGTGATTACGTTCCGGACCGCAATCACCAATTTACCTTACATTAGGGTTTTGTGTCCTTCTATGACTCTAAACATACATGTAAATAATGCAAAATAACCTTGTGATTGAATCTTTGTATCAATGAGTCTAATAAATCTTTGTATCCATTTACATGTATAATATATCCAAAGATGAGTCCAACTGTTGAGCAGGAAAAAAAAAGACTTCTACCAGTCAGTGAGTAGGAACCTCTACCGATTGTTGAGCAGGTGCGATAGCCTCTACCAGTCGTTGAGCAGGTTATTAGAACCTCTACCGACTGTTGAGCAGGCATGATGACCTCTACCAATCGTTGAGCAGGTTATTAGGTACTCTACTAACTGTTGAGCAAGTACTTCATCCTCTACCAGTTGTTTGATTAAGTGTAACAATTGTTTTTGGCTTAACACATGAGTTGAAAATTGATAATACATACATGTAAGCAAGTTGGTAAATGCATCAAGTATCAAGTATAGCATGCGAGCTGCAATAGAGTTGTCCTAGGCAAGGTTAATGACTTTAGATGTGTTTATAGCAAATGGTTTATTTTCCATGCTTCCAAACATCATGAATAATCAAATGTTCAGGTAGATAATCAAATCCTCATGTATAACTAATATTCAAGTTGGATGCAACGAACAATTAAGTTTTCAATAGTTTGGTTATCGTGGAGATCATGTTCATGTTCGAGGAGGTAAAGGATGTGAATTTGGATTTTGAGAGATGATGAAAACTCAAAGGATAATCAAAGTTGTGAAAAATGGTGAACGTGTAAATGGTTGATAAAGGGTTTAATCTATAGGGTTTCAAAAAAAAAAAAAAAAAAAAGACGCAAGTAATAAGGTGATCATGCAGAATAATCGTAGGGTTTGAATAAATAGTTAGATACAAGCGTATGAGAAAACATATTTGCGGTATTTTCCAAAAATTTGTAATAGTTCGAACAAGTTTAAAATAAGTAGGTGTCAATGGAAAAATTGTAGAGTAAATTTTGTTCTTGTGGATGGAAAGGTTTTATTTTCAATATTTGGTTTTGTATGTAAGGCAAAAGTCATTAAATAGTACAACTAAATTGATTTAGATCAAAGTATTTCGATGAGTCATAAGTTTTAAACACGATATCGGATTTCAAAAATCAAGAATCTGTTGAGGTGTTTTGTATAATTGACTTTGATTAATCCATAAAAGAAGTGATTATTAATGGATTAAAACATTTTTATCGAAAATCATTTGCTACGTCAATAAATGGTTATATGAACATTTGGAATTTAGAAAATAGTTTTTGTGAAAATAAAAGACTCTTTGACAAAATATCTATTTGCTATAGTTTGTGAAATCCTCAGGTGATGATTTTTTTTTTTTGAGAAAATTTAGTACTCTTCAATGTTGGTGTTAGAATATCTCCTATAAACAGGTTATGAGATTATAGTTTGAACAAGGATATTAAAATCTTGAACATGATGAAATTTTATGGTTGAGGATGCCTTTAAAAAATGTAAGGAGAAGGTTTAAAATAAAATTGGCCCGTATGTAATGTAATATGATTTATGAAGTAGAATATGCAATATGTTGTAAAGAGAAATATACGATTTGGATTGGATGTTGAAAATGATTAAACAAGCGGGTAATATTATAAGTTTGTAAAATGAATTAGGATTGTGAAACCCAAAAATGATTCATGAAGTTTAAGCTAATGAGGGAATTATATAAGAAGAAAATATATTTGAATTGTAAAAATTTTGAGATTCAAAACTTAGATTTTATACGGGAGTGAGAGGGTAAAAATGAAAATGAAACACAAAGATTGTAAATATCTAACCCCGAATAAACGAAAATGTTGGCTTATCAAAACAGATCAGGTCTAAGCCCAACGAATTTGGCCTAATAATCTAGAAGTACGTTAGGATTGTACCAAGTAAGTGAAAGAGAGTAGGCAAGACCAAGTTGGGCTAAGAATAAGGATGAGGATGGGGATAGAGACAAGGATAAGGTAGAGCTACAAGTAATTGAAGCAAGTACTGGTTAAAGTCCTAAGGTTATAGACTAGATTATTTTTCTAATAACCTAATTCCCTATAACCATGGCTCTGATACCAATCTGTAACACCCCAACCGATGGCGGAAACATCGGGATGTCACGTATTGATGATTGTCCAGTAGCTCATGGTAAATAATGAATTCCATTAAATGATTTAATTGAATTACATACAATTGTTCTAGAATTTGTACATCAAATTGAATAAAACTATACACATATCTTCAAGCCTTAAGTCAAATCTTCAAGCAAATAGAACCTGAAACATGTTAAGTTGAAAAGGTTTTGGGTCAACAAAAGTTGGTGAGAATTACATAGGTTTTTGATAATTGAATAAAAATGTTGTGCAATTCATGTGTCATGTCAATCTAGTCCATATGTGAGAACATACTAGAAATAAATCGAGTGCATAATCAACCCTGATGACTGTTATAATATGATACATACCATACGCTCATGGTCCACTTGAATATGTTATACGATAACAAACACCCACGCTACCTTTGTAGGAGGCACGTATCCGGGTGGGATTGTCAGTCCAATAGATCTATCAATGTATACCGCCGGCTGATCAATGTTAATGATTATGCTAGAATGGTGCTTACTCTAATCATGCTCAAGACATAATGCAACATAGAAAACACATAGACACATTGATGATTGAATTGCAATGATGATGTTATAAACATGTTTCACCCCAAAAATAGTGAAAATAGAGTAAAAGGGGCTATGTAAACTCACCTGAAATTCACTGTGTAGGTACTAGCAAAACAATAGTCTGAACTTGAATTAATTGAACATCCTGTGCCCTAATAGAAGTAAAGGACGTCTTAAATTCTAATGCACAAGAGTTTAATTCATTTGTTAGTTGTAAAGATAGTTGATTCAACTACCTAGACTCGTATTGTAAATAATACGTGTCTCAATGTGTATAACTTAACGAACCGATAAGAATTTAGTTTTGTTTCTTATAGGTAGACGTGTATGTCTAGTTGTTATCATATACACTTTAATATAGTATTTAGAATCGCGACTTAATCTATTTGTCAAATAATCATTTTGGATGATTAAATAATGCACGAGTTGTTCGTCTCGCGATATATAAATATGTATTTATAGATATATACTTCTATTTTGATAATATAAAGTTTGATTAGGTCTATTTGTAAAATATAGTTTTAATTGTACAAATATATAGGTTTGAAATGCCCGATGTTTTTATAAAAATTTGGGCAGAGTTTCCTCTGTTTTCGTAAGAAACCAGACAACTAAAGTTGTCTATATTTTCCCAAAACATCAATTGTCCAAAACCACAAAACACGATAAAATTTAATCAAGTCTTTATATGTGACAAAAGTTCAAGTTATTAAAACTATGACCCGCGATGAAACTATACTTTTTGATAAATAACATATATTTTCCAACATTTCATTGTCGTCATAATAATATGCGTAAATATATATGTGGTTTGACACTTGATAGTCATTGTTCCAAAAACTAAGATAGTAAAGCGACTAGTTAGAATAAACATTTACAATTATATTTCGTTAAATAGTATGTTCGTTTATATATACACACGTATCAATTAATCATTTTCTTCATCGATTCATTATTACTCGAAACCTTTATTACAAGTCGGTTCGGTTCGTTACAAGCGTATGCGTCGTTAATGTTTTATATTTAGAATACAAATATATTTATATAAGTAAATACATTGTAGCGCAAAATGAACGAATCAAGATAAGGCGCGCGTTATACCTTCCCAAAGATCGACTCGCGAACCGACACGTGCACACCTCGAACCGAGTTGACTGATCTGACCCGGCTTTGACTGCTGACTGGCGTTGACCACATCAGGAATGTTTGTCCAGCGGTTGAGACGGCTTGACCAAACCCATACGAAATCAATCAGGATCATCTTCCATGTGTTATCCCAAATTAGTTCATGACTGGCACCTTCTACAGTCGTCATCCAGTCACAGCTCCACGACCTGCCGGAAACATCAGCGAGCGCAGCCCCCGTAACTGACCCGGAACCAACCAGAAAAAGAACCCCAATACTGGTTTGTACAAGAATCCATCGAAACAGGCACAAGGGTTACCTGGCCAGAACTTCTGACCTTGTCACCTTGGTCGCTGACCGGTGACCATCTAAAAGGAAAGACACAGACCAGACCGTTGACCTGCAAGTCAGGCCGGTCGTCGTTGTATCAAGCAGATCGGGCACCAAGGCTTCGTAACTGGTGCTAAGGCATCGCTGTCCTACAGGTGACCGAGGAGGGGCATTTGTGGTGCTTTGTGGTGATGTGAAGTGAATGATTAGCAGGAGTTTTGGTGGTCTCGTGGCTTCACGATGGGTTTTTCCCCAACCCGGTGCTGTGAATGGTTGAGAGAGGAGAAGGGGTTGGTGGTGGCGCTGGATTGTGGTGGTCTATGGCGGCTGCTTCATCTAGAGAAGGAGAGCAGGGAGGAGAGTTAAGGGAGATGAGGGAGAGTGTGCGAGAGAGAGGGGCAGGGAGAACAAGAAGAAGAAAGAAAAAGAAAGAAAAAGGGTTTGGGGGACTAGGGTTTTGTGTTTGTGATGGAGAAGAAGAAGATTAGTGGGGTTTAAATAGGTAGGGTTAGGTAGTTTAGGTGGAAGATTACCTCGTATACGAACCCGTTAAAATCGTGTCTCTCGTTCCATCCCACTTGTATAGTCGTTTAAATATTAGAATCCCGTATTTAATTTATATGAACCAACTAAAATCGAGTATTTGGACTATATATATTCGTTATATATTAATAATAGACGTATATATAGATGTGTGAACATTTATAAGAATTCATAATAATAATAATAATTATCATTATTTATTGAAATAGCGAGGCGTTACAGATAAGGTGTGGGGTGGCTTTGGGGTGTATTAGGGTTTCACAAATGATGTTTTGAAACATAAGGGTGGTATTTATAGACGTTTTTAGTCGTTACCTGCAGTTCAGGCGAGTACGGGGACCCTGCAGGCGATTAGGGCTCTATTCGCTAGTACAACTAGCGAATAGGCCCCTATTCGCCCCAAATATCCTTCTAATCGCTATATTACTGGCGATTAGGCTCTCATCAGGGGCCTAATCGCCTATAGCCTGTATATCCGGGTTTTTGGCACGTTAAACCCTATTTTAACATATATAAACACGTTTTCACATATCGACAAGTTGCATAATGATTATAAGTATGTAATGCACGATAACTAACACGTTCCCACCAGATCACCAATTCCCGGGACTCAAGACTTGCGTGTGTGCAATAAGCCCGGCGATTCTACAAATCGCCGATCCTTGTACACATGGTTATGGACCGACACCCAATGATCCCTCGGACCATTGTAACGACTCTCGATGATTCCTGAATCACCGATACGACTCAACCGACCCGGTCGAGTATGATATTAAGTAGTTATTTTCAATGTTTTCGTTGAGGTAGACTCGTATGTATGCAAAGTATGAAACGTATGTATGTAAAGTATGAAAAGTATTAACCTGAATATGCCGGGTGTCACGTCATCCCCTAGTTGAAAGAATTTTCGTCCCGAAAATTAAATGAAGTCCGGAGATGAAGAGACGAATGGAAGAAAGAAAAGAAAATTTTTCCCGTTGTTACATCATCCCCTAGTTGAAAGGAATCTCGACCCGAGATTTATTTAGTTTTGGAAGCAACATGGTTCGATTCGAAAGCACGCTTAGGAAATAGATGAGGGTACTTAGCCTTCATCTGATCTTCCCGTTCCCACGTGAACTCCGGTCCACGATTTGAATTCCAACGAACCTTGACGATGCGGATTTTACTCCGACGAAGGCTACGAATCTTATAATCAAGGATTTCAACCGGTTCCTCCACGATGCGTAAACGATCATCAACTTTGATTTCTTCTAGAGGAACTACGAGAGATTCGTCCGCCAAGCACTTCTTAAGGTTCGAGACATGGAAGACGTTATGTACGCTACTAAGCTCGGCTAGTAAGTCAAGTCTGTATGCCACCGGCCCAATATGGTCCAGAATTGGGAACGGTCCGACATAACGAGGGTTAAGTTTGCCGCGCTTCCCGAAGCGTATAACGCCCTTCCATGGAGATACCTTCAATAAGACCCTGTCGCCAACCTGGAACTCCAAAGGTTTGCGACGACGATCAGCGTAGCTCTTCTGGCGATCACGAGCTGCCGCCATACGATTACGAATTTGTACGATCTTTTCGGAAGTTTCGTACACCATTTCTGGGCCAGTGAGTTGGCTCTCGCCCATCGGCCCAACAAAGAGGAGACCGGCACTTCCGTCCATACAGAGCCTCGAACGGTGCTACCTTAATGCTGGAGTGGTAACTATTGTTGTAAGAGAACTCCACCAGCGGTAGGTGAACCTCCCAACTCTTACCGAAATCGATGACACATGCTCGAAGCATGTCTTCAAGTGTCTGAATCGTCCGCTTACTCTGACCGTCAGTTTGCGGATGATATGCGGTGCTCATGTCCAGTTGAGTACCTAACGCTTTATGCAATTGCTTCCAGAAACGGGAAGCGAAACGGGACAATCGTTCCAGACTGTCGGTTTCCTTAATAGCGAGGAAGTGTGCGGACTTTGTCAACCGGTCGACAATCACCCAGATCATGTCGCAACCACTGGGTGACTTCGGAAGTTTGGTCACAAAATCCATTGTAATCCGTTCCCATTTCCATTCCGGAATTTCTGGTTGCTGTAGAAGACTAGACTGCTTCTGGTACTCCACCTTGACCTTGGCACAGGTCAGACATTTGCTAACATACGAAGCTATGTCAGCCTTCATGTTGGGCCACCAATAGAGTATCTTTAGGTCCTAATACATCTTATCGGAACCCGGATGAATAGAATACCGGGATTTGTGAGATTCGTCCATGACAAGCTCCCGCAAACCCCCAAATAAAGGAACCCAAATTCGTTCGGCAAAGTAATGCAGGCCATCGGACCCGAGCTCAAGGTGGTTATCAGCACCGTGCATGGTTTCAGCTTTAAGGTTTTCCTCCTTCAAAGCTTCCAATTGTGCAGAACGGATTTGGTCAGGCAACGAAGAATGAATGGTGAGCTGTAAGGATCGAACACGACGAGGTTTCACAGACTCCTTCCTGCTCAAGGCGTCCGCCACAACGTTCGCCTTGCCAGGATGGTACTTGATAGCACAGTCATAGTCGTTTAGGAGTTCAACCCAGCGTCGCTGCCGCATTTTCAACACCTTCAGGTCGAAAATATGCTGGAGACTCTTGTGATCGGTGTATACTTCGCACTTTGTACCGTACAAGTAATGTCTCCAGATTTTCAATGCAAAGATCACTGCACCCAACTCCAAATCATGAGTAGTGTAGTTCTTTTCATGGACCTTAAGTTGACGAGAAGCATTGGCAATAACCTTCCCGCGTTGCATTAACACATAACCGAGACCACGAATGGAAGCGTCACAGTAGACAACGAAATCATCCGTACCCTCAGGTAAGGATAAGATAGGTACAGAACAAAGTTTAAGCTTCAGCATCTGAAATTCTGATTCCTGCGGTTCTCCCCAGTCAAACTTTCGGTCCTTCTGGGTAAGAGTGGTGAGGGGTTGAGCGATCTTCGAAAATCCCTCAATGAAACGACGATAGTAACCCGCAAGACCTAGGAATTGCCGCACCTCAGATGGTGTCTTTGGTGCTTCCCAGTCCTTAATAGCTTCGATCTTGGCTGGATCGACATGAATTCCTAGTTCATTAACCACATGTCCTAGGAATTGTACTTCACGTAACCAGAAATCACACTTTGAGAACTTAGCATATAACTGCTCCCGTCTCAAATGTTCCAAGACTAACCGTAAGTGCTCCTCATGATCCGTCTCGTTCTTAGAATAAACCAAAATATCATCAATAAACACGATGACGAATTTATAAAGATAGGGCTTGCAAACGCGGTTCATCAAGTCCATGAAAACAGCAGGTACATTCGTGAGACCGAAGGGCATGACCAGGAACTCGAAGTGGCCAAAACGTGTACGAAAGGCGGTCTTTGGAATGTCAGCTTCTTGCACCCGCAATTGATGATATCCAGACCTCAGATCTATCTTGGAATAAAAACTGGAGCCTTGAAGCTGATCGAATAAATCATCAATACGAGGAAGTGGGTAACGATTTTTGATGGTTACCTTGTTCAGTTCCCGGTAGTCAATGCACATACGAAGGCTCCCATCTTTCTTTTTGACAAATAGGATAGGAGCTCCCCACGGGGATGAACTAGGTTGAATGAATCCTTTTTCCAACAACTCCTGCAGTTGATTAGATAATTCTTGCATCTCGGGAGGTGCAAGGCGGTAAGGGGCTCGGGCAATAGGCGCAGCACCGGGCGCAAGATCAATGTTAAATTCAACCTGACAGTGAGGTGGAAGACCAGGCAAATCGTCGGGAAATACGTCGGAAAATCACGAACAACAGGAATGTCCTCGATCCTCCTCTCATTGTCAGATGAAACCGAAACAAGAGCTAAGATAGCAGAATACCCATTACGTAAATACTTATACGCTTTCATACACGAAATGATGCTCAAAGGAACCCCACTTTTCTTGCCATGCACCAAAAGGATCTCTCCATCCGGGAGAGGGAGGAGAATGATTTTATCAAAGCAAATGATTTCCGCACGATACAAGGACAAGCAATCCATACCCACTACAACGTCGAAACTACCCAATGACACCGGCATGAGATCAATAGGAAAAGATAACCCAGACAGTTCCAACTGGCATCCCTTAAGAATATGAGTTGCCTCAATATTCTTACCATCAGCCCATTCAATTAAGTACTTAACCTCTAAAGGCGTCGGTACTATGTCTAACAGTCGGCTAAACTCAACAGATTTAAAACTCTTGTCGGCACCCGAATCAAATAAAACAGAGGCATAACGATTACAAAGAAGAAACGTACCAGTAACAGTATCCGGATCCTGACGGGCCTCGTCCGACCCAATGACGAAGGCGCGCGCGTTCCTGCCGCCACCCCCGTTACCCCTGTCATTCCTCCCAACATTCCCCTGCTTCAGTTTGGGGCAGTCCTTCTTAAAGTGCCCTGTCTCCCTACAGTTGAAGCATCCCTGATTACCCCTAGGTGCAGCAGTGGTAGTAGTAGTAGGGGCAACCACCTGTTGCTGAGTCTGAAGATTCACCCTACATGTCTGGGCCTCATGCCTGTTCTTCTTACAACGGGTACAATAACTACAATTTCCCACATGATGATACCCACAACGATCACACTTAGGCAGCCTACCAGTATACCCACCCTGCCTCTGTCCAGAAGACGAACCCGTAGTCTCAAACTTCCTCTGCTGCTGCTGAGGCTGAACCGTACCCTTACCCGCGCTCTCCCATTTCCTCTTGTTGCTATCAGAGGTCTTCGCCACAGTACCCTTAGGAGGTAAACCACCCTCCTGAACCTTCTGCTTAGTCAGCCTAAGAGCCAACCGAATGGTATCCCGAAGTGTAGTAGCATCATTCGCGGTCACCAACCCGCGAACCTCAAGCACCAACCCACTAATGTAGAACTCAATAGCCTTATATTCAGGCATCACAGAATCCGGGCACAAAAGTGCCAACTCATGGTAGCGAGTGGTATACTCCTCTATCTCAGATCCCACCATCTGATGATTCCACAGCTCGTGCTCCAAACTCTTAATCTCATCCCTGGGACAATACTCCATCTTCAAACGAAACACAAACTCGGTCCATGGCAACGCATGGGCCTCCAGTAAACCAATAGTCTGCACAGTCGAATTCCACCAAGTCAAGGCACGTCCCTCAAATGTCCCCGAAGCATACTTCACACGAAACTCCTCAGGGCAGTTACACATGGAGAAAGTAGACTCGACATTCTCCAACCAACGGAGCAGTCCCACAGCTCCCTCAGTCCGACTGAAGTTATGGGGCTTGCAGGCCTGGAACATCTTGTAAGTACAGTGGACTGGAGGAGGTGGAGGTGGTGGAAGATGAAAAGCACCCCCTGTTACAACAAGCAACACGGTCAGAGAACGAACATCACACGACAAAAGATAAGGAATGAGGGTAGGGGTAATTAAATTACCACCCTGGCCCTGCTGGGCGGCCTGCTGCGCAGCAATAGCAGCTGCCACGTGCTCCTGGATCAGATTATTCAGCTCCGCCTGGGTCATGCTGATGTTACCACGACCCCCATTACGTCCACCGCCATTCCGGCCACCAACGCGACCACCAACGCGACCACCACGATGTCCTACCATCTTCTGTCAAGGTCAAAGACAAGACATCAGATTCTAGAACATATATCAAGAAATCATAAGTAACAAGGTCAACCAGAGAACTGGATTCCATCATGGTTATTAGATCAAGCACAGAGTCCACCAGGATTTCCATGCATTTCAACTTATTATTTCGTGTGCACCCGAAATGATAAGTCGCTCTACATGGTCCCCGAGGCGTGCTCCTAGCCTGACTTTCAAACCACAAGGCACCCACGTTCACGAACAGATAAGAACTTCTACGTGGTAAAACACCCAAGATATAAAACATCAAGTACAAGTGTGCGATAATGTGTGCGAGCAAGTGTGTCCATTAGAGTATAGAAAGGGGAGATGTCCGATCTTGGACAAATCTCCGAAGGATCCCGAAGCCACTCCAATGTACGCTACTGCCGTGCAAGGATAGTAAGCCTCCCCGTCTTCAACACGAAGATGAAGAACAGGATAAGAAATAAGAGTAATAGATAGATGATGTAAGCATAAATGATAACAACGAATGTAATACTAACACCCCGGCAAATCCCCATATGGCATGACTTATATGAATGTGACCGTCTAGTGTGTGCGACTCGGCTATAGACTTGACTCAACATGCAGTCCTAGTTCACTATAACCATTGGCTCTGATACCAATCTGTCACACCCTCAAATTCCACGTGCGGGGTTTTACCGCGAGGCGCGTGACAAACCAGGATCTAAGTCAACGATCACAATAAACGACACTATATGATACGTAAAAATGACATAAGCAAACCATCAAGTTTTCATAAATCCATCGCTGCGGAAGCGTAAACTTTATTACAACCCAAAATGCAAAAGTACGTAAGTCTGAAAAAGCTAAGTAAAATGCATATGAATCCTAGACGCCGTGGGACTCCGTGCGCCTATGATAAGCTGCTACCTCAACGACTGGAGACAAACATGCTAAAAACGTCAGCAAATATTGCCGATGAGTTCACAGGTTTTATATTAAATGTTTAAGTAATAAAAGCCATCATGTTATCACTATGTTAGAAATGATAGCGTTAGCTAGACGCATGAATAATACTGCTACGACCGGAAACCATTACAGACAATGATATATGATTTTGCCCGAAACGATTAAGCTTATGACCGAGACAATATGCACCCGCCCGGCTCCCAGCCGACAGGTGGGGTCTGTCAATCCCAATAGATCTATCCACATTTCCCCCGTTGTGCCCCACACATTCATGGTTTCCCCGGGACTTTACGTATCGTATAGCACAAATGATTTTAACACTAGTATAACATGATAATTTATGAAATATGTATAAGCATGTGTCTCCCCCGAGATGTAAAACGTAAAGTGGGGCCGTGAAACTCACCTGATGCTGCTCCTCACACTAAGATAAGTAAACCTGCTCAATAGACGGCACCAAATATTGGTGACCTATCATGACGAGCGTATAAGGTGTTAGACTAACAACCCGTAGGTTGATTAGTCCCTAGCAGTCCAGACCATAACCGTGTACATATGAAATGATGTTTAAATGTTTAACCGACCACACTAGACAAGACCCGACATCCCATTGGTGACCCGACATCCCACGTGTTAGCCACATACAAGATATCATGCAACTTATGCAATTAAACACTTAGCACGCGCAAACATTCACCCTATCTAGCATAACACCCAATTAACGCATAAACAAGTCCTAACACCTGTTACTAAGTCATTAGACATGTTACGGGGTTCCTAACACGTTCCTAGGTGTCAATTCATGTTTCGGGATGTTAAAATATACATATGGCAGCATTACACGCGATTAGGAATCAAACATGTGATTAGGAGAAGTCAACTGGTGATTAGCAGAGTCAAACTAGTGAATAGAATTGTAATCACTAGTAAAAATGGGGAATAGAATTGTAATCACTAGTAAAATGGGGAATAGAATTGTAATCACTAGTAAAATGGGGAATAGAATTGTAATCATTAGTAAAATGGGGAATAGAGCTGTAATTGCTAGTAAAGTGGCGAATAGAGTTTCTATTCGCCTATATTTCAGGCGATTAGGAGCTAATCGCCTATAATAATGGCGATTAGAACTCCTATTCGCTAGTACTGATCTGTTCCGTCCTTTTTGCACGTTTAACCCTCCAAATCAGATCTGAAACATGTGTAAGCACCCAATACCCAACCCAAAACATTAACCCAACTATTTCAAGCAAAAACCCCTAATTTATCATCACCCTAGCCGTCCCGAATGCATGCGGTTTCCCAAAATAGCATAACTTGCATGTAAGCATCACATCAACATGTAAAACTTACCCATAATAGCAAATACTCAGATTTCATCACATAACGACGTTATCCGACATTATCCTACTGTTCTAGCATCATCCTAGAGTAAACCCTAACCTCTAAATCAGGTCTGGACCTTTAGGGATCAAAACAATATCATTATAAAGGTTTGGGATGAAGAACACACCTTGAAATGGTGAGATTATGGGGTGTAAGGCTTGGAAATATGATTTCTTGCTCAAAAACGTGTTGCAGAGGTTGGATAAGGTGTTGGGTGGCTTTGGGGTGTATTAGGGTTTCACAAATGATGTTTTGAAACATAAGGGTGGTATTTATAGGCGTTTTTAGTCGTTACCTGCAGTTCAGGCGAGTACGGGGACCCTGCAGGCGATTAGGGCTCTATTCGCTAGTACAACTAGCGAATAGGCCCCTAGTCGCCCCAAATATCCTTCTAATCGCTATATTACTGGCGATTAGGCTCTCATCAGGGGCCTAATCGCCTATAGCCTGTATATCCGGGTTTTTGGCACGTTAAACCCTATTTTAACATATATAAACACGTTTTCACATATCGACAAGTTGCATAATGATTATAAGTATGTAATGCACGATAACTAACACGTTCCCACCCGATCACCAATTCCCGGGACTCAAGACTTGCGTGTGTGCAATAAGCCCGGCGATTCTACAAATCGCCGATCCTTGTACACATGGTTATGGACCGACACCCAATGATCCCTCGGACCATTGTAACGACTCTCGATGATTCCTGAATCACCGATACGACTCAACCGACCCGGTCGAGTATGATATTAAGTAGTTATTTTCAATGTTTTCGTTGAGGTAGACTCGTATGTATGCAAAGTATGAAACGTATGTATGTAAAGTATGAAAAGTATTAACCTGAATATGCCGGGTGTCACAATTATGTTTTAGGATATATGTGTGTGTGTGTATATATATATATATATATATATATATATATATTAGGGTAAGGATCTAGAGGAAACCCTTGTTATAGTGAAAACTCTGGAAACTCTGACTTCCCGAGCTTTTTAGGGCCTGAAAATTTTAGGGCATGTAATATACATGATTTTAAGCATTTTGAGCCAAAAAAAATCAAAAAAATGCCGAGCACTTTTTTTTTTAAATAAGTTTTCGGGTAACACATGTTAAGTGAAATTAACATGTGTTAACAATGTGTTACCCGAAAACTTATTTATTTTTTTTTTTAAAAAAAAGTGCTCGGCGCTTTTTTGATTTTTTGGCTCAAAATGCTTAAAATCATGTATATTACATACCCTAAAATTTTCATATAAAAAAAGCTCGGGAAGTTAGAGTTTCCAGAGTTTTCACTATAACAAGGGTTTCCAATATATCATTTACCTTATATATATATATATATATATATAGGTATAGGTATAGGTTCCTATAAAAATGGGAGTTTTTGTGAGAAGGGTAAGAAGCCTTTTGTACCATTAGATTAAAATGATTGACGGATGAAAAAACAAGGGAGATGTTAGATGAGGCATCAATGAGGTGTGAAAGAGTGTTGTATGAAGATAAGTAAAAGGGGAAGAAGATGTAAAGAGGGGCAAATAAGCAATAGAAGGGGACAATGTTGGTGAATGAGAGATTGTGAGATAAATAGAAGTTTATAGGTAGGTGGTTAGTGGTAACATGGTTTGTTTGTAATATAGATATTTTATTGTGTTGATGGTTTGGTAGAAATTACATGTAATTGTATAATAAAAACAGATGGGTACGAAAAAGTTTGTTGTTTGAAAGATGATGCATGCATATATGTATATTATGTGTGATCTTATATGGTGGTTGATATGTTGATTATGTTTGTGATTATTATTTTAGCGCATGCAAAATTGTATGATAAGGAAATTGACATATGCACATGTAAAAATAATTATAATTAAACCCCCCTCCACCCAAAAACCTAAATCCACCACCCCACCCCCAAAAAAAAAACCTAACCCCCTCCCACTATACATAAAAATTAAGCCCTAAAGCTAAACTACTAAACAAACTAACTATATTAGTGAAATGCACATGTGCATGCAGTACACGTTTCTTATTTTATAGTTCTTATATAGAGTTGTTTTAAGTTTATTCATGTTTGTTGTCCTACGTGTTTTTTATTTTCAATTTATGTTATAACTAGATTAAAGCCCGCGTGAACACGTGGGTCAACAAATAACATTATTTTAAATGTTTTAACTTTAATATAATTTAAAATTAAATGTGCATACTTGATAGTTGAAACTACAATTACGATGAAAAAATGTAGCTATTGTCGTGTAACCTGTCACGATTCACTTGTCGTGCTTCCTGTTTCATGATTCCAATCGCTTCTTAGGATTTCACCGGAATCGGAAATGACTACTTTTTTACGAGGTTTGCCACTGTAAGTACCTGCACTTCTGTGACACACGGCATGATTAGGTCAACATTTTATAAACACATAAGTCTACCTTAGCGAAAAACGTTTATTAAACATACTTGACGGGGTCAGTCGAGTCGGAACACAGTCCGTATTGTCCAGGGTTCAATGATTCGGAGGATCATTGGGTTAATTACACACACGTTACGAGTCCCGTTGTTGGTGAATTACATAAACAAATTAAGTGTATATGTAGACCAATTGTCGTCTGGTGGATTATATGCTTAGATGTGTTTAAATGATGTGTAGATAATCATTCGTGCTTAAATATGTTAACACAGAGACTAAGGTTGCATGCTCGTATGTAAAGGTGCGTTAAACACGACAAACTGGAAAACTAGGAAAAACATAAGTACTGGTTCGACCACATCGAGTGGGCGAACCTGGAAATTAATCTTGGTTCGACCCTTAGCAAAGGGGCGAACCTGGAATGTGGAAATGAAAAGTTTCATTCGACCAGAACATGCACATTCGACCCTGTGAAAGGGGCGAATGTGGGTACATTTGCCAAGGTAAAAGGGGCGAATGTGGACATAGTATAAGTACCACACCTTGTCATTTATCACCATTTCACAAACCCTAAACGCCTCTAAACACTCTCTAGCAACTTTAAACATTGGGGAAGGAGTTTTGCTCTTGTTTTCCTATAATCTAACCTACAAACATCTTCTACACAAAATCTAAGGTGTGTTCTTCATTCTAAATCATTTTTAAAGCATTTCAATTCGTTTTCATTAAACCCCAAGAGTTCAGATCTGATTCAAACATGTTTTCATGAATAAAAACCTTCCTAATATCTTTCTAAACAAAACCTATTCATAAACAATGAGTTTTAATACAAATTAACATGTGTTAATGGTGTTTGATGTAGTGTTATGTATTTTTTTGATGATTGATTGCTGTATAGATGTTATAACAATGATCTAGGACTGTTATTGATGATGATTTATGATTGAGATAGGTTACAATTGATTATTTATGATGTTTTGTTCATTTTGGGGATTTTGGGTTAGATCTAGGGCTTGTTCACGATGATAGTGATAAGGATATGATTGGGGGTTTCTTGTTCATGATAATATGAGTATATTAAGTTGATTATTGATTGATTTCAGAAAGTTTCCTAATTGGGCAAAGATTGCATGCGTTTGATGTGACATCTCCATAATTTGCTATTTCGGGTAACTTGTAAAACGAACGGATTTCGGGATACAATTGGTAGGGTTTTGTAGGAATATGTTAATGATAGTTGACTGCTGTGATTGGTGATGTTTCGTGATGTTTTCGGACCGTTTAGATGCGTTTTGGAGCGTTTTATGAAGTGCTGATGCAAACGGGCGAACGTGGAACTCATCCGACCCTTCGTGTGGGCGAACGTGGCTCAAACGGGCGAATGTGAAAATGAGAAAAACCACATTCTACCATCTGATGTCCGGAATGAGATTTTTGTAGACACACTTCGTATTTACAAAAATGTCACCTGTTCACACTGGTTCCTTGGTTCTCTCCCTAAATGGTGGTTCTCAAATGATCCACATCCTATATATATATAGGGGAAAATTAATTTGACAACACATATATTTCGTGTGAACCGCAAGAACGCTATCTAAAACCATTCAAATTCAAAATTTTTTTTTACACTTATCTTTATTATAAAAATACAATCTAATGACACAATTTACACGTAAAAATTTAAACATATACAAAAATAAATTGGTTTTACACATGTGTAAATTTGTTGTTTATACATGTGTAAGCTGCTTCATTTACACATGTGTAAAAGGTTAATTTTAGAGTGTTTTTGCAAGAAAAGATTAATTATTTGGAAAGAAAATTAGTTTTTTAATGTTATATTTTAATTATAATTAGGTTTGAATTGAAAAAAAATTGATGTTGATTGGTTTTCTCATTTGTTCTCACGGTTCTCGCAATATTTAGCGTTCTCAAGATAACTCTCCCACATATATATATATATATATATATATATATATATATATAAAATAAAAAACAATAAATATTTTCAAACTCTTTAAATTGGTAAAATCTATTTTTAAGTGAAGAACTTGCTTGATCTATACTATGTGTAATAAGTAATCAGTTCAATAGGAGTTTTCAAAGTTTCATTATCAATATTTTCATAATTTTTTTTTATATTTACGAATAAGACGCTTCTCACGAAAAATAAGTTCAATACCAATCTCTATAGCAATTTCTTTAGCTACAACCATACCATTTTCTAATCCTTTATCTCTATAATTCTTAAAATAAACAATAAGTTTATCTAGTTGATTTATAGCATCATCTATACACATGTCTTTTTCTTGTAATGTTTTACTAGCTGTGTTAATAGAGACAAAACATCATACCAAATAACCATCCTTAATAAAAATTTAAAATCTTCAAGATCATTTATAGCTAAAGTTTTACACTCACTTTTAATTTTAGGGTCATCTCTATCATTATATAATTCATATAATGCTTCTCTTAATTGTGGATCTTGAAACCTAATTGCTTTAACACTTTCTAATCGACTTTCCCAACGTGTTTGTGATAATGATTTAAGAGTTAAACTAGGAATATTATCTTTTAAAATTTTCTATCTATTACGGGATGATGCAAAAAACACAATAAAGACGTACTATACCAAAAAAATCCTTAGCTTTGGTACAAGAGTTCGCCTTATCACAAAGTACTAATTAATTTAAAGTATGACAACCACATGGTGTGCAAAATGCTCTAGGGTTAGTATTTAACATTTATTTTTGCACTCCATTATGCTTTCCTTTCATATTTGATTCATTATCATAACCTTTCCCTTTAATGCCATTTACATAAAGACCTATTTTATTAAGTTCTTCAACAATAGCATTAAAAAGTCCTTTACCAGTTGTATCATGTACTATTAAAAATTCTAGAAAATATTCATTAACTTGTATTGGAGTTGACGAAACATCTACACAACGTATAATAATTGACATTTGCTCTTTACGACTTGTATCAAGAGTACAATCTAGTATAATAAAAAAATATTTAGCTTCTTTAACTTTTTTAACAATTTTAGTCTTAATTTCATTCCCCGATAAATTAATTAGCTCATTTTGCATATTGTGCCCAAGGTAATGATTATGAATTTCCTTATTTATGCGTCGTACATGTTCTTGCATTACTAAATCAAATTCCACAATCATGTCAGCAAAACTTAAAAATATACCATTTTCTTCATAAAGTTTTTCATTTTTCCATAAAATGCTAAATTATTCTTTCCACAAGCTTTAACAAGCGCGATAATTCTTATTAGCACATTTCTCCAATGTTCCTTATCTCTATTTATTTGATCTTGAGTTTGTTTATCAATCGTTTTGTTTTTCGCCAATCTTAACTCTAATTCCATCCATGTTCTCATGTTCATAATATGTACTTTACTTGTTTCATGTTCTTTTAGTTAAGAACTCATATTTCTCCAATCATTACTCTGCGTTTGCCAAATAACTTGATGGACATTGATTCACATTAAATAACTTAAAACAAAAACAAAATGCTTTATCTAACTCTATAGAATAGATCAACCATTTTCTCTCATATTTTTCTCCATTTGGTAACTTTTGCATATAAATAGAAGGTGAAAAACTTCTTGAAAATCCATCTATGGAAAATGATTTTTTTAAAGGCTTAGTTAAGTGGAAATCCTTGTACAACTCTAACCTAGTCGTCCCAAGTTCGAATCCCTACCCACACACCGGTGTCCTCTTTGCCTAAGCTCAAACCGTCACGGGGAATTTTTTTTTGTGGTGTGCATGGATCGAACCTGTGACCTACCCCCAGGATGGGAACCCCTAAGGGAAACCCCACCCTACTTCAAACTAGCTAGGCTGGAGATCATTCGCATCTATGGAATATCATAATCATAGATTTTAACAGGGCCTTTTTCTTTAAGTAGATCTCTTAAATTTGTACTAATATTATTCCATTGACTAGGATCAACAAAATTTGGAGGTTTGTTAACTTTATTTTCATTTGGGGTTTCATCCAGGTTCATAGCTTCATTTAAATTTGTAGGTTCATCAAGGTTTGTGGTTTCATTAAGGTTTGTAGTTTCATCAAGGTTTGTAGTGTCTTCAACGTTGGTATGTTCATTAAGGTTTGTAGGTTCATCAACGTTTGTAGGTATTACAAATCTTTCCATTGATCCTTTTAGTGAGTTAATTAAAGCATCTCGTTTTATTGTTTTTACCCTTTCTGCGTGACCCGATTCATACTTTCGATTTCGACTTAACATTGTTATAATGTTTATGGTTTACTCCTAAATCAATTAACAAACAAAAGCCTACTCAACGATTTGAGTGTTACCTGATTCCTAAAGGCCTAAATCAATTAACAAACAACAAATCCCTAAACTTGTTGAAGCAAACTGTATTGACAAACAGCAATGCATCAATTAATAAACAGCAAACAAATACTAAACTATATTGGCATGTGAGGTTGATGTATGCAGTCGAGCAAAACAGTACAATCCGACCAGTCGAACAGAAACAGAACAGCCAAACAGAAATAGAACAACCGAGCAGAACAACCCTGTATTGTCGCTTATAAGAGCATATTGTAACTTTATAAGATTAAGACTGTAAGAGCAGATTGTAAGAATAAGAATAGAGTATTATAGAACCTTTTGAAGCATTGTACAACAATTTTTGCCCTCTGTGATTCGTCTGTTTCCAAAAAATGGCCATAAATGCGATTGAGAGAGTGTCGATAGAGTTCCTGCAGGCTGCAGCATTGGCGCTTGAACTAACAATAGAGATATATGTTAAGAGAGTGTCGAATGAATTCCTGCAGGCTACAACATACGTTAACCCTTTTTTAACAGACTAACCTAATATGGCTTAACCCTCAAGATATTGGGCCTAATGTCTAAATAATGGGGGCCCTATTGTGAGGGAGGCCCCAAACCGTAGCTTGAGTCTAATTAACTAACCAGTCGGCCCTGGTTGTTTGCTTAGAAAAAAAAAAATACCTAGGGATCTATTAATTCATTTTTTTCATATAAAAATACCTGGGATCTATTAATTCTTTTTAAAAGGGGACTGGATTGCTTTGTAAAAACTGGGGATCTATTAATTCATTTTTTCATATAAAATGCTTTATTTTTTATCAAACAAATTAAAAGACTATTAATATTTAAAGTAAAATGTTTTATGGTTTTGTTTTGAGTTACATAATAGAGTTCTGTAATCAAAATGAAATTCATTAAAATTCTCATAGCTTATAACTACCAGTCTATCACGATCAGACCTCTTTTAACTCTAATGTTTTGACGCATTTTATTGGTAATTCATTAGAATAGTTTACATCTGAAATTGGTATATTATGTTTAATAGTTCTTATGTTAACTTCCTAATCTTCTTAATACATATTATTTTCTTGAATCGGTAGTTACATATTTTTTTTGGTCTTGTGCTGACTGCTGAGTATTTATTGTATTGAAATTATTATATGATCAAAGACAGTGGCGGAACCAGAAACTTTTACTTGGAGGGTCAATATAGAGAGAGATCGGTATTGTACATTAATAAGGATTTTACTTATGTGAAAATATTTCAAAAATGGTAGCGTCGCAGCTTGTTGCCCGTTTACCCGCCTCTCACTTGTAATTCTTATTGGTTGTTTAATCAATCTATGTGTTTTATTTATATTAAAAAAATGATAAATTTAAAAACTTCACATTATTTTTAGCTTAAATCAAAATATAACGGGAAATTGATGTAAATGAAAAACTTGATTAAAATATTAATTTTCATTATTAATAAAATATTTGGCATTACTCTATATCTAAAAAGTAAAAGAAAAGTGTGGGATGTACAATGTTGACTTGTTGACAGGTAATAAATGTGAGACTCTATTTGTTTAGTGACACTAATGCCCTTCTTCAACATCATCTTCTATTCTTCTTCACATCACCCTTGTTTTCACTTTCTCTGTAACCATCCCCGTAATAAATTCTAGTGATCAACTTCTTATATTTTTCTTATTTTTCTTTGTAATCACTGTTCAACAAACAATCTTGGGTGGTCAAAACACTAAAACCCACCGGACGAAGGATAAAAAACGTTTATGGTCGGCGGCAGCCGGAGGGTCAGCGGACCCTCCTGACCCCCCTGTAGTTCCGCTTCTGATCAAAGAAATGTTATACATAAGTAGTATTTGTATAATAAAGTTTAGTCTTCTAGGGAAGTTTTGACACTTTTCGGATTAATTAATATTCTCAATTAGTTTTTTAGGAAGGAAGGGGTGTGTATAAACCTATCACTTATCCTTCTTAACATTCCACCCTATGAGAGACAAATATTTTTTTCTAATGACAGACTTCTTCTAAAGTTTGTAAGAGAACGGATTATGTTTAGCACAACTCTTATGAAAATAAAGATAATTTTAAAATAGGATTTGAAATAATGTAAGATGATATAAATTGTAGCTTTATTAAAGAGTTGAATGTCAATTCCGTCCCTGACGTTTGGTCCAGTTTGTCACATTAGTATAATTTTGTTTTTTTTTTGCAATGGAACCCCTGAGGTTTGGATTTTGTTGCTATTTTCGTCCTTTTCACTAACTGGGTTTATTTTTTCTGTTAACTCAGTGTTATTGTAGTCATTTTACCTATTTATTTTTGTTTACTCTCTTTTTATACATAAATAAAAAACAAAAAAAAAAATCTATACATAAAACCCACATACAAACACCTCTCTAACATTACACCATCACCACCAGGGTTTTTAATAAGAGAATCAAAATGAGTATAAACCAAAAGAAACTTTGGTTTTGGCTCTTCCAAATCATTCTCGCAGGAGTTCCGGACCCTTTATTTTCTGATCCTTAGATAAAAAGATTCAATATCTTCATAAAAAATAGGAGAAAAAATCAATAAAAATGTCGTTTTCCATTCATACCTGGAATGGAATACCCCATTCAAGAATTGTTTTGGATCCAATCCATAGGAATCAATAGAAAAGGCAAATCTCTTAGAAGGCTAATTGGAGGAAAAAAGAGACAACCGTAACCAGCTTCATCGGCCGTCATCATCAACATAGTCAATACCATTACCACAACTATCTCCAACCATTCTCATCATCATCCACCATCGGATCCCAAGACTATCATGCCTACCATAACAGTAACATCATCAACTTCTTCGGTAACCACTGTACACTCCACTGCTACCAATAATCCGTTGAGACCACCACCACCAATTGTCTGTAAACTCAACATCACCACCATGGCTATATCATAATGTACTCAAAGGAAGAGGGGGAGTTAATTTGGGAATTTTACCTCTGCAATCAGATCCGACCGGAGACTATGTTCGTCGATTCCTCTACTCCGCCTCTTTCTATGTCTCTCCCTCTCCCTCTGCTTTTCTCTCTCCTCTTCAATCTCCTCTCTTTCATTCTCTAGCTGTTATAAGATGAAATGAGCGGTTTGTTTGTTGTTCAGTTGTAAAGTCGCCGGAGCTCCGCTGTGGTGGAGGAGATCCACCGTCTCCTTCCTCCCCCCCCTCTCTCTCTCTCTCTCTATTTATTTATCTCTCTCTCTCTCTTTCTAACCTTCTGCTTCCTGAAAACGTGCGTGGTGGTGATTAGTGGTTTCGTAGTGGTGGGGTTGATGGTGCCATGGTATTCTAGAGAGAGAAATTGGGGGGGGGGGGGGGGGGTAGAGAGTGTGTGTGGGTGGGTGGCTTGTGACATTATTAGAGTTTTAACCTTTAAAGGGGGAAATGGGGGAAGATGACTGATCGTTTTTTTTATTAAAATAATCATAAGATGAAATATCCAAATTGTCCCTCATTAAGTAGGCAAAATGACAAGCCTACCCCTGACCTTAATGTCAGTTTTTAACTGAGTTAGTGAAAAGGACGAAAATAGCAATAAAATCCAAACCTCAAGGGTTCCATTGCAAGAAAAAAACTTTTTTTGTATTGAAGTGACAAACTGGACCAAATCTCATAGACAAAATTTGTATTTAACTCTTTATTAAATTATTCGGAATAGCAAGTTTTGCATCACCAACTCTTAAACTTATTTGTGTAAACCAATAACTTGAAATACATATTCTCAAGTCTCGACTGAAGTTGAAGTTATCAACATTGTAATAATTATTATTTTTTTAACGGCAAAAAATGCTTTATATATGAATTATTATCAATATTGTAATTATTATTATTTCTTCAGCAATTTTAGTTCTTTTTATAAGTAGAGACAGAACTGAGATAAGATTTGGATTTCCATAATATAAGAAAGTAGGTTTAGCATAACCTAAAATATTACAAAAGCAAAGTTGAAAAGTGGGGAACAAAATGATGATTATAAGACATGATTAAAGGTTAAAGTGAGTAGAAATGGTGAAAAGTTACCATAATTTCAATCTTTATTAAACAAAACTCCTACAGATTTTCCATTGATTTGCCTTTCAACTTTGATGGCCCCAACCAAAATTAAACCCTAGGGTTTGTAGAAGATCCCCTCAATCACTTGGTAATCATGCAAGCATGCGGTTAACTTTACAAATTGAATTATTTCCCTTTTTAATCAATTAATATTATTAAACTTCTATCTTTCTTCTTTTCTTAAAAAAAAAAAAAAAAAAACAAAAGTAAAGTTTGATGGAAATCTAACTTATCTATTTAGAATATTTGAATTAACAGGGGAGAGTCGACTTGACTTGGCGTGTGATCAAACAGGAAGCCATTCATGAGGGGAAAAACACCGATATAACAATCTATATATACGAGCACAATAAAAAAATATTTGTATTAATGGTTGCTTAGACGATTACAGACACTTGAATATAAGTTGTTATAATGTTTCGACTATAATCTATCTTTCACAACTATCACATAATTCTCTAAGTTTAGAAATGCTTCGAAGAGTGAATGAATCCTTCTCCTCAGGGAGAATGGGTATTTATAGGCCTTAGAGACGTCTTGTAATTGGCTGGATTAGGAATGACAGTTATCTTGTATGATTGCAGACCGTTATAGTGTTTAGCGCTATCCTCCTATGATAGGTCCACGTGTCCTGTAGTTGTCCTTTCTGTCCTTTTCTGTACCTCGTACCTGTAGGTGATCATGGAGCAGGGAATAACGGCCTCTGATTGGCTGCACGACCCTTTCTTTGTCGGGTCACAACTGGCATGTAGGAGGTTACATGCGCAGGCTTGTGGAAGGTTTAGTCAGCGCTGCTGCTGACGTGTGTGGAGATGTGGGGCCGTGCGCACGCGCGTGTACATATCTCTTCAAGTCCTCCTAGTCTAGTGTTCTATATGCGGAGCATACGGGACACTTGACTCAGAAAATAAAAAATCTTGTTGTTTGATTGCGGGGGTGATTTGTGATCTTTGTTTATCTTGTGCGCCATGTGCGCTGTGTGGATGCGGACAATTAGATGGCGCATGTTAGTAATTAATTTTTACATCAAAGCGGTCAGGGTTATCAGTTGATGGGACTGTTGGCGAGCTGAAAAGTCGCTTGGCGGTTTAGTTTATCAGAGCGTGGTGGGGCCCGGCTGTCGTTTCGCCCAGTGAAAGTTTCTCTATTCGTGACGGGGCACGCCCTTACTGGTCGGGCGTGTGGCACGACTGTATGGTTACTGTTAGGACAAAAAGGATTGGTGAAACCACTTTTGCAAACCTTAGTCTAATTCACTTCTGTCAAAATACTCTAAGTATGGAACTGCTGAAGACAAAGAATCAAACTGCTGAAGAAGAGATTCAGAAGTGCTGAAGAAGAAAAGTCATCAGAAGTTCTGAAGTTCAAACCAGACACTTCTACTGAAGAACTACTGAAGACAAACTACTCATCAGTAGTTTGTCATTCATCAGTACTTAAAGAAGATCTTTTCCACCGCCTTTGTATATCAGTAGTTTAATACTTTAGTATTTCTTTTTGCTTTATGTACAAGTTCCAAGACTGCAACTTGTTGCAACTTGTTTCTGAACTTGCTTTTTGGCAAGGTTCATGTATTTGTAAAGTCTATAAATAGAAGGGTTCATCCCTCTGTTTTAGACATTGATTTTAATACAAGAAATCCTTCAACACTTATTATTATTATTTCCATTTCGTGTTTACTGAGAATCTGTCAAAGTGTTTCATTCTCATTCAATACTTAGATTCTCAATAAACACTTATCATTTATTAGTTCTTGAATCCGGGGGGAGTAATAACTCCTGTTGATAAGTGTAGCTTTAAACTTATAAACATTCCGCTGTGCTATCACTCACCAAGAACTTGCTAAACACTTAAGTGTCAACTAGCAGGTTCTAACAAAAGAGCAGCTTACTGATCCAACAATTGGTATCAGAGCACTGGTTTATCTGATCACATATCAATCTAACAAATTGAGAATTAGACACAGGCTCTTATTGATATTCAATAAAGGATTACAAGCTCACTTTTATCAACATCCATCACTTTAAGAGATATTTGACAAATCAATACTCTTTAAAATGGATCCTCATAATACTGGTTCTGCCACTAAACCTGCCATGCTTGTAAGAAATGAATATAACATATGGCAAAAGAGAATGGCACATACCTTGTCACAGACCAACATAGGTTGTTGGAGATCTGTGATATATGGTCCTCATAAACCAGTAAATATAAATCTTGAAACTAAGGAAGAGATTCCAAAAGAACCAAAAGACTATACTGATGATGATTTCTTAAAACTTGAGCTTGATGCAAAAGCTTTTTCTATGTTGGCAATGGCACTCCCAAATGAAATCTATTCTGGCCTATTACATTGTGATAGTGCCAAAGAGCTTTGGGACTGTCTAAAAGAACAGTTTGGAGGAACTGAAGAGGTGATTGCCAACACCAGAGAAATCTTGGCTCAACAGTATGAAACTTTTGCTCACATTAATGGGGAAACTTTAACTCAACAATTTGAAAGATTTTCCTCATTAATATCTGAGATAAAACTAAATGGTCAGACCTATACAACTGTATCTATGCTTCATAGATTTTTAAGGTCTTTACCTGATAAATGGGAAACATACTCAATAGTCTTAAGATCTTCACCAGATTTTAGCTCCCTCACTCTTACAAAACTTCATGGGAGATTACTTACTTTTGAGAGAGAAATTGATCAAAAGAAAAAGTTACAAAATTCTGGTAAAACTGCTGATGACTATCTACCTGGTAGTACAGCACTATTGGGACAAGACTCACCAACTTGTTCAAATAGTTTTGGATCTTTTGACCACATTGACATAACTGCTGGGATCTCATCTGAAAGATCATTCCCAGGTTATGACAATAATGACTTTGGTCAAACTGCTGATAACATGTGTTTTATCATGGATGACTTAAATAGTTTCAGCAGTGATGACCTTGAAGAAATGGATATTTTGCACCAACTGGCCATGTTAAGTTTAAAAACAAATAAATTTTACAAAAGGCCAGGAAGGAAGTTTCCAGGACTTAACAGTTCTACAAAAATTGGTTTTGACAAATCTAAACTTAGATGTCACAAGTGTCAAAAGTTGGGACATTTTGCTAGAGAATGTAGAAGCTCTGGCTTTAACCAATCTCAGTCTGGAAACAATTTTAACCCCAATTATAACAGGAATAATGGAACACAAGGGAGTGCACATTTTGTACAGGCACAAGCTCCACAACACCAATATGTGCCACAAGTACAATATGTACAGATGCAGAGCCAACAATCAATCCCTCCCTTTCCAGCTGCTCAACAACCTCCACAGCAACAACAACCCTCTCAACAAAGTCTATTTACCTCAGGGTATGTTGACTGGAGTAGTCTTCCTTTTGACACCACAGAGTGCAATCCTGATGGAGACAACAAATGTTTAACATCAACTGGGGAGAGCCTGACAATGGCAGAAAGAACTTTGCCTTAATGGCATTTGAGGGATGCTCCTCAAAATCTGCCTTGTCACAGGTATCAAAAGAATCTTTGACAAAACTATGTTCAAATTCATGCAAAGAATCTTTTGCTCTCATAAGAGAGACAAATGTGCACTTACAAGGAAAGGCTAATGATTCTGAGAGAAAACTCACTCAGATAAAATGTGATTTAGAAAGAAAACTTTCTGCAAAAACAAAAGAAGTTTCTAAATTGACTAACTCTGCTATTGAAACCCAAGCACAAATCAAAATAATGATTAATGACCTAGGAAATGTCAGACAAGAGCTTGCTGACACCAAGGTCACATGTGAAAAATGGGTGGAATCTTGTAAGGGGTACCAACTATTTCTAAACAAACAAAGTGCTTCAAATGTTAGGTTTGGCATAGGGTACAATCACACTGAAACACCAACAGATTTCTCTCCCAAAACTACTGAAGATGGGAGAAAAATTGTTTCAGGTGAAACTTCTGAAGAGGAAGAATGCACATCTTTCCATGAAAACTTTCTAAAATCACACAAAGAAAGTTCTTCAGAAGTATTGATTAAATCTGACTTTAAGTCATCAGCAGTTTCAACTACATCAGGAGTTGAGAACCTGAAAACTACTGATGACCTAAAAACAATCAAAACAGTCAGAGATTTGTCTTTGAAAGAAAAGACAAAAGAATGTGAAATTTGTGGTCTGTTCAACCACAAAACAGAATTTTGCAGATATAGAAACGGTATTCAGTTCAATAAGAAAAATCAACAACTGGTTGTGGGGGAAAAAATCAAAAATGATTATGTAAAAACCTTTTCTCCCAAGAAACAATAACCAGCAAAACCCTTTCTCAGAAAAAGACAAAATCTCAACAAAAGTCTTTTTCTCAAAATTCTCTTTCAGTAGTTAGACCTAAATCATCAGCAGTTTCACAAACTGCTGAGATTAAAGATCTTATGAACATGGTACAACTACTGATGACCAAAGTTGATGGTGGTCCTCAAAAGGATACCACCATTGTACTGAATGCAAAATCCATTGCCAAAAAGACATGGATTTCTAAACTTGGTCAAGAACAAACTGTAAATGTTCTCAAGAGCAAACCCAAAGCCAAACTGGCTTGGGTTCCTAAATCTAACTAATTTGCTATCTTGTGCAGAGAGTTTCCAGAGGCTTAAATAGCATTTGGTATGTAGACAGTGGAGGCTCAATGCACATGATAGGATGCAGATACCTGATAAACAACTTTATCAGTCAAAGAGATGGATCTGTGTCCTTTGGGAACAATGCTAAGGGATATGTGCTAGGACATGGCAATGTCTCCTCTGGCAAAATACAGTTTGACAAGGTCAATCTGGTTGAAAACCTTGAGTACAACTTGCTAAGTGTGTCACAAATGTGTGATAAAGGATATTCTTCCTTTTTCACAAAGACAGCATGCAAGATCATATCACCAGAAGGCCAGAAGTTGATAGAGAAGATCATTGAAGATCATACTTTGTTAATTGCCAAAAGATGTGGCAATGTCTATGCAGTGGACATTGAAAAAGACAAAGTACTGAACAACACTGCCTGTTTCTTCTCAAGGGCATCAACTTCAGAAACTGATCTCTAGCACAGGAGACTTGGCCATGTGAACTTTAAAACCATAAATAAAGTCACAAAAATGGGCTTGGTCAGAGGTCTACCCTTAAAAGTATACCAGTGTCAAGAACACTGTGTATCCTGTTTAAAGGGTAAACAGCATAAGTCCTCCTATAAGTCTATTGAAGAATCAAAAACAACTACATGTCTTCAACTACTCCATATGGACTTATTTGGGCCTGTAAAGATCATGAGCCTTGGTAAGAAGAAGTACTGCTTAGTCATCATTGATGACTACTCAAGATTTACATGGGTATTCTTCTTATTTTCCAAGGATGAGGCTGCTGAAATCATCAAGTTCTTCATTCTACAAGTAGAGAAGCAATACTCTCTACCTGTCAAAACCATTAGAAGTGATAATGGGACAGAGTTCATGAACAAAACTCTGAATGACTTCTGTTTGTCTAAAGGGATTATTAGACAATTCAGTGTTGCCAGAACTCCTGAACAAAATGGTGTGGTAGAAAGGAAGAACAGAACTTTAATAGAAGGAGCAAGAACAATGTTAGCTGATTCTGGCCTACCTTTATACTTCTGGGCAGAAGCAGTTAACACATCATGTTATGTTCAAAATAGAGTTCTTGTTGTCAAGAGACATTCAAAGACTGCCTATGAAATTCTTCATGGCATGAAGCCCCTTATCTCCTTTTTCAGGGCTTTTGGGTGTCAATGTTTCATCTTGAACATCAAGGAATCTATTTCAAAGTTTGCTGCCAAAGTTGACTCAGGTTACTTTCTTGGTTATTCCTCAACTAGAAAAGCCTACAAGGTTTTTAACTCAAGAACCATGATAGTAGAAGAAACACTGAATGTCAAGTTCAATGAGTCAAAACACACTCTCATTCCAGCACATCCTGCTGAACTCTTTGACCTTGACAACTTTCATTTTGAACCTGAAAAGACTGTCACTTCATCCAAACCTACTTATTATGGTGATCAAAGGTTTGATGATGAGGATCCAGCACCATGGACTCCTCAAACAGTCATTAAGTCAACTTCAAAACCATCAGAAGTTTCACAAACTTCTGATTCAACAAATACTGAAGGCCAAACTCAAACATCTGCTTCAGCACCTGCAACTACTGAAGATACTGAAACTGCTGAACCAGATATAATAGACCTCAGTAGTTTGTTTGAAGAACATGAGCCACCAACACCTGTTAGTGGTTTACAACAACTGATCGAACACAAAGATCATCCACTTGATCAAATCATGGGTGATATTGCATCAGGTGTTCTTACAAGAAACCAGCTTTCCAACTTTTGTCTATTCTCAGCATTTATTTCACAGTTGGAACCAAAGAAGTACCAGGAAGCCCTCAAAGACAACAATTGGGTGCAGGCAATGCAAGATGAATTGCTTCAATTCAACAAGCAACAGGTATGGGAAATCTGTCCCCTACCACCAAACAAGCAACCAATTGGCACAAGATGGGTTTTCAGGAACAAACAAGATGAAGCTGGTATGATAATAAAGAACAAGGCAAGACTGGTAGTACAAGGTTTCTCTCAAGAAGAAGGCATTGACTATGATGAAACCTTTGCTCCAGTTGCAAGGCTTGAAGCCATCAGGTTATTTCTGGCCTATGCCATTTCCAACAAAATAAAAGTTTATCAAATGGATGTCAAGAGTGCATTTTTGTATGGAAAGATAAAAGAGGAAGTGTATGTTTGTCAGCCACCTGGGTTTGAGGATCCTTCTCATCCTGAGTGGGTGTACAAACTAGACAAAGCTCTTTATGGGCTCAAACAGGCTCCAAGAGCCTGGTATGATACACTTTCAACTTTTTTACTCAAAAATAACTTCACAAGAGGTGCCATTGATAAAACACTTTTCATAAAACATGTTGGAAATCATGTCTTACTTGTTCAAATATATGTTGATGATATCATTTTTGGTTCAACAAACACAAAATTGTGTGATGAATTTAAGAAACTCATGCAATCAAAATTTGAGACGAGTACAATGGGAGAACTGCAGTACTTTTTAGGACTGCAGATTAAACAACAAACAAATGGAACTTTTATACATCAATCAAAATATGTTAAAGAATTATTAAACAAATTTTCTTTACAAGACTGTAAATCATGTTCCACTCCCATGACACCAACCACACAAGTTGAACCAGATGATCAAGGAAAACAGGTTGATCAAACCATGTATAGATGTATGATAGGTTCCCTTTTATATCTAACTGCTTCTAGACCAGATATTATGTTTTCAACATGTGTCTGTGCTAGATATCAATAAGCTCCTAGGGAATCACACCTTATTGCAGTCAAAAGAATTTTCAGATATCTGAAAGGAACTCCCACACTTGGAATTTGGTATCCTGCTTCAAACAATACCAAGTTATCAGCTTTTTCAGATAGTGACTATGCAGGGTGTAAAATGTCAAGAAAATCAACATCTGGTGGTTGTCAATTCTTGGGAAACTGTCTAGTGTCCTGGCAATCAAAGAAGCAAACATCTGTTGCAACTTCAACTGCTGAAGCTGAATACATTGCAGCTGCAAGTTGTACATCACAGATACAATGGCTCCAATATCAACTTCTTGATTATGGAATCATAGAGACCAAGACACCATTGCATATAGACAGCAAATCTGCCATTAGCATCATTCAAAATCCTGTTCAGTTTTCAAAGACTAAACACATTGAAATCAGGTATCATTTCATAAGAGATTGCTATGAGAAAGGCAAGATTGAAGTGAAACATGTAGCAACAGCTAATCAAATAGCTGACATTTTCACTAAACCCCTTGACACATCAACATTTCAGAAGTTAGTATCCATGCTAGGGATGCTAAATTTGTAAGTGTTTCTCTTTATTTTTCTGCACAACTTTTTTATTTTTCACTTACATCTGTTTTCAAAAACTTGAAAAACTTCTGAAAAGAGAGAAACTACTGATGAAAAAAACATCAGTATGGGGATAATTTCTGAAAAGTGATTAACTTCTGATAAAATAACCTTCAGAAGTTGTGAATAAAAGTATTTACAAAGTATTTCTCATCAGCTGTTCAAAACTACTGAAGAGAAATAGGAACTACTGATGAAGATAATCCTTCATCAGCAGTTTGGTCAAAAAGGGCAAATCTGACTTTTCCCATCATCAGAAGTTTGACCTAGTCGGTTTAAAAACTTCTGATAAAGAGATCTTTAACTAGGCGGTTTAAACTTCTAATAAAGAAGATCCAAGCGGTTAAAACTTCTGATAAATATCTTTTTTCAACACTTATCCTTTCAAACACAAAAATTCCCTCCTTCTCTCTCAAGAAAGCTCTCAAACCCCTGTACCTGCAACACAAAAACACTGTTCGATTCATCAACACACACAAACCACATGGCTTTAGTTCTCAAACAGGACACAATCTCAGAGCCTACTTAGAAAAACAAGAAGGCTGGTCCCAATACGATGAGATCATTGATCTTGTTGTCAAATCCCAATATTTCACCGCTCTCACCATAGACCCACCAATACATCCTGAAACTCTCAATGAGTTCTGGGCTAATGCTGAGACAGTGATGGTGGATGATGAAGTTATCTCCCTCAACTCAACAATTAAAGGGAGACAAATGGCCATACCTCCGGCCATACTCTCAAACAGACTGGGGTTGAATGATGTGAATGCCCCTGAGAAGTTTGACAACTCTGCTATCCACCTAACCATGATTGAGTGTGGTTATCAAGGTACTCTCTCACAAGCTACTATCTTTAAAAAGTATTTTGAACCAAAATATAAACTTTTGTTTCATTATATTATTATGTGCTTGAGTCCTAAAACTGGGTCTTATGACCAGATGCCCTCAACCTTTCAACCAATCTTTCATTCTATTGTGAATGAAACAAATTTCAGGGCATCAAAACTTTTCTTTAATGAGTTGGTGTTACATCACAATAACACTAAGAAAAAGTTTTTGTTATATCCAAGGTTCATTATGCAATGCATAATATCTGAACTGGGTAATGAGGTGCTTGTGGGTAAAATTGAAATTTTGAAACCCTTAACCTCACAAGCATACTCAAGGCACAACAAACAGGCTGCCTGGCCAGAAGATGACCAAGGGGAACAAGCACCAGTCCCCATGGAACCCTCATCTTCCAAACCTACTCCACCAAAGGCCAAGAAACCCAAGATAACAAAACAAAAACCCACCAAACCAAAAGAAAAGCTGTTCAGGAGGTTGAGATGCCTGAACAAACTACTGTGCAATCTGCACTTCTTAAAGATGTGACTGAAACATCCTCTCAGTCTCATCCATCTCAAACCCCACCAAGAGCACCAATAACAATCCTTTTCAAAAGAAAAAGACTTAAGAAAAATATTCCAATAGATTCCTCTTTTGAAACTGCTGAACCCATTGCCCAAACTACTGAACCAACACCCCAAATTTCTGATCCAGACATTGAAATAGCCAAACTTCTCTCTGGGCTAAAAGAGAAGGTCCCATCTACACATGTCAGTCCCCATCAACCACATCAAATAGGGACATAGACTCAGACAGTGACATGGATGTGGACACTCATAGCCCTAACCAAAGAGATGAGGATGAACCAGGGTCTCTAAGCCCTAACTTAGAAACTTTTGGTACTTTTGAGGCTGCTACTACTCATTTACCACCCAGTGGTGGACCTGAGGATAGAAGTATCATAGCTAAGACCTCAACTGTGGCAACTACTGATGAAGGCTTAATGCCTGAGGTAGGAAATCCTCTGAACCAAGAACAAGAGGTACATGAGACAACTGAGTTGGGCTCAGCTCATGATGTAACTGATACAGTCCTCATTGAGGATGTAATCAGGGATTCAGATGATTCCATTGATTTGGATGATGTTTCAAAACACAAAACTACTGAATTGACGGCTACAAGTGAAGGTCCTGCACCTGGTGTCTCTAAGCTCAAGAAGCTAGTCACACCATCTCAGGTTAAAGCCCACTCAATCCATGATTCCCCTAGAGTGGCATCTTCTGTACAACAAGTAGATCAACCAAAAACACACCCCTCACTACAAATGCCTACCCAATTCCATGGGCAAACAAGCATAGACCTGAACCAGCTATGCAGCCCAGATGGTCCCTTGTATCACATGATGAACACCCTTGATGTGCTATGTATGGTCTAAAAATATAAACTAACCTAGACACCTAGTAATATAAAACAGACTCAACTAAACTAGACCACACGACAGGCAAGTGTACCTATCAATGCAGTACAGACTAAGTAAGTCCGAGTATCGAACCCACAGGACACTAATGGAAAACAAAACTAGACTCAACTAAGACTTAACAGAATTGGTTTTAAAGTTGATTTTTGGGTTTTTTTTTAAATAATTAATAAAAGAAATAAAATAATTAAATAAGATAAATAGACAGCACGGATAAATGAGGAAAATATCAGGATAGGAAGGCAACTACCTAGGTCAAGAATCCTACATGCAAACTCACAACTCTCGGTAATGGAAAACTGAATGGCTTACCAGATTCTAAAGATAACTTAAGAAACCCTAAGACGTGCTAGATCTCCTCCCGGTCTCACCAACACACCCCAAAGAATCTTAAAGAATAAAACACTGGCTAACTAGCTCGGATCACCTCCCGGTCTCACCTCACTAAGAATGTAAAGGTACTCTAATGACTCGATCACCTCCCGGTCTCTCTAATCACAATACACCCGAAGATGTAAAGGAGTAATTTAATTGGGTTAACTATGACTTGGAATTGCAAGAAACTAAAGGAAACTAGGATAGGATCACCTCCCGGTCTCACCAAAAACCTAACACCTAATGCTCTAGACAACCAACATTCCATCACCTCCCGGTCTCAAGAATGGAAGAATACTTAAGTCCTCTAAATTCTCTAATCAAGTTCCTATGGCTTTCGGTACCAAAACCATAAACTAAGCTACAAGCACCAAGCAGGTAACCCTAATAAACATCCAAACATGAAAGACATTCACTAAGACGTTTATGGAACTCTCAAAAATAATAAATTAGACTTAAGCACGCACACACATCATAATAAACACCAACAAAATCGTTACCTAAACATTAACCATTCAAAAATAAATCCAAAACCGAGAACTATAAAATTAACATGCATTCATCATTGCTGGCCTAGGTAGTGGTTCAAGATTTAGCTACACATAGTAATGAAAAACAACATAAACAAAGGTTCAAAAATATGCAAAGTCATGGTACCAATATTCATAAACACCAAGTAAATAAATATAAAACCTAGAACTTTTAGTGACCGAACCCGAGCCTTCCTGGCCTTCAATTAATCCTCCCCTTGATTCAGAACTGTTGTGCAATCTCCGAGCTCCTTGAATGCGGCTGTTCTTTTGCTTTTTTCATGATACTTTTGTTTCGTAAATAATATATATCCACTGATTGATATGATAATCTCAATATAAGTGTGCCGTCAAATTAGAATTTGCACTTGGGCTTGGCCCAAGTCAATTTTTTTTTTATTATATTATATTATTATTAGTAGTAGGATTTTCGACTCGGGTGTTCTTGGCTCGACCAAAGTTCCTCATTTATGCTACAACGTCCATGACCACCTCCTCTCAAGTGTTCGTGTCTCGTTTAAAATTCTTTCGTTTTGAGCTCATTTCATACGAAACACCTACAAAATAATTAAAATAATAAATACATAATAAAAATGACACGAAACGAATAAAAACTTGACCAAATAATATACAAAATACACGGGAAAAGAGATGTGTTTTGCAACACATCAAACATCCCCACACTTAAAACTTTTTCGTCCCCGAAAAAGACTGCAATGGAATCATAATCAGGATTTTCGGTTTCAAAAACTTTTAGGTTTATTAATTTAGATCTAATCACGCATCAACCAAAATTGTCGGTATTGTTGTCCACCTAAACCCAACCACCAGCTAATCAGGCCCCAGTCATGTATAGCAATTAAATTCATATTATTACAATCAATCTATGGGTCTCACACTCAAGAAATCCAGCTTCACCTAATCCCACCTTAAGCTTTTGAAGCAAAGGTTAAACCATATAGATTTACCAACCACTGCAAACTAAACTCCCTAATGTATTAGAAATTAAATTTATGAAGGATGATGGATGAAGTTTATGAGCTTAGACACATTTTTTTTTTCATACCTAACCCAGAGATTGTCTCAATCAGAGTCACTATCCCCAAGAGCGACAACATGAGCTTCGGTATTTTTTATTTTTTTTTTCAACTTGACCTCAAGGGAGTTTTGATCAGAGGCTTCAGTTTTTTTTTTTTTTTTTTTTTTTTTTTTTTTTTTTTTAGGTCTAGCTCAATTGATGGACATATGGATTTTTTGGGGGCGCCACTTTTCACCGGATTTATTCTCATAAAAAGGATCAAGTGTGCCATTTAATTAATAATACATATGGGCTTTCAACTACAGTGGTACCTCTAATTACTATCAGCGGTTTCAGTTCTACCGTTTCTCCTAAGATGAGAACCCACAAGATATCATGATTATTAAGGTATATTAAGAACAATCCTGTGACCTTTCAAAGCTAGCTGGGCCTACCGACACATCTTAAGCAAACACGCTTTCAATCTATTTATATTCTCATACATATAATATTTTGAAAACCAAAAATCCCAATTTTACTATCATTTTCCATAAAATAATGCACAAAAGATCAGGGACATTTTTCAATTTTTAATTTTTTTTTGGATTTTTAAAAATTTTTATGACTCAAACTACCTAAAAATAAAAAACGAAGTTTCCATCCACACACTTGAACGACACATTGTCCTCAATGTGAGAGTAGAATAAAATAAAGCAGAAAAAAAAATACAACAAAAAAGGAACAGACTCCCCTGGATATAAGTGATGTAGCTGCAAGCGATCTGAAGTTGTCCTTCTAAACAGGCCGTATAGCATTTCATTCGCGACCTTTGACTCAAATCTGACAAATAAAAGCTAAGAAGAAAATATAAAAACAAATGGTTGCCTTAAATGATTGTTGGGTCGTCCCCACCCGAATGGAGATTGAGTACGGGTGGCTAGATCCAAACCTGCAATAAAATATATTTGACAAACCAATGACTCAAAACTGACTCTCTCCATCATCCCCACACTTGAAGGAAAGATATCCCCAAAGTGGGTTAAGAGAAAACTGACTCAAAAATAAAATAGAAGACTCTAAAAATAATGTACAGACTCAAACCGAATCAATATACAAAAAATGCAGGAAACGTACTTGAAAGGCAAGATGGTGGAATTTGGTGGATGATGGTAAAACATGTGGTGAAATGGCGGTGAGTGGTGGTAGAAGAAAAATAGGGTGGAAAATAAATTTTTCTAATTAACTCGCGCAACGTGAAGGACACTGGTGATCTCAACGCGCGTCGCGAGCGAATAAAATATAACTTTCCGGGGTAATTACTATTCGTGTATAGCGAACAGGTCAGCCCAGGCTCCTCGCATTACACGAAGAACCTTTTTTCACAAAAAGTTAATCAAATTTAATGTTTAGAAAAAATTTCTTTTATTACCCAAACCTCCACCAAAAATCCCAATACGATCATGGTGTAATTTTCCATGCCTAAAAAAAACACGAAAACCTGCAAAAAGACTCAAAAACAAAAATAATAACAAAATACAAAGAAAATTCAAACATATTACAAACTCTACAACTGGGTTTTCATGCAGTTTCAATCAGGTGGCTTATATTTTATCACTCCCATATCCAACCCGTTTAATTCTTTTCGTTCACCATTGTTCATCAAGAAACAACTAGTGAAGTTAGAAAGACGTTTGAAAAATTCAAACGGGTCGGGCCACCTAATTCTTGACTTACCTGGGCCAAATCTGAATCGTGGCGTGTACTCTTTGCCCATGTAATCACTAGCCTTCTCCCGTGGTGGTGGTGGTGGCAGTGTAACATCCAATGCCTGTACGGGCCGGCAATCATCAACCTGATGAGATGGAATGGTTGCTTCAACTACTTGCTCATCTTCCATGGCCACGTCTTCCTCCTCAAATGGCTCGATGTATTGAGGCGGACAAAAATATCTAAGAAAATCCTCGTCACTGATAGCCTCCATCTCTTCCTCCTCTTCAATATACCTAGCTGGTATCGGGGGACCCTCCATCACATCAAAATCCTCTTTGTCCCCCTCATCATCACTCCAATAGTAATTCACTTCTTGTTGAACCAGAGGTGGGACTGAATTGTCCATTAACGTCTCCGGCTTTGGAGTGAGATGTTTAGCTATCTCTTCTTCATCTTGTGTGTCATGAGAGAGACCTATAAGAAAAAAATTAGTTTGAGTAGTATTATTATTTATTTCACAATTTAACTGCAGCATCTCTTTTCTTCGTGCTTCAGCCTCAGCCCTTTTGCTCTCTTCTTTGATCCTCTGTTCTTCCATCTGACGAAGAAGTTCCTTCGTCTGTCTTTCAAGAATATCCAGAGTGGACAGCTCCTTCGGCTTCTCTTCTTCAATCCTTTGCCATCCATAGTATCGACTACATGTTTCCATTAATGCTCTATGGCTTTCCAACAAGGCTGCGCTTGAATCTCTCTCATATGAGTGCGGGTGATAACTGTCATAATAATCTGTGGAGTACCCCGATGAATAACGACAAAACTGAGTTGGATTGGGTTCCACACAAATCTCGCACCACACAGTGAAACTTGGGCCGTTCTCCCGAATATGGTCTGCTACAGTCTTTCTTCCTGCCATCACTGCATACAGACACTAAAAAAAACACGATCACGGGCACCAGATATATATATAAAAAAATAAAAATAAATCACACAAAAGAAAAAGACACAAAAACACACAAAAAAATAAAACAAGAACTGACTCAACACACAAGCACGCAAAAGAAAATAAAAGCCTAAGACTCTCTAGACACACTAAAACCAAAAAGACTCAAATAAGACCAATTAATCAGTGAAGTCCTAATCAAAGCTGGTTTCGCAATCGCCAAGTGTCCCCGGCAACGGCGCCAAAAACTTGATGTGCTATGTATGGTCTAAAAATATAAACTAACCTAGACACCTAGTAATATAAAACAGACTCAACTAAACTAGACCACACGACAGGCAAGTGTACCTATCAATGCAGTACAGACTAAGTAAGTCCGAGTATCGAACCCACAGGACACTAATGGAAAAAAAAACTAGACTCAACTAAGACTTAACAGAATTAGTTTTAAAAGTTGATTTTTGGGTTTTTTTTAAATAATTAATTAAAAGAAATAACATAATTAAATAAGATAAATAGACAGCACGGATAAATGAGGAAAATATCAGGATAGGAAGGCAACTACCTAGGTCAAGAATCCTACATGCAAACTCACAACTCTCGGTAATGGAAACCTGAATGGCTTACCAGATTCTAAAGATAACTTAAGAAACCCTAAGACGTGCTAGATCTCCTCCCGGTCTCACCACACACCCCAAAGAATCTTAAAGAATAAAACACTGGCTATCTAGCTCGGATCACCTCCCGGTCTCACCTCACTAAGAATGTAAAGGTACTCTAATGACTCGATCACCTCCCGGTCTCTCTAATCACAATACACCCGAAGATGTAAAGGAGTAATTTAATTGGGTTAACTATGACTTGGAATTGCAAGAAACTAAAGGCAACTAGGATAGGATCACCTCCCGGTCTCACCAAAAACCTAACACCTAAAGCTCTAGACAACCCAACATTCCATCACTTCCGGTCTCAAGAATGGAAGAATACTTAAGTCCTCTAAATTCTCTAATCAAGTTCCTATGGCTTTCGGTACCAAAACCATAAACTAAGCTACAAGCACCAAGCAGGTAACCCTAATAAACATCCAAACGTGAAAAACATTCACTAAGACGTTTATGGAACTCTCAAAAATAATAAATTAGACTTAAGCACGCACACACATCATAATAAACACCAACAAAATCGTTACCTAAACATTAACCATTCAAAAATAAATCCAAAACCGAGAACTATAAAATTAACATGCATTCATCATTGCTGGCCTAGGTAGTGGTTCAAGATTTAGCTACACATAGTAATGAAAAACAACATAAACAAAGGTTCAAAAATATGCAAAGTCATGGTACCAATATTCATAAACACCAAGTAAATAAATATAAAACCTAGAACTTTTAGTGACCGAAACCGAGCCTTCAATCTTCAACCCGAGCCTTCCTGGCCTTCAATTAATCCTCCCCTTGATTCAGAACTGTTGTGCAATCTCCGAGCTCCTTGAATGCGGCTGTTCTTTTGCATTTTTCATGATACTTTTGTTTCGTAAATAATATATATCCACTGATTGATATGATAATCTCAATATAAGTGTGCCGTCAAATTAGAATTTGCACTTGGGCTTGGCCCAAGTCAAATTTATTTTTTTTTATTATATTATATTATTATTAGTAGTAGGATTTTCGACTCGGGTGTTCTTGGCTCGACCAAAGTTCCTCATTTATGCTACAACGTCCATGACCACCTCCTCTCAAGTGTTCGTGTCTCGTTTAAAATTCTTTCGTTTTGAGCTCATTTCATACGAACACCTATAAAATAATTAAAATAATAAATACATAATAAAAATGACACGAAACGAATAAAAACTTGACCAAAAATATACAAAATACACGGGAAAAGAGATGTGTTTTGCAACACATCAACCCTCATCAAGAATCACATCCAAACATACACAGCTAACTTGGAGCTGTCCATGAAGAACAAATTTGGAGTGATACAGACGAAGATGAATGATCTGTCCAACAAGATTGATCACAACAGCAAACAGATTGCTCATCTTCAAGGTCATTTCTCCCAAGCTTCAACTTCAAAGGCTGATGAAGCCAAAAAGGGGGAGAAAATCAAGGTACCTATGGATACACTTGAAGCCAGAAGAAAGGCAAGAGTGGCTATCCTAGCAAGAGATCAAAAAGATCAAGCCAGAAAGGAGAAACTGGCACAACAATTTGGTATCTCTATTGAAGAAGTAGAAGATGCTGAAAAGACTGATGAATCCCAAGGGCACAATGAAGAAACCTCTGATGGCCAAACTTCTGATGAAGAGCCAGAAAGTACTGAAGACAATCCTTCAGTAGTTGACAAACCTTCAGTATTTGTCAACCCATCAAAGGTCAACACTTCCAAAACCAAAACTACTGACCCTTCCAGAACAACTGCTTCCATTCAACCAACCTCTGCCTATCAGGCCTACTACAACAGTTACCACAATGACTGTGCTAAACCCTTCTCCAATCTCTCAATCAGCAGAATTACTTGAGAAGAGTTTAGTTGCAGCCCAAAAGAAGGCCAGAGAAGATCAGATTTGGAAAACTCTGGAAGAAAGGGATGACTTAGATTTAAGCCATGAAGAAAAACTTCAGGCTTATGAAGCTGAACTCCAAAGGCAGGCTAGCCTAGATGAAATTGCTGAACAAGACAAAAGACATCAACTGATGTCTTACATTATGAAGAATAGCAAAATCAAAGCCCACACATTGAAGAGACTCTCTGTGGAAGAGCTGACAAGAAGAGCTCAACTTATTGCAGATAAACTTGCAACAAGTAAAGACACAAAGGCCAAGAGAGCTCAGATGATAGAAGAACTGGTAGCAAATGGTTATGGTTCAAAAGCCTCAGTGTCCAAGTGGAAAGAAGAAAGACTGGTGGACACATATAGAAAATACAAGGCTGCAAGGGCTGCTAATCCAGAGAAGTTTCACACAATTCAGGGATCCTTCCACCTTTGCATATCAAATCCAGAAGACCATCACAGACAAACTGCACACCAAGGTAGTAACTGAACATCATTTGCCAACATTTCAGATACCTAATGTGATGGAACAAAAGCAGGGAAGTGAATCCCACCTGAGAGTCACTGAAGTTGAAAACATTCAACACTCAGGAGAAACCCAGGGTACCACCATGGTTCCCTACACTGCAGACTTTGACAAGTCTAAAGTACCAGTCATCAGATGGTCCTTTACTGATAACAACTCAGTACTTGTGACAAGAAGAGATCAAACAAGCAGGGAATATAGGTCGATGAATGAACTGAAGAAACTATCAACCAAAGACCTGCTTACAATCCAACACTTGGAACCAAAGAAAGGGTCTCTTACTGATGATCAACTGAACCAGCTCAAGTGTAACATTTCGCATTAAATAATTGTTCGTTACGACAAAGTTTATTATTATTATTGCGGATATTTTGAACCCTAATACAATGATAATTATTTATACAAATACACATATATATACATATTTATATATATAGGATAATAATAATTGTTGGGTCTGCTGACCTGGAGAAGAACAGATGATTAGAAAGCCAAAACATGCTATCAGTTTGATCCTTGAATAAACAGTCTTTACAACTTACTTCTCCCAAAAGACTGCTGACCCTAACTACTGTTCTATCCAAACAACTGCTCAACAACTGCTGATACAAAGATCTGCTGAGTAAACAACTGATGAAGAACAACTGCTGACCAAAGGTCTGATGAAGAGCAACTGCTGATACAAGTACTGAAGACCAAAGCACTGCTGGAACCAACAGCACTTAGGCTCTAGCAGTGGATACAAGACCATCAGAGGTTATCTACAACAGCTGTTTAATATCAGTGTTTTCAATGTAACAGTAGTTTGTAATAGGCAGATGTTTATGTTTGTTATTCTGTTAGAGGTCACTGGCTTAGGTGACGTCAGCCTAGGTCATCAGTGCTTTGAGTCTGTCTATAAATAGAACAGTGCTTGTACTGTTCTATTGCATCACACACACAAACATTCTCTCAGACAAACACTGTGTGATCAGGCTGAGGGGGAGTAATTGTACGATTGTAATCTTTTGGATAAATGAAAGCTTTCGATCTGAAAACATTTACTCTCTTGTTTTGATTAACAGTTTATTATTCCGCTGCACTTTCATTCTATTTTCATTTCATTATTACCATATTTAGTTAAACAATCAAAACAATCAAACTCAGATCCTATCAATTGGTATCAGAGCTTGGTAAATTAAATTCGATCTAACAAATCAATTTAATAATCAGCTCACTATTATTGATATCGTTTGTCTGTTAGATTGAAAACAGAGTAATAGTTTAATTTCGTTTCAACCGTTTTTAAACAGACTTTGTTTTTTGAAAAATCAGAGAATGGCTTCTATCAATCACGATCCACATAACACTGGCATGAACAACAAGCCACCGATGCTTGTCAGATCTGAATACAATATCTGGCAACGTCGGATGAGCCATGTTCTAGCTCAACAAAAACACTGGGTGTTGGAAGTCGGTTATCTTCGGACCACATGTTCCGACTGTGCCGAGTACTGAAGATCCCAAAGTGTTTGAGCCAAAGAAACTTGAAAACTACTCCGACCAGGATTTTCAGAAAATTGAGCTAGATGCTAAGGCCTTCAGTATTGTGGCCATGGCTCTACCCAATGATATATATGCTGGGTTGTTACACTGTAACAATGCAAAGGAGTTGTGGGATGCACTGAAAGAACAGTTTGGTGGGACTGAGGAGGTTATTGAAAACAATCGTGAAATACTTAACCAACAATATGAAACATTCAGTCATGTCAAAGGAGAGTCATTAACTCAACAGTTTGAGAGATTTAATTGCTTAATTAGTGAACTAAAATTGGTTGGTCTTACTTACCCTCATTCAACCTTGAACCATAGGTTTTTAAGATCATTACCAGACAAATGGGACACTATTGCTATTGTGATGAGAAACTCAATTGGATTCAAAGACCTATCACTGACCCAGCTTCATGGTAAGCTCTTGACCTATGAGAGAGAGCTTAACCAGAAAAAGAAGCTCTAGGACTCTGGAAAAGTGTCTGATGACTATGTGTTTGGGAATACAGCACTTTTGGGTCATGATGAGGTGCCCGGAAACACAAAGGATCAGAGTTATGATCATTTCATTGACATAACTTCAGGTTTTAACTCTGATTCTTATTCACCAAACTATGCTTTCACAGCAAGTGGTGGTGATATCCAGGCATCTGACAACATATCCTTTGAGTATGATGACCTGAAATACTTTGACCCTGATGATTTGGAAGAAATGGACATTATGCACCAATTGGCCTTCTCAGTGTAAGAACTAATAATTTTTACAAGAAAACTGGGAGAAGGTTTCCAGGGTTGACTGGCAGATCTAAGGTTGGGTTGGATAAATCAAAGATCAAGTGTTACAAATGTCATAGGTTTGGTCATTTTGCTAGGGAATGTAGGGGTCAACATGGTGCACCTATAATAACCTATCCAAATCAAAGACCACAGACCAACACTTATCAGAATTCCTATAATGCCCTGGACCAAATGTGCAAAACACTGCTCATTTTGCACAGTCCTCAAACACTGTTCCTGTCCAGTATGTCCAAACCACTGTTCCTCAGATCCACTATGTGCAAATACCTGTTCTCAAGCACCTGTGCAAACGACTGTTGCTCCATCCTCTACTCCTGCAGAGACCAGTCAACAGAGCTTCTTTACACAAGGCTTTGTTGATTGGAGCAGTCTACCTGATGAGCTAACAGATGAGAATTTTGCACTAGTTGCCAAAGCTGAAAATGAACCAGAAAATTTTTGTTTCATGGCCATGGTAGATGAGATTGAATCTGAGGAAGTGGTAACTGAATCTGATGTTGTGACTGATGATGTTGTTAGTGAAGTTGTTACAGGTGAAAAACCTGAAAAAGAGGTTGTGAATCTCACAGATCCCTGGGGTGCATCTGATGACTGTGAGTGCAAGTGTGATTGTGCATTGATGGCTGCTGCTAAGGGAGCTTCTGCTTGTTTAGATAGTCTTTGGTATGTATATAGTGGAGGTTCCAGGCACATGACAGGATGTAGAGCCCTTCTTCTGGACTTCTTGGCTCATGGAGGGGGTGATATATCCTTTGGTAATGATTCTAAAGGTAAGGTGTTGGGTTCAGGGACTGTACAGGCTGGAAAACTCAAGTTTGAAAATGTCAATCTTATTGATAATCTCAAGTTTAATCTTCTGAGTGTTTCACAAATGAGTGACAAAGGTTATGGCTCATTTTTCACAAAGAAAACTTGTAAGATTATTGGGCCAGAAGTGGTGAAAAAGATTGATACCATTATTGCTGAGAGCAAAGCACAACTTGTTGCTCATAGAAGTGGCAATGTGTATGTTGTTGATATGTTAAAGGACAATCCTATGGCAAATGTCTGTCTATTTTCTGCTGCCTCCACTAAGGAGACAGAATTGTGGCATAGGAGATTGGGACACACCAACCTTAATACTATCAACACACTCTCCAAACAAAGCCTTGTCAGAGGTTTACCATCAAAAGAATTTAAATGTGATGAGCATTGTGTTTCTTGCTTAAAAGGGAAACAACATAAAAGCTCTTACAAATCCATTGATGAGTCCAAAACTAGTCAGTGTTTACAACTGTTGCACATGGGCTTGTTTGGCCCTGTTAAAATCATGAGTCTAAGAAGAAAGAGATTTTGTCTTGTCATAGTTGATGATTTTTCTAGGTTTACATGGACTTACTTTTTACATTCTAAGGATGAGACTGCAGGTATATTGAAGGACTTTGTCACCAAAGTTGAAAAGCAATATGACTTGCCAGTAAAAGTCTTTAGGAGTGACAATGGAACAGAGTTTAAAAATAAGGAGTTGGATGACTTCTGTGTGTCAAAAGGGATTGTGAGGCAGTTCAGCATCCCAAGAACACCAGAACAAAATGGGGTGGTTGAGAGGAAAAATAGAACTCTTATAGAAGCTGCAAGAACCATGCTAGCAGATTCTGGCTTGCCACTGTCCTTTTGGGCAGAAGCTGTAAACACTGCTTGCTATGTTCAAAACAGAGTTTTGATCAACCCCAGACATCAAAAAACTGCTTATGAAATTTTGTTCAAAATCAAACCATTAATCTCATTTTTTAAAATCTTTGGCTGCCCATGTTTCATTTTAAATCTCAAAGATTCCATTTCAAAATTTGCAGCCAAAGTAGACTGTGGTTATTTTCTGGGATATTTTCTACTGCTAAGGCCTACAAAGTGTTTAACACAAGGACTAAGACAATAGAAGAAACTCTGAATGTAAAGTTCAATGAACTTTCATCTCTAAAAATCCCTGCAAACCTTGCTGAACTATTTGATTTAGATAAATTCAAATTTGAAGATATCACTGTTAAAGCTAACAATGCAGGTATTCCACAGTCTCCACAACAAGATTACAGAACAGATGTTGTGATCCCCAGTCACTACAAAGTCTATTCTGCCTCAGAGGAAGCAGCTGTTCAAAACAACTGTCAAAACTCTGCCACAGCTGTGTCATCCACTGTTGGCCAGTCTTATCCTCAAACCACTGCTTCACCCCTCACAACCACTGACCTATCATCTGTTGACAAAAGTCAATCATCTGTTGACAAAAGTCAGTCAAGTTTCACACCACTTGGACCCATTCCTCCATTACCATTCCAAACATCTGATGGCACTACAGAAGTACCAACAGATGTTACATCAACAGAGTCACCAAACCTCTGTCCATCACCTCAAAATGCCATTATTCCATATCAAGGAGATCTTATTTACTTAAGAGCTCATCCACCAGACCAGATCATTGGCAACATCAGAGAGGGTGTGCTCACAAGAAGCCAATCCTCAAATATCTGTCTTATTGCAGGTTTCTTATCCCTCACACAACCTGTCAAGTACCAAGAGGCACTGAAAGACAACAGTTGGGTAGAAGCCATGCAGGAAGAACTCCTTCAATTCAAAAGACAACAAGTATGGGAGCTTGTACCACTTCCTAAGGATGTTTGTCCTATAGGAACAAAGTGGGTCTTCAAAAACAAGACTGATGAAAGGGGTATTGTTGTCAAAAATAAAGCCAGGCTTGTGGTTCAAGGCTTCAGACAAGAAGAAGGAATAGATTATGATGAGACTTTTGCTCCTGTAGCAAGACTAGAAGCCATCAGACTCTTTTTAGCCTTTGCTATCAACCACAACATAAAGGTGTATCAGATGGACATCAAATGTGCTTTCCTTTATGGCAAAATTCAGGAGGAGGTCTATGTATGTCAGCCACCTGGTTTTGAAGACACATTCCATCCTGACTATGTCTACAAGCTCAACAAAGCTTTGTATGGACTTAAACAAGCACCAAGGGCCTGGTATGAAACTCTCTCCACATTTCTCTTATCCATTGGCTTCACAAGAGGTAAAATTGACAAAACTTTATTTCTTAAATGGAAAGGGAAACGCTTAATGATTGTTCAAATATATGTGGATGACATCATTTTTGGATCCACATGTAACCAAATGTCTGAAGAGTTCAGAAAACTCATGACAGCAGAGTTTGAGATGAGTGCCATGGGTGAGCTTCAGTGTTTCCTTGGTCTTCAAGTGAAACAACTGCAAAATGGCACATTCATTCACCAAAACAAATATGTAAAGAACTTATTAACCAGATTTGAGATGAATGATTGTAAGCCATGTAGCACACCCATGAGTACAGTCAAGCTGCTCACTATTGATGACAAGGATGCACTGGTTGATCAAACACATTATAGATGTATGATTGGGTCTTTATTGTACCTAACTGCATCTAGGCCAGACATTATGTTTGCTACCTGTGTCTGTGCCAGATCCCAGGCTTCACCCAGAAAGTCAAACCTTATTGCTGTGAAAAGGATATTCAGATACCTCAAAGGTGCTCCCACACTTGGTATCTGGTATCCTGCTAATGGAAACATTGAGCTTTCAGGTTATTCAGATAGTGACTTTGCTGGCTGTCACACCACAAGAAAATCCACTTCAAGAGGGTGCCAATTTCTAGGGAATGCCTTAGTTTCATGGCAAAGCAAAAAGCAGGCAGCTGTTTCAACTTCAACAGCTGAAGCTGAATACATTGCTGCTGCAAGCTGTACAGCCCAACTCATGTGGCTTCAAAATCAACTACTGGATTTTGGGATAACTGCACTTAGGACTCCACTCATGTTGGACAGCCAAGCTGCTGAAAATATCATCAAGAATCCAGTCTCTCACTCCACTACCAAACACATTGACATAAGACATCATTTTGTCAGAGACAGCTATGAAAAAGGTTTGATTTCCTTACACCATGTTCCAACAGAGGATCAGTTGGCAGATGTGTTAACAAAAGCTTTAGACACATCTACCTTTACAAACCTGATTTCCAGAATTGGTATGTTAAACATGGATTAAACAAATAAATTTTCAATAAATCTTAATAAAATGTTTCAGCAAATCAAATTTTTAAATAGCTGTTTGGTTGAAAAATCTGTTTATAACATCTGATTAGATAAAACAACCACTGTTTCATTCATATCCACTGTTGGTTGAAAAGTCTGTTTCAAAACATCTGATCAGATAAAACAACTGTTAGTTGAAAAATCTGTTTCAGAACATCTGTTCAGATAAAACAACTGTCTTCTTATATATATATATATATATTATATTAAAAAAAAACAGCTGTTTTTATCAGCTGTTTGCCAAAACAGCTGTTTGTATCAGTTGTTTGCCAAAAACAGCTGTTCTCCACCAGATGTTTCATCCATCAGATGATTGCCACGTCTGCTTATATAAGCAGAGGTTTGGCCACATCAGCGGTTTCATTGAGCCTATAAAAACCCTGTTTTACCACAACAGACGTTACACTGTCTCATTGTATTCAAAATACTGAAAACCGCCTTCTTCATTCTCAAACCCTCCATCAATAATCAATCATCTTCACCTTCGAAATCCATTACAATGGATCTTCAAGCCAAAGCTACACACAATTGTCTCCCCTATCTGATTAAAACAGATGATAACACTCCATTTCATTCCACCATCGACATTTTCCTTAACTCCAAATACTTACCCATCCTAACCGCTAATGCCCCCATTTATCTTGATACACTCCAAGAATTTTGGTTGAATGCTGAGTTTCTACTACAAGACAAAAAGCCTACTTCCATCATTTCCAAAATTGGAGAAACCAGTATCGTCATTACCCCTGAAACCATATCCACAACCTTCACACTGAATGACCTGGCAGGTAAGGATTCCTTTACTAAAACAGAGCTTCACACTGAGTTCCATGAAAGAGGGTATGATGGTTAGATGACTGGATCAACTCTTTTCAAAAAGTTTTTCCCTCCAGTCATGAAATTTTTCTTCCATACTCTTCTTCTTTGTGTCTCTGCTAAGTCCACATCCTTTAATGAAATCCCATTAAGGATGCAATATCTGGGATATGCCATGTTGTCAAACTCTGACTTCAATCTTTCCCAGGGATTGTTCATGGACTTGGTATCAAATGTGAAAGCAGTCAAGTCTGGGTCAAACAATGCTTTTCTTATTTACCCAAGAATTCTTAGTGTAATCTTACAAAAAAGTTTTACCTGAAAAAGTTTTCAAAAAGGGTGATGCTATGCAAATGAAAAGCTTAACTGATGAAACTTTCACAAGAATGCTGGGTGGAAGCACCCAAGAAAAAGTGTCTAAAGTGTCAAAAGTTTCTAAAACACAAACAAAGAGGACAAAGACTGTTGTCAAAACCTCTGTTGTTGAGCCCACTGCTCCTGGTGATCATGGCACTACATCCAGTGCTGTGAAACCCACACCAGCCACTTCCAAAAAGAAACATCCATCCACAAAAACCACCACTCAACCACAAATGAGGCTTCTGGATGTTGAGGTACCAGAAGAAACCTTTGTTGCACAACAAAAGCAACCTGAAACCACTGTTGTTACTTCCTCACAACAGTTGGATATACCTCCACCTGACCAAACTCCTCATGAATCCTCCCAAAAGGATCATGTTGTAAGCCAAGGGGACACACATCATGATACATTTGAGTCACTTGACCAAATGTTCACAAGCCCCTCTCCCAGGGCTAATTCTCTTGTTACTCCTCCACCCTCACCATCACATCATGTCCCACAAACCATGGAACCTCTGTTTGAAGCAATTGAAAAATCTCAGGAAGATCCCAGTTCCTCTCTTCCACCTGTCACTGAGAGTATACTCCAACAAGTGACTGGTCCTGAGAATATACAATCTGCTATCCCACAAACAGAAGAGGAGGTTACACCACCTGAGTTCAATGAAAGTCTAGGTGAGTTTTCAAGTGGAGCAGCCACTACTGATGTAGAGACCACTGTCTCACATCAGGACAGTGATTACATAGCTAAGACTCCCTTGAAGGCAACAACTGTTGAAGCCACTATAGTGTCTCCAAAAACAGTTGGAAGTCCCAGTACCAAGAAAAAGGGGCATCTGATTCACCCATTAGGACTGAATCAGGTATAACTACCACTGGTAGGGACTCAGATGATCCTATTAACTTAGGAGATGGGTCAAAATACCAAGAATTGACGGACAGAGTTTCTGAAATTGAAACCTCTGTAGCTGACATCAAATCTGATGTCAAGCTTATACTGAGCTCAATTGCAGACCTTTCCAAGAGTCAACCATCCACAGCTGATATAGCCAGTGAGTTATGGAAATCAGTTTCCCCCATCATCATAGCTCACAGAAAACTGGCTGATCAGACACATGAGACTTACATGGCTGAGATCAGGAATATGGTAGATGCAAGGTACAAAGATACCCATGCTGATATCAAAGCCATCAAGGACCACTTGCTGAAGACTACTGGCTCTGCCCCTACCACCATCCTCAGGGATGAAAATGATGATGCTTTCACGGCTGATGATGCCAAAAAGGGTGAGAGTGGCAAAGATAGGCTACCAAAACTAGATCCTTTTGGTTGTCCTCCTTCTCAAAAAGGCCAAGCCAAGTCTGCCAAGAAACCAGAGTCTACCAAATCAGCTCCACCACAACAACAACAACAACAAGCAACACCAACAGCACCACCACAACAAACCACTGAGAAGAACAAAGCAGTAGATGATTCTGCAAACATAGAAGCTAAAAAGGCTGCTCAAGAAAAACAGAAAAGAGCTGACACCTTGGAAGTTAAAGCAGAATCATTAATTGAACTCAAGAAGAAACAACAGCTGGAAACTGAAGATGTGGGATCCTCTAAAAGGATGAAAAGACCTGCTAAGCATGTTAGAAAACCACCATCTAAGTTGAACACCTCTGTTGATAAAACCACTGCTACTGAAACCACTGCCACCCAAAACACTGAAACTACCCAAAACACTGCTACCCAAACCACTGCACCCAAACCAACAAACACACCTGAACATACAACCACCAAACATACATCACCAGCTAAATCCCAAACATCTGCTGGTCCTACTAAAAGGCCAACAGATGTTAATCCAACCACTGCTACCAAATCACCATCACCTAAAATCATGTACACAAGGAAGAGAAAATCAACCTTTGTTGTACATGATGAAAACATACACACATCACCAAACACCATCTCAACTGCACAATCCACTCCTCCTATCACAGCTATTCCAATCACATCATTCTCACCACACACATCCAAGTTCAGATCCCATAGACCACCACTAACCATTACATCATTGGTTGTTCAGTATCCCCTTGAACTTGATCTACTCAAGGGGGAATTACAATCCTTCTACAATACTGAACAGCCATCAGAAAGATCCTTCCCATCTCTCCCAAACTTCCCTGTTCCCCTCAATATTGATACTTATCTGAAATACAAGGGTGAATAGGTGGATGCCATCATCAGGGAGAAATGCAAAGGGAAGGATGACAGGACTGCTCAGGGCATCCATTCAGCAGAGCTTAGCAAACTCAGAAGGATTGAAGACTTTGCTAAGACCCTGAGCAATTCCATGTCCTCCATGCCTCTCAGTGTAGATTTGGAAAAGGAGGTAAGGGAATCTCTTCTTGAACAGATTATGGCAACCAAGCCTTACAAAGCAAACAAAAAGCAATTCAATGGTTGGACTACACATGCTTTGAGAGAAGAACTACTCAGGATTGAAGAAATGGCCAAAGACCCCAAGGCTAAAGTCTCTACTCCTAACTTTGGCAAAGGCAGAGACCCAGTCAGAGCCTTGAAGTTCAAAAGGATGAGGCAAGAGATTGTAGCTGCCAATTATGGGGAGATGAGGTCAGTTTCCAGATGGTCTGAGTTAAGGTTGGTTGAAACTTACAAAAGTCTGGAAGAAAATAGGAAGAAGGATCCCAGCCTGCCAAGGAAACCAATTTTCACTGATGAACCAATGATGAAGAGACCCCAACAGACCTTTACCTTGGACAGCTTACTTGACACCTCTGACCTAACAACTGCTGCAAGAAGACAGTACAAGAAACAGAAGGAAATGTCAGAGGAAGATCAAAGAAAGTTTGCTGATACATTCATCAAGGAAGGGCTCTTCAATCAAGTCCACTTCTTCTCTGATCCTACAACAGAGAAGCTAAGAGAACTCATTGGAAGACCACCTTCACCCAACTCATCAAGAATAAAGCTTCAGCTCAGCAAATCCACTGACTCAAAAATTCTAAAGTGGAAAGTCAACAAAGACAACCACGAATTGACATTGCTCAGGTCAGATGGAAGGGTTCAGAAGATCAACATGGATGATGCTTACAGCCTATGTGCAGAAGATCACCAAACATTGCTAAATCTGGACCTAGAAAGAGATGAAGAAGACTTGTTTGCTCTGAAGTTTGAATTACAATTCAAAGGTCAAATCAGAGAAAGTCTGATGAGAAATAAAGATCAATAAATAAAGCTGAGTTTTGGCATCATCTGTTCTAGGGGGAGATTGTTGGGTCTGCTGACCTGGAGAAGAACAGATGATTAGAAAGCCAAAACATGCTATCAGTTTGATCCTTGAATAAACAGTCTTTACAACTTACTTCTCCCAAAAGACTGCTGACCCTAACTACTGTTCTATCCAAACAACTGCTCAACAATTGCTGATACAAAGATCTGCTGAGTAAACAACTGATGAAGAACAACTGCTGACCAAAGGTCTGATGAAGAACAACTGCTGATACAAGTACTGAAGACCAAAGCACTGCTGGAACCAACAGCACTTAGGCTCCAGCAGTGGATACAAGACCATCAGAGGTTATCTACAACAGCTGTTTAATATCAGTGTTTTCAATGTAACAGTAGTTTGTAATACGCAGATGTTTATGTTTGTTATTCTGTTAGAGGTCACTGTCTTAGGTGACGTCAGCCTAGGTCATCAGTGCTTTGAGTCTGTCTATAAATAGAACAGTGCTTGTACTGTTCTATTGCATCACACACACAAACATTCTCTCAGACAAACACTGTGTGATCAGGCTGAGGGGGAGTAATTGTACGATTGTAATCTTTTGGATAAATGAAAGCTTTCGATCTGAAAACATTTACTCTCTTGTTTTGATTAACAGTTTATTATTCCGCTGCACTTTCATTCTATTTTCATTTCATTATTACCATATTTAGTTAAACAATCAAAACAATCAAACTCAGATCCTATCAATAATAATAATAAAAATAATAATAATAATAATAATCGGTTTTAATAAATAATAATCATTTTTGTAAAAATGTTGACTAAACAAATAATCCACTAACTAAATAATCCATCAAACCAAACCTCTAGCCCATGTACCAGCCCAGTAAAAACGGCCCAGATCTGAAGCCCATCTCCTCTTCTTTGATCCGGCCCACTGTCCCCCTCCCCTCTCTAATCTGTTAATAAAAAAAATGTGTGTCCCCGCCGAGGATCGAACCCGGATCAGCTACCACCCACACACACACGTTCACACCACCTGGGCCACACACTCTTGTTGGTTTTATCTCAACTTTAATTATATTTAAACCCACCCTCGTCTCCTCCTCTTTCCCTTTCCCCTTTCCACGAACAGCAGCAGCAGATATTTATTTATTTATTTATTTTCCTTTTTTCTTCTTTTTTTGACCAATCTAATTGGCCTAATTAACGCATATTAACCATGGTTTGACCATTGATTCGTGATTACCGGCCTATCAACCATCATTACACGTTCAATTAGCGCTTAATTCATACCAATTATGTGATTTTGACGCGTCAACTATAAACCCAAAGTCAACCCTTACCATTTCAATGATTGGGACCATGGCACTATAAATTGTTCATTGCTGGACCTTCACAACTCGCCACTAATCCTTCCTACATCTTCAATTCCTACGTATAATCTTCTGTTCTTGAACAATTATCGCGTTTTGACTTCGAACCATTGACCAATCAATCGAGCTTGTAACGTGTTTGTAAGTTCAATATTTTCTGTGGGATTTATTCATCGGCATTCACACATCACTAGCCCTATGATTAATTGGGCTATTGATGTGTGAATCAATCGATTGCAGAATCTAGGGTTTCGAAGGTGTTAATCGGGGATAAACTGATTTCGAGTAGTGTATTTATTTAATTTAAACCAGAAACAATCACAACCACTGGTCTGGACCAAGTGGTTGTGACTGTTGCATTATTCCCAAGCCACCCGGGTTCGAGTCCCGGCTGTGGCGTTTCTTTCATTCCCTTTCCTTTTTTTTTTTACAACAAACTCTATTTAATTATATATATTACATTTAATCTTATAAATTCATTTTTAATTATTAAAACCCTTTTATAAATTTTAAAAAAATTTATTTTTAACAAATCTGATATAAATGTTTCACTTACAATTTTTAGTTTTCAAAAATTTATTTATTTAATATATATAATAAATAAATCAAGTTTATTCTATTTTATTTATAAAAATCTATAAAAATATCAAAACAATCTTATTAATTTCCCCAAAAATTATCCTGAGTTTTTATAACATTAAGCTTTTCAGAAATGATTTTTATTTCTGAAAAATCATTTATTTAATATTTTTAATCAATTTTCGTTAGTTTTAATCATAATTAAATCATAATAAATCCAATTTTTAATATTTTTGCACCAAAATTTTATACAAATTATTTCTGATTATTTAGAACAGAAATATAAATTTTAAACTAATAATTCTTTAATTTTGGTATTTTTAAATATTAAAGTTAAATTTTGACAATTTGTAATAAATAGATTTAATAATCTATTTTAAAGAAAATAATTTTATAAAAATTATTTTTATACTTTAAACATATTCTTGTGACCATCTTGGGCTTAAAATTCATAAAGAGATTTTTGGTTATTTATTTACTAATATTCTCTCAATTATCAAACATTTTTAATAATAATCAAACGAGCATTTATCCCCAATTCGAAGCCCTAGAAACTTACACATTTGTAGACTTGATAGACTTAGACATATTTATTACCTTATTATAGGGTGATACTTGATACATTTGGGCAACACCATTATTCAATTTTTCAACAGATATAACATTTTGCTAAGGTGAGTTTTACATAGCCCCTTTTCTATTTATCACCATTTTTGGGGTGAAACATGTTACAACAATATTTATGCAATTCAATCATCAATGTGTCTATGTGTATTTCTATGTTGCATTATGTCTTGAACATGACTAGGGTATGCACAATTCTAGCATAAACATTCATCAACCAAACGGTATACATTGATAGATCTATTGGATTGACAATCCCACCCGGATACGTGCCTCCTACAAAGGTTACGTGGGTGTTTGTTACTGCAATATAAACGAGTGAACCATGAGCGTATGGGATGTACCACAATACAACAGTTAACAAGGTTGATTATGCACTCGATTTACTTCTAGTATGTTTTCGCATATGGACTAGATTGCCATGACACATGAATTGCACAACAATTTTATTCAATTATCAAAACCTATGTAATTCTCACCAACTTTTGTTGACCCAAAATATTTTCAACTTAACATGTTTCAGGTTCTACTTGCTTGAAGATTTGCTTGAAGATATGTGCATAGTTTTATTCAATTTGATGTACAAATTCTTAGAACAATTGTATGTAACTTATTTAAATTATTATATGAAATTTATTATTCACCATGAGCTACTGAACAATCATCAATACGTGACATCCCGATGTTTCCGCCATCGGTTGGGGTGTTACATCAAGAATTCCATGTTCAAAGGAATATGGAAAATTGTGAAGGACAGAAAAGAACAATAAGGAATCAGTAAGGTTTTGGCTTCATCAATCCAGGGGGAGATTGTTAGGACAAAAAGGATTGGTGAAACCACTTTTGCAAACCTTAGTCTAATTCACTTCTGTCAAAATACTCTAAGTATGGAACTGCTGAAGACAAAGAATCAAACTGCTGAAGAAGAGATTCAGAAGTGCTGAAGAAGAAAAGTCATCAGAAGTTCTGAAGTTCAAACCAGACACTTCTACTGAAGAACTACTGAAGACAAACTACTCATCAGTAGTTTGTCATTCATCAGTACTTAAAGAAGATCTTTTCCACCGCCTTTGTATATCAGTAGTTTAATACTTTAGTATTTTTTTTGCTTTATGTACAAGTTCCAAGACTGCAACTTGTTGCAACTTGTTTCTGAACTTGCTTTTTGGCAAGGTTCATGTATTTGTAAAGTCTATAAATAGAAGGGTTCATCCCTCTGTTTTAGACATTGATTTTAATACAAGAAATCCTTCAACACTTATTATTATTATTTCCATTTCGTGTTTACTGAGAATCTGTCAAAGTGTTTCATTCTCATTCAATACTTAGATTCTCAATAAACACTTATCATTTATTAGTTCTTGAATCTGGGGGGAGTAATAACTCCTGTTGATAAGTGTAGCTTTAAACTTATAAACATTCGCTGTGCTATCAATCACCAAGAACTTGCTAAACACTTAAGTGTCAACTAGCAAGTTCTAACAAAAGAGCAGCTTACTGATCCAACATTTACTGAGAGCATTAATTGGCCAACCTATATAAACCCTGTCCTTCTTTGGATTTTCTCACACTTGTTCAAAATTCAAAATTTTCGTCTTCCTTTTCTTCAGCCGAAATCCCTTTTCACCCTTAAATCTTTCTTTCTTTCTACAATTTTTGTTAACTTTTGATGGAGACTTCTTCCAACACTTTCTTATGCAAAGAGAAACATAAAAAGGGGGTCAAAAAAAGAGAAGATTGGTATCAGAGCCAATGGTTATAGTGAACTAGGACTGCATGTAGAGTCTAGTCTATAGCCGAGTCGCACACACTAGACGATCACATAGTACTAAACATTATGGTGGATTACGTATGGGCTTGTCGGGGTGTCTCTAAATCATCTGACCTTCCTATGTTACATCATCCGTTCTATCTTATGTCGGGTTACTTGCCTTCTAGGCAGTGTGGTATATTGGGGTAAATCGTGTACTCTTGAGATTTGTCCAAGGCTCGGACATCTCCCTTTCATACTCCAATAGAAACACTTGCCATAAACTACCGTAGCATTACGGTGTATAGCTTAGAGTCTATGTTCGGTGATTTGAACTTTGAACTAGGAGAACACTTGGAGGACCATGTAGAGCGGTTTATCATTTTGGGTGCACACAAAATCATAAATCGAAATGCATGAAAGCCCTAGTGAGCTCTGGGTTTGAATGGATAGTCCTGAGTTGGATCTAGCTTTGATCTTGTGAATGCTAGTGGTTACCATTAGCTGTGAAACTAAATTTTCTCGTTCTTTTTGTCAGAATCATGTCTGGAGTACGAGGAGGACGTGGAGGTGGCCGCAATGGTGGGCGTGGTGGTGGTCGCGGTGGTGGTGGTGGTCGTGGAGGTGTAAACCTAACACAAGAAGATCTGAACAACTTACTACAAGCTGCCTTCCAGTTAGGGCACAATGGTGGTGGTATGTTGACTTATCCATTTTTGCCTCATTGGTGAACCTTGTTTACATCCTTCATGGTTTCTCATCCGTTTTTATTTCAGGTGGTCCTGTTAATCCACCCCCACCTATGTGTACCTACAAGATGTTTCGGGACTGTAAGCCCCAGGAATTCTCTGGCACTGAGGGTGTGGTGAGCTTGCTCAGGTGGCTGGAAAAGGTGGAGTCAGTGTTTCTGATGTGTAACTGTCTCCCAGAGGATCGAGTCAAGTACGCTGCTGCGTTATTTCAGGATGTTGCTTTGACCTGGTGGAACAATATCACCCAGAATATGGGTATAGGGGAGGCTTATGCTATGCCTTGGGAAAATTTTGTTCAACTACTGAAGCGAGAGTACTGTCCAAGGGAAGAAGTGCAAAAGCTAGAGCATGAGGTGTGGAACCTCAAGATGACTGGGTCAGAGATTGAAAAGTATACGGTAAGGCGTAATGAGTTGGCAGTGCTGTGTCCTGATCTGCATGTGCCAGAATATAGGAGGATTGAACACTATATCTCGTGGCTAGTACCAGAGATCGCAGGGTTGGTGGCTGCGGGAAATCTTCCTACATACTCCGAGGTGGTCCGATCGGCTCACAGGATGACAAACTTGAAGGTGAATGAGGGTATCTTGCCTGCTAAGGGTTCGACTGTCAAGGCCCCGGAGAGTCACAAGCGTAAATGGGATAATGAGGGGAAAGGATCTGTGCCAGCACAACAGGGTAAGAAGTTCGATAGCGGGGGTTCTTCTTCTTCTGGTACCAAACCGGGTGGTTATGCGGGGAGATTACCTAAGTGCAACAAATGTGGGCGTCATCATCAGGGGGACTGCGACCGTAATCGCTGCCATCGCTGTCAGCGACTTGGGCCTTTTGCTAAAGATTGTCGGGCGACACTTCCATCGACCCAGGCTCCAATTACTAACTCGGCTCCTACTGCTCAAGGTACTACGGGAAGACAGGGATGTTACAACTGTGGGGAGACTGGGCATTACAAGAAGGAGTGCCCGAAGCTGAAGCAGGGCGGGGATGTGAGGGACAGAAACGGTAATGGGAACAACGGGGGCGGTGGCAGGACTGCACGTGCCTTCGTCATTGGACCCGCTGAGGCTAGGCAGGATCCTGACACAGTTACCGGTACGTTCCTTCTCAATAATCGCTCTGTTAGTGTTTTATTTGATTCCGGTGCCGATAAAAGTTTTATATCTATGGAAGTTAGTCGACTGCTAGATGTAGTACCCGTACCATTAGAGGCTAAGTATATAATTGAGTTGGCTGACAGTAAAAAGATTGAAGCTACTTGTATCCTTCGGGAGTGTCAACTAGAGTTGTCGGGTTTGTCGTTCCCCATCGACCTTATGCCGGTACCTTTGGGTAGTTTTGACGTTGTTGTAGGCATGGATTGGTTGTCTTTGTATCGCGCTGAGATCATTTGTTACGACAAGATTATTCAGATTCCCCTTCCTAATGGAGAATTCCTTTCTGTGTACGGTATCAAGGGCGGTGCTCCACTAAATCTCATCTCCAGCATGAAAGCCCTTAAGTATCTTCGAAAGGGTTATTCGGCCGTTTTGGCACTTTTATTTGTTTCCTCTACCGATGAGAGGAAGATCGACGATATTCCTGTTGTACGCGAGTTTCCTGATGTATTTCCCGATGATTTAACTGGTCTTCCTCCCCATCGTCAGGTTGAGTTCGGTATTGATCTTGTACCGGGGGCTGCTCCTATTGCTCGGGCCCCCTACCATCTTGCACCTCCCGAGATGCAGGAATTGTCCAGTCAGTTACAGGAACTCTTGGATAAGGGTTTCATCAGACCAAGTTCTTCCCCTTGGGGAGCCCCGATTCTGTTCGTTAAGAAGAAGGATGGAAGTTTTCGATTATGTGTGGATTACAGAGAATTGAACAAAGTGACCATCAAGAACCGTTATCCTTTTCCACGTATTGACGATCTATTCGACCAACTCCAGGGTTCTAGCTACTACTCCATGATCGATTTGAGGTCCGGTTATCACCAGTTGCGCGTAAGGGAAGCTGACGTTGCAAAGACTGCCTTTCGTACACGTTATGGCCATTTCGAATTCTTGGTCATGCCTTTCGGTCTCACAAACGCACCGGCGGTTTTCATGGATTTGATGAACCGCGTTTGCAAACCATATCTTGACAAGTTCGTCATCGTGTTTATCGATGACATCCTGATTTACTCCAAGAACAAGACCGAACACGAGGAACACCTGCGTTTGGTTTTGGAACTTTTGCGACGGGAACAACTTTACGCTAAGTTCTCAAAGTGTGACTTTTGGTTACGCGAAGTTCAGTTCCTAGGACATGTGGTTAATGAACTAGGAATTTATGTCGATCCAGCTAAGATCGAAGCGATCAAGGACTGGGGAGCACCAAAGACGCCAACTGAGGTGCGGCAATTTCTAGGCCTTGCGGGCTACTATCGTCGTTTCATTAAGGGGTTCTCGAAGATCGCTCAACCCCTCACCACTCTTACTCAGAAGGATAGAAAATTCGACTGGGGTGAACCACAAGAGTCGGCATTTCAAGAACTGAAGTCTAAACTTTGTTCTGCTCCTATTTTGTCCTTGCCTGAAGGCCCTGATGATTTCGTTGTTTACTGTGATGCTTCTATTGATGGTCTCGGTTGCGTGTTGATGCAGCGCGAGAAAGTGATTGCGTATGCTTCTCGTCAACTCAAGGTGCACGAGAGGAACTACACCACCCATGACTTGGAATTGGGTGCAGTGGTTTTCGCGTTGAAAATTTGGAGACATTACTTGTACGGTACCAAATGCACCATCTACACCGATCACAAGAGTCTTCAACATATTTTCGACCAACAACATTTGAACACACGACAGCGTCGTTGGATTGAACTCCTGAACGACTATGATTGCGCCATTAAGTACCATCCTGGCAAGGCGAATGTAGTAGCAGACGCCTTGAGCAGGAAGGAATCAATTAATCCTCGTCGCGTTCGGGCGTTGCAGCTCACCATTCATTCCTCTCTACCTGACCAACTCCGTTCTGCTCAGTTAGAAGCTTTGAAGGAGGAAAACCTTAAAGCTGAGACTATGCACGGTGCCGACAAGCACCTCGAGCGAAGGCCTGATGGCCTGCACTACTTCGCAGAACGCATATGGGTTCCTTTATTCAGGGGACTTCGGGAGCTTGTCTTAGATGAGGCTCACAAGTCCCGGTATTCTATTCATCCTGGTTCGGATTAGATGTACCAAGATCTAAAGGTGCTTTACTGGTGGCCAAACATGAGGTCGGATATAGCCTCATACGTGAGCAAATGCTTGACCTGTGCTAAGGTCAAGGTAGAATACCAGAAACCGACGGGTCTCTTGCAACAACCTGAAATTCCGGAGTGGAAATGGGAACGGATTACAATGGATTTTGTTACGCAACTACCTAAGTCACCAAGCGGGAATGATAAGATATGGGTGATTGTTGATCGGTTGACGAAATCAGCCCATTTTCTCGCTATTAAGGAGACCGACACCATGGATCGTTTGGCTCGTCTTTATCTGAAGGAAGTTGTTTCTAAGCACGGGGTGCCGGTTTCTATTATTTCGGATCGTGACTCCCACTTTACTTCTCACTTCTGGAAGTCTTTGCACAAAGCTTTGGGTACTCAGCTGGACATGAGTACAGCTTATCACCCACAGACTGACGGTCAGAGTGAACGCACGATTCAAACCTTAGAAGACATGCTGCGAGCATGTGTGATCGATTTTGGCAAAGGTTGGGAAGCTCACCTACCGTTAGTAGAATTCTCTTACAACAACAGTTACCACACGAGCATCAAGGCAGCTCCGTTCGAGGCACTGTACGGGCGGAAATGCCGGTCTCCTCTTTGTTGGGCTGAGGTGGGTGAGAGTCAACTCACTGGGCCTGAGCTAGTGTACGAAACTTCGGAAAAGATCGTACAGATTCGTAACCGGTTGGCAGCGGCACGGGATCGGCAAAAGAGTTATGCTGATCAGCGTCGCAAGCCATTTGAATTCCAAGTTGATGACAAGGTACTTCTGAAAGTTTCACCGTGGAAGGGCGTCATACGCTTTGGGAAGCATGGCAAACTCAACCCTCGGTATGTCGGCCCATTTACAATTCTGGAACGGATTGGACCGGTGGCATATCGTCTTGATTTACCGACGGAGCTCGGCAACGTACATAACGTCTTCCATGTGTCCAACTTAAAGAAGTGTCTGGCGGACGAGTCTCTTATTGTTCCACTGGAAGAGATCAAGGTGGATGATCGTCTTCGGATTGTGGAGGAACCCGTTGAGATCCTTGACTACAAGATTCGTAGCCTACGTCATAGCAAGATTCGCGTTGTTAAGGTTCGCTGGAACTCGAACCGGGGACCAGAGTACACTTGGGAACGGGAGGATCAGATGAAGTCTAAGTATCCTCATCTCTTTCCTAAGGAAGCGTTCGAATCGAGATATGTTACCTCTGCAGCTGAATGAATCTCGGGGCGAGATTCCTTTTAACGTGGGGATGATGTGACAACTCGGGTAAATCTCATTCTTGGTTTCTATCTTTTGTCTGTTTCTTTTGTTATTCCTTTTGGTACTTGTGCAATTTTCGGGACGAAAATTCTTTTAACGTGGGGATGATGTGACACCCGGCAAATTCCGATTAACAACGTTGTCTAGATTAAAGTCTACCTTAGCGAGTCACGCGTATATTATACTTAACGGGGTTAGTTGAGTCGTGTTACGGTTCGGGAACTGTTAGTTTATTATAGAGGATCATTAGATGTTAGTCTAAAGACTCATTAGATGTCAGTCCTTAACCAAGTGTACAAAGGGTGACGATTCGTAGAATCGTCAGAGCATAGGGAACATACAAGTCTCGAGTCCCGGGAATCGGTGAACGAGTGTGAATATGTTTGTTTGCAAGTATTATGTGTTTACAATCATTATGTGACTTGTCGGTATGTGAAAATGTGTTAACATATGTTAAAACGGAGTTTAACGCGCCAAATATGCTGAACCAGGCCCTATAGGCGAATAGGATCTGTATTCGCCTATAGGAAGGGCGAATAGGGATTCACATGGGGCGAATAGACCCTAATCGCCCCTACTATAGGCGATTAGGAGCCCTATTCGCCTGATGCTGCTGCGTAATCGCCTATAACGTGCTGGACGACTAAAAACGCCTATAAATACAATACTTGACCTCCTAAACTTCATATTAATAACCCTAGTCGTCCCACAACTCGTCCCAACACACACACAACCTCTGGAACACGATTTTGGATCAAAATACAAGATTTCAAGCCTATTACATCAATCTATCATAAATCTAAGGTGTGGTTTTCATTCATGCAATCTTTAATAATGTTTTTATTGAATCCCTAATGGTCCAGACCTGTTTATAAACGTATGTGTCTTCTGAAATTCGTTAATAATCATTGTTAATTGGATTCTAGCTATTATGCATGTTGTATGTGTGTTTATGATTAAAAGATAGGGTTTTTGTGATTCAAGAAGGATTGTTAGCATGATATTAAGGTAGTTACAGATTGATGATGATAGCATGTTGATGAGATCTGAGTAATTGTTCATTAGGGTTACGGTTATGCATGTTAATGTGATATTTCATGCTATGTGTATTGTTTTTGGGATACGTGGTTGCATGCAGGGCTGATAGAACGAGGTTAAACGAAGGATTTTAATTGAAATATGTTTGATATAGTTGTTTGATTGATATTTGATGTTTACACACGTTCTGGATTTGATTTGGAGTGTTAAACGCGCGAAAAACCAGAACAGCTGTGCTATAGGCGAATAGGAACCCTAATCGCCTATACTATAGGCGATTAGGAGGCTATTCGCCTGATGGGATGCCCTAATCGCCTATAGTATAGGCGAATAGGAGCCTATTTGCCTTTACTTCATGCATTTACGATCCTAAATGCTAGTTAAGCCCTGAATTGCATGCTTTACGACGTAATCGCCTATAAACTTATGAATTGCATACCGCATGACCCTAATCGCCTATAGTATAGGTGATTAGCCTTCCTAAATGCCTGTTGACCCACGTAATCACTAGTTGACTTTTCCTAATCGCCTGTACTGCTGCTGTAAGTGTAATTTAGCATTTCGGGACCCGATTTGACACCTAGGAACATGCTAGGAACCCCGTAACATACCTAGTAACTTGGTAATATGTGCTCGGACTTGTTTATGTGATACTTGAACTACGTGCTACAACTTGTTGGACTTTAACGTATGTTAAGTGTGATTGCATGATTGTATGTTTGTGAGTGCAAGTATAACACGGGGAGTCTCGGGTCACCAATGGGATGTCGAGTCTTGTACATTGGGTTAATTTAACAGTCACGGTGTTTTCAAACGAACTTGGTTATGGTCTGGACATCTAGGGACTAACTAACCTACGGGTTACTAGTGTAAGTACTTGTAACTGTCATATGTTAGGTCGCCGCTTTACGGGGCTAGCATAGCTTGCTGATATTATTCGTATTTTGAAGTAACGCAACCTAAGGTGAGTTTATGGCCCCTCTTTTAACTGGTTTCACTTTTCGGGGGAGAAAACATGTGTTAAACTTATGTTTTGGTAACAACTGTCATACTATGGGTTTCTATGGTTTACTATACGATCTTTGGAAGTCCCGGGGGAAACCATGAATGTACGGGTTAGCACAACGGGGAAATGTGAATAGATCTATTGGGAGTAACCAACCCCGCTCGTCGGCTTGGAGGGCCGGGCGAGTGCATATTGTCTCAAACAGGAACAGGTTTACTATTCGGGCACAACATCTGGTTTGCGAGTTAGTAATGGTTTTCCAATCGTAGATGTAATAAAACATACGCCTAGCTAGCGTACTTGGTTTACAAATTGATATAGTATGGACAGGTTGAACTTGATACTTTGATTACAAAACTTGTGAACTCACCAGCATTTTTGTGCTGACGTAACTCTTACATGTTTTCTCAGGTCGCTAAGGTAGCACTATGGAACTAGGGCGCACGCATCTGCACGGCGTCTAGTTAGGGTTGCATGGTTTTCGAACATTAAATAATTTGGTTTACTTTTGGACTATGTTTGAGAATAAGCTTCCGCTGTATTTGTGGATTTAAACTATGTTTTTGAAATTGCATATGTTCATTTAGTTATGTTTATTGTGATCATTGACTTGGATCCTGGTTTGTCATGCGCCTCGCGGTAAAACTCCGCAAGTGGCTCCAAAAAGGATAAGAAAAGCTCTCCACTCGCCGGAGAAGTTACGGTGAAATGGACGAAAGACGAATTCCGTAAGTTTTGCCAACTTTATGGGACCCCGTCTTCCTATGAGCCAGAGATACTTGCGGAGGGTAAGACTATACTATAGCCACCTACTGAAAAGATAGGTTTTTATGCTGTGTATTTTCGTGATTGTAATCTTAGGCTTCCAATAACCAGGTTTTTGGATTCTTTTTATAGAAGTGTTGGGTAGTCACCGAAACCAGGTGCACCCCGGGTTGATGTCTCAGTTGCTGTTTTTTGAATTTCGCTGTCGTGCGCAAGGGATTGAACCGGACATTGACATGTTTTATGTTTTCTACACCCTTTCTGCTTATAAAAGCTGGTTTTCTTGTCGCCCGTGACATGGGGTGCCGCCATGCGCTAGGTCGGGTGTCAAGAGCTTCCGCGAGTGGAAACCTAATTTTTTCTAGGTTGCGGAGGTTGTGGTGCCCTTGAAGATGCAGCGGAGATGTATTGACCAGGAATTTGAGAAGGTTGAACTTATTGAGTATGAGGATAAGGATTGGTTTAAAGCGTTGACCAGCCACCCTGTTGATGTTTGTTCTGTTCACGAGACTACTCTGGTTATCACTTGCATGAGCATAAATTATACTGCTGAGGATGGCAAAGGTAAATGTCACTCCGCGCCCCCTATTTTGTCTGTTTTTGTTGGTCCCCTTGCGTAGCTCATGTGTCATGTTATTCTTTGTAGATGATGAGAGTTTGTACTCTGTGGTGTTGGGCGGGGACAATATGGGGTTTGTTTTACGCGAGCTAGTGGAGGTAGAGCTGTATGTATTGGAGAAGTCATGGGATACTTTGTTGCCCCTGAAAGTTCGTCCGTCTCTGCAGCCTAAGGCAGCCACGCAGTTGGTGACTGGCTAAATAGGTGCTCCTTCTTCACCTCCTCTTGATGTTTCCCCCGTAAACATGTATATGCGTACGGGGTATCCGTTTATTGTTATTTCGAGTGATGAGTTGCATTGTTTGAGTAATTCCTCATCCACGTATGTTTCTCCCACAGGTAGCGGTGGCAAGGTGCCCTCTCCTGTCTTTGCGCAGGTGGATACAGATGAAGAGACTGAAGATGATGACTATATAGTGAAGAGGGTGCCGCGCAAGAAGAATGTTGATGGTGGTAGTACAGATGGTGAAGACTTTTGCTTTATTTTGAACCGCCTTGTGGTGAGTCGCTACCTTCAGAATTATAACCCGATTGAACATGGTTATGTTGAACTTTCAGATGCTTTCACGCATGAGGAGCCGGCCACCATTGACTTAACTGAAGCGGTTAAAGATGCTCCAGTGGTCAAGCCTGTTGTTGCGGAGTCTTCTAAGTCTGCGTTGATCCCGGAGTTGACAGGATTGATATATGAGGTGCAGGAGCCCAAGGAGGCTACATCTAAACGCTCACGATCTAAGCGTCGATCTGCTGATAAAGTGTTTGCTGGAAGTTTGTCATCTCCCGTGTCAAAGAAAATTCGGTTGGATGCTCTTTTTCACAACGCCGAGGATGATTTACTTGGTGAGTGCCTTTTTGTGTCATATTCTAGCTGATTGTGTTTACTTATTTTGTTTTCTGCGCAGCTTATCTGATTGCGGAGACTGCTGAAGGAAGGGGTCAAGAGACCGTGGTGACCGCATAATTTACTGAAGGATTTATTATCAATCCCTTGGAAAGACAGAAGTTACCATCCCCCCTGGCGCGTCCACCTACTCCGTCTATTAGGTCACCTCATCGCGATCCTATGCCGCTATCAAATACACCGCCTCGGGACCCTACACCCCCGACGTCTCTGCCTCCAGTTTATCCAAGTCCCCCACCGTCTCCTCCTCCTACCGCTGTCGTTAATATTGACGAGCCTTGGAGGTTAGATATGGGGGAGATTCAGGATAGTGTTGTGTTGGAGGAAAATGTGGAGGAGCAGGTGTTAGAGATCAATGATTTTGTAGATGAGGAAGTAGGGAAGAAGATTGTCTTGGTGTGTGTTGCGGGCTATTCTGGTGGCGCTGAGTGTATCCCTTACCTACATATATTCCACCCAAAGGATGCTGGTAAGGCTTTTGTGCCGGAGTGGGTTCTTACCCATGGCAGCCGGTTTTCTGATTTAGAGAGTTGCCGAGAATTTCTTGGTAATTACATACCACCGGCTGAACATGTTTTCCAGAGAACCTGTGCCCGCAACAACTTGCTAGAGGATAATGTTGCCAGTTTGGCTAACTTCCTGTCTACTTCGGTTGAGATTGTGCGCGAATGGGGCGCGCTCTCTCATGATAGGGAATATTCCATGGAAGAGAAGGCGAAGTTTGAGGAGGAAAGGCGTTTGTTTGTGCAGGAACGTGAAGAGCAGGTTTGTGCTCTCAAGTTGGCTAAATGGGATTCTGTGACTTTTAGGGAGGAGAGGGATAAGGCCAAGAAACTGCTATCTGAACGAGAGGCATAGTGGAAGGAAGCCTGTGCTATGACCAACCATAAACTTGAAGCTGCGGCTGAACGTGAGCGCCAGGCTAAGCAAGGTTAAAGTGAGGCTTCGCAGGAAAACTTGCGCCTGCTACAGGTCATAGAGCAACGAGACGTTTCTTTGAACTCTGCTCGCGAACTGCTGAATGCCAAGGAGGATGAACTGGCCAAAATGAAGCGAAAGGTCGCAGAATTGGAGACTGAGCAGATTAAGCTCGCCAAGGAGAAAGCTGATGTTGACGGTGAACTCTTGGATGTGCGGGATGAGGCCCGCATGCTACAAGAGGACCGTAAATGGTTATTCACCAGGTGCATTCCAGAGGTAAGTTTTGGAGTTGTTTATTTATTTTGCATTTTCCTCATTCATCTCTTTATGTGTATTTGGTGTTTGCAGTTCGATCACTATTGCAAAAATGATGATGAAGTGCGCAAAGCAGTGGTTGGTGTGACGGCCACAACCAAGCTCGTTTGGCGTAAAGCGGAGTTTATAGAAGGTTACCAACATGCAAAGGATGGCAAAGCTTTGGAGGACTTCGCACTGTACAAGAAGGATCTGGAAGCCGTGCGTATAAAGAAAAGAGCATAATATAACGACCTTGAGCTTGGGCTTGTGGAGTTTGTGGTGAGCGATGAGCAGCGCCCGACCGTGCATGAATTAAGGGACTCCTTTGAGAAGCAAGGTTTGATACATGCAAGATTCAGCAGGAGATGACTGATGCGCAGAAGGCTGATGCGGGGGAAGGGGATCATCCGGAGGCCAGAGAGAAGTTGGACTTGTCTAGGTCCGATGATGATTATGATGATGATTTCAGTGGCTCCCCCTTCGCCAGCAAAGTTGAGTGACAGCGTGCCGTTTTACATGTGTACTTGATTGTGAATGTTTAAAACTATGTTTAACATTTTGTGCCCACTTGTTGGCGTTACGATTTGTGTCTGAATGATTTATGCACAGTTTTTATTTATTCGTATCACATTTGTGTTTTTAATTATGTCACACATGTTTGTTTGCAACGTTATGTATGAATACAATGTTAACTGGGAAGTGGGAGAAAATGCTTTATGTTCTCAATGCTTGGGTGCGTTGGCGTGGAGCGACATGGTTGCTGTGTGAACCATAGTCATAGCTTTAAGGTCACTGATTATTTGATAAGATATTTAAGCGTGTCGTTGCGCAGACATGTGTTTCTGTTGTACTTTGTTGTACAACTTGCTTTTGTTTGGCATGTTGCCCTGCGCGTCAGTTTAATGTTTTATTTTACTATACAACGTAGTTTAGGCGGCATGTTATTATGCGTGTTAGTTTAATGTTGTATTTTACTATACAACGTAGTTTAGGCGTCATGTTACTATGTGCTTTTAGTTTTAGGGTTGCATTTTACTATGCAACTTAGTTTATAGAGTGGCATTTTACTATGAAACTTAGTTTAGGGTTGCATTTTGCTATGCAACTTAGCTTATAGAATTGCATTTTACTATGAAACTTAGTTTAGGGCAGTATTTTTCTACGTAACTTAGTTTTAGGGTTGCATTTTCCTATGCAACTTAGTTTACGGGTTGCATTTTACTATGCAACTTAGCTAATGGAATTGTATTTTACTATGCAACTTAGTTTAGGGTTGCGTTTTGCTATGCAACCTAGTTTTAGGGTTGCATTTTTCTATGCAACTTAGTTTATGGAGTTACATTTTACTATGCAACTTAGTTTTAGGGTGTGTTCCGTGAGGTTTCGGTGGTCACATGCGGGCTGGGCTAGTTGCTAAGATACAATAAATGACAAGAGTGTGATCATTAAAAGTAAAAAAAAGGAACTGTTTTCATTCATCGATACCGGCTAAGTATCCTTCGTTAGAATAAAAGGATTTACATATAACACTTTCTTAGTTGTGCCGCATTCCAAGTTCATGGCACAACTTTGTTATCCAAAGTCACCAGCTTGAACGCCCCTTTCCCCAGGACTTCCGCTATGCGGTAGGGTACTTCCCAATTGGGTGTAAGTTTTCCTTGCGGAACTGTGCTGCTTGCTTCATTGTTTCGAAACACGAAGTCTCCTTCTTGGAAGAGGTTGAGCTTGACCTTAGCGTTGTAGTACTGCTCAAGTTGCTTCTTGTAGTTGTCCTCTTTAACCCGGTCATGTCTCTGCGCTCTTCCAGGAGATTGAGGTTTGGGCGTAGCTCAGTGTCATTTTCTGCGCGGCGTGTGGAGAGGACTCTGGCGAAGGGGAGGCTGATCTCCGTCGGTATCATGGGTTCTGAACCATATGTCAGGGTAAATGGGGTTTCACCGGTGCTAGTTTTTGTATGTGTACGGTATGCCCATAGCACGTTGGGCAACTCCTCCGCCCATGCTTTCCCATTGGTCCCCAACCTTGATTTGATTCCTTCCACCAAGCTCCTGTTTACTCTTTCTACATGGCCATTACCCTGCGGGTGGGCGACCGAGGTGAAGACTGGTTGAATATGTAGATCATCGTACCATTTAAGCAGTCCTCGGTCCGCGAATTTGGTGCCATTGTACATGATGATGGTGAGCGGGAGGCTGAAGTGGTAGATGATGAATTCCCATATGAACTTTTTCACTTGGGCTGGTGTGATTTCTACCAGTGGCTTGGCCTCTACCCAATTTGTAAAGTAGTCGATGCCGACCACTAGATATTTTCTTTTTCCGGTCGTCATTGGAAATGGTCCCACAATATAAATCGCCCGTTTTCGGAACGGCCAAGTAGAGGTTACTGAGATTAGTTCATTTTTAGGGCATAGGGTGTTGGGCGCATGGGGCTGGTTGTGGTCTAATCAAGCAAACCAGGCGCCTAGCTTTGACCAAAGCCAGGAGCTTTGGCCTTTTTTTTAAAAAAAAATAATAATTTGTTTTAATTCATTTTAAATACTTGTTCTTGATAAAAAAAAATTAATTTTAATTCATTTTAAAATGTTTTTAGTTGTTCCCAATCCAACAAAATTCGTTTGAGGTATTTTGGGTCGTTTATTGCTCATTTGTGTTTTTTGGTAGAAACATTCGAGTTTATACAACTTTCATGAATCATTGTACGTGGTGCTCCGACTATACATTCGATACCCATATTTTTTCAAAACACAATTTTGCATGTCTAATCGACATGATGGCTTTTTGGACTCTGTTTGACGCGTTTCAGAATGTTTAATTGATCGTTTGTTGTTTTCAGAAGTCACATCCGATCAATTAAAACGTACCGATACGCGAATCCTTTGTGTGATTATACTCGTGTTCAGCCTTTAAAGAATTATAAAATCATTTTACTAATTCCCGATTCTTAATACTTTCATAAATCATTTTACTAATTTCCGATTCTTGATACTTTCATAAATCGTTTGTCAAATCATAACCATCATCATCATTACATCCTCAAAACAGAAATAGAATAACAATAAATAAAATAATAATAAAAAAATCATTGCTCCAACATAACTTCCACCAGCTTGAGATATGAGTTTGATTAGCTTAAATTTCTCTGATCCATGGTATTACTATTTTAATTATTATTATTATTATTATTATTATTATTATTATTATTATTATACAATAACAATGATAGACTCTTTTACTTGAGAAGAAGAATAAATAACGGTGGAAATGGAATTTGAATTGGAATTTGAATTAATGTTTGGAATTAGAGTGGACAAACCGAGGCCTAAAGTGAATCCGTTTGGTGATGGTAAACCTAGAGAGGTTTTGCTTCAGGAGAAAGGTGTGGATTATCGGAATTGAATACTTAGAGATGACACGCGAAACTTTATACTCCAAGCGGATCCCTTGATTTCCAACTCACCTCCCGTAGAACATAGTCCTCTACAAAGTTTGATCAATTCGCGTTTTTCACTTATTTAATGAAATTTAACGCGCACACATCATTCGAATTGGTTTTTTATTTTTTCTAAAAGTAGAAAAAACTAGAACAACATTAACAAGTAACAAAAATATTGTAGAACAAATGAAGAAAGTGTTCCTCTCTGTTACCAAGCATGTCAAGAAATGATAATTTTCAAATATTGCAGATTAAGGTCTTCATTAGTACTTAACGGTGGTGAACAGTTGTTAGGAATTGAATTCTTAGAGATGATAAAGGATAATGAATATTAATGTTGTATTTTTCCCGGAAGTGTTGAATCAGTGTGTAAAACTGTCATCCCACAATAACATAAAATTATATTGGTGACCATAGTAAACATGAAACATCTATATCTATATCTATATCTATATCTATATATATAATTGTGACGACCCGGAAAATTTTTCTTCTTATTTGTTTTTCCTCCTCGACTTCGGGAAATTTTCGGGACGAAAATTCTTTCAACAGGGGGATGATGTGACACCCGGCAACTTTCGGTAACTAACTTTTGAAAACTTAGTAAGTCTACCTTAGCGAGTCGCGCATACGTTACACATAACAAGGTCGGTCGAGTCGAATCGCACATCATTAGGGTTTTAACATACGCAAGTCTCGGGTCCCGGGAATTGGTGATCGGGCGGGAACGTGTCATTTATCATGCATTATATGTTTACAATCATTATGTGACTTGTCGGTATGTGAATATGTGCTAACATGTGTTAAAACGGGGTTTAACGCGCAAAACACACCAACACAGGGGTTACAGGCGATTAGGCTTGCCTAATCGCCTATATAGGGGCGAGTAGGAGGGGCTTAATGGCGAGTAGGGGCTAATCACACAACTGTTCATGCGATTAGGCCCCAATCGCATGAACAGTCATGCGATTAGGCTCCCTAATCGCGTATAAGTCTGCATACTCGCATGATACGTGCTGGACGACCAAAAACGCCTATAAATACCACCCTTGACCTCCAAAACATCATTTGTGCAACCCTAGCCGTCCCATAACATAACCCAACACACAAACACCCTCTGGAACTCGTTTTTGCATCAAAATCACCATTTTCAAGCTTATTCCATCATCACCTCTTGATTACAAGGTGTGTTCTTCAAACCCAAACCTTTAAATGATTATGTTTTACTCCCTAAACGTCCAGACCTGACTGATAAATGTTTTTATCTTTGAAAATCCATTTAAAACCGTTTTTAAACAAACCCACACCTTTACATGTGTTATATGTGTTATATATGTTTAAAGATAGGATTTTTAGGATTGAATCATGGTTGTTCTTATGTTATTATGATGTTTATTGCTGATATAAGTTAGTGTGATGATATTCTAGGAGTTTGAATGGTTTTGGTGGTGTATTGTTGTTACTTGATATTTTGACCCATTTGAAGGATTTTGAATGATTAAGGATGATATGAAATATGTTGTTGAATGAATGATGTTAGGGTTTGTTATAGGATGATGCTAGAACAGTAGGATGCTATCGGACAACGTGGTTATGTGATTTAATCTGGATATTTGCTATTTAGGGCAAGTTCTTGCATGTTGATGTGATGTTTACATGCTAAGTTGCCATTTTGGGAAAACGCTCGCATTCGGGACTGTTAGAATGATGAAAACTTAGGGGTTTTGCTTGAAATATGTTTGTTAATGTGTTAGGATGATTATTGGATGTTTTTGCATGTTTCGGATTTGATTTGGAGCGTTAAACGCGCGAAATTGCATTGTACAGCTACAGCAGGCGAGTAGCACCCTAATCGCATGATGCTATAGGCGATTAGGGGTGTAATCGCCTGAAGGGAAGCCTACTCGTGTGTACATATAGGCGATTAGCCTTGTAATCGCCTGTTGACCCACCCTAATCACGTGTTGACTTTTTCTAATTGCTAGTTTGATTCCTAATCGCGTGTAATGCTGCTGTATGTATATTTTAACATCCCGGAACATGATTTGACGCCTAGGAACATGATAGGAACCCCGGGATTCACCCAATGACTTAGTAACACGTGTTCGGACCTGTTTATGCGTTAATCGGATCTTATGCTAGACTAGGTGAACTGTTGCGCGTATTAAGTGTTTAATTGCTTATGTGGCATGTTGTCTTGTATTTATCTAACACGTGGAATGTCGGGTCACCAATGGGATGTCGAGTCTTGTCTTACGTTGTCTGGTTGTCGGTTAAACATGCTTTTCGGACACATAATGGTCATGGACTGGACTTAGGGACTAATGAACCCGATGGGTTGTTAGTCTAACTTGACACATATCTTATGATAGGTCGCCAATAGTTGGGGCTATCATATCTCACAGACGGTTTACTCATATCACGCATACGGTTTACTCTTAAACGGAATACGCAACTTAAGGTGAGTTCACGGCCCCACATTTTACAGTTTTTACTTTCGGGGTGAGAAACATGCTTACAAACTCTTTTATGACTTATGACTCTTTATCACGTTATACTATGGCTCACTTATCGTACTATACGGATCATTGAAAATCCCTAGAAACCACAAACATGGGTATATGGCGGGGAAATATGGATAGCGCTATTGGGGACTGACAAACCCCACTCGACGGCTGGAGGCCGGGCGGGTGCATATTGTCTCTAACATAATTAAGGGTAACACTCGGCTCAGTCAGTAATGGTTTCACCCGTATGAGTATCTCATTCTGCGCCGGTGGTTGGCGTTCTCATTCTGCGCCGGTGGTTGGCGTTCTCATTCTGCGCCTGGATTGGCGTTCTCATTAGCATAGTAGTAATTGTGATGGTAACATTTTTGAAGGATCACTGTAAACGTTTAATTAAAACCTGTGAACTCACCAGCATTATATGTTGACTCTTTTAGCATGTTTTCTCAGGTCGCTAAGGTAGCAGCTGTCGGATAGGCGCACATGGTCGCACTGGAGTCGTCTCGCGTCTAGGGTCTCATCTGCACGTTTTGGAATCATGAACTTTTGAATTTATGTTTTATTTATGCATGACTTTTGTAAACTTTAAATGCTTCCGCACTGTTGAATGTTGGTTTTAAACTTATGCATGGTTTTGTTTACGTATGTTTTTACATTTAGACGTCGTTTATTGTGACCGTTGACTTGGATCCTGGTGTGTCACACGCCTCGCGGTAGGACTCCGCAGGTGGAAATTTGAGGGTGTGACAATAATAAACCAAAGCCATTTTAATAACATGACACTCAAAGAGGGTATTTTCTTCATTGAGTGTGCCATGTGTCATCTCATGTGGCAAGGGCTTTATTTTAGGAAAATAATAATTTAAAATTTAAAAACAAAATTAGATTTTTATCTCTATTGTTTTCTCCCATAACTTTTAAACGTTAATATCTTTTATATACGAGATTTCTTAAAGAAAAAATTACACCAAATTAACGAGCGTTTTATTATCTTTCCAACGGGTACCATAGTGCTATATAAAAAACGGAACCATAGTGCTATATAAAAAACGGAGAAAAAAACGACTATTTTTTTTGTGTGGTTTTGTTCATACAGGAAAAAAACACAAAGTGTTCATGTTATTCATTAATCATGTATAAGCAAGTCATTAGTTATGTTCAAACCAGTAAATATGATTTTTATTTACAACATGTGTTAGCATTGGAGTTGTACATTGTTTTAGGTTAGGTTTTAATATTAGAGTTATACAGTGTTTAAGGTTATGCACTAACATTGAAGATACATTGTTAATTGTTTTAGGTTAAGTGCTACCCGAAGCTTTCCTGCATGTAACTGTAAAACGCATCAGTCTATTTCAGGTGTAAAATTGATATTTCAAATTAGATTTCTCAACCAGGGATGCTCCCGGGATATATTAGTTTAAAAAAAATTGTGGGTTTGGGTCGGGCCTGGGATTAGGTGATACCCGACCCAATTACCTTTTTTTTTATATTAGAATATGATAACTTATGGCAGAGATTTGTTTAAAATAATAATAATAATAATAATAATAATAATAATAATAATAATAATAATAATAATAATAATAATAATAATAATAATAATAATAATAGGGAAAATGGCCAAAATAGCCCGTTGACCGTGTATTTTGCACAAATAGCCCTCTCCACCCTCTTTGGAGAGACGGGACACGGCTCCCAACGAGCCTGAACCCTCTTCCGAGAGGCTTCCCATTTCAGCCAACAGAGGACCGCCACGTGTCGTTGTTGATCCCGAGACAGACCTTTCTCTCTCCTGAACCCCCTTTCTCTCTCCTGAACCCCCTTTCTCTCTCCTGAACCCTCTTTCTCTCTCCTGTGACGTCTCGGAAGACGCTTCCGGTGACGTCTCGGAAGACGTCTCCGGTGAGGTCTCGGAAGACGTCTCCGGTGAAGACGAAGAACAAGAAAAAAACAGTAAACTTCGTCGGAGAAGACGGAGAACTCACCGGAGAAGACGAAGAAACAAGAATCAGTACACCAGCAGGGTCACCGGACCGGTGACCGGAACCGGCGCCGCCGCCCTTCTGTTTCCGGCGAACCACCCTGGTCGGCTTTCCGTTCTGGTTAAAGCGAATCAGACAGTCACCGAGTATGGTGACTGTCACCGGTGACCATCTCAGGCCGCCGCCACCTTATCTTTTCCGGTAAGTTACTTCTCCCCGGTTAAGCCATCTCTTCGTTTATTATAATAATCGGACAGTCACCGGTTTAGGGTGACTGTCGTGCGCCTGCTATAACCCCAAACCATTCTTATGTTCCTGATTTGTATATCGGATAACACAACCCCTTGAACTTGCCCTTCGATTCTCCGGAGAGTTCTCCGTCTTCTCCGACGAAGTTTACTGTTTTTTTCTTGTTCTTCGTCTTCACCGGAGACGTCTTCCGAGACGTCACCGGAGACGTCTTCCGAGACGTCACCGGAAGCGTCTTCCGAGACGTCACAGGAGAGAGAAAGAGGGTTCAGGAGAGAGAAAGGGGGTTCAGGAGAGAGAAAGGGGGTTCAGGAGAGAGAAAGGTCTGTCTCGGGATCAACAACGACACGTGGCGGTCCTCTGTTGGCTGAAATGGGAAGCCTCTCGGAAGAGGGTTCAGGCTCGTTGGGAGCCGTGTCCCGTCTCTCCAAAGAGGGTGGAGAGGGCTATTTGTGCAAAATACACGGTCAACGGGCTATTTTGGTCATTTTCCCATAATAATATTCATTAATCATATATTGGCAAGTCATTAATTATGTTGTCATATTAGATATTTTTTATGTCATATTAGATATTTCAACACGGGACGCTCTCTAACAGGTAATTGCTATGTTTTCTTTTTCTACCATATTCTGAAATAGCTCAAATCTTATTGTATGCAGTTAAAGACCTTTGACTGAATGTATTGGTGCTAAACAATCTTTGTTCCCTTGAAGTGTTTGGGATCTTAATATTTTGTTTTAGATATTGATGTTGTAAGGTGAAATGGATCTTTTGGTATATTTTTTTTAAAAGTATCTAATGTAAGTTGATACATAGATGTCATTTTTATAGTTTAGATACTTCTAATTTTATTCACTTTACTTAGATTTCTCAACCCGGGACGCCCCCAGGGTATAAGCTAGTGTTAATTATAAAACCAAACCGATATAGTTTATAATATCAATTTTCAAACGTATCGGTTTTCATCCGATGAGATTTTTTTTTCTTTTAACTGGTTTCTAATCTGAACCGTTTTGCTAATTTGGTTTTGACTTAATCCAAACCGATCTCCTGATGGAGAAGATAATGAGGCTGACGGCTGTTGATGCTCTTCTCTATTTTAACCAGCTCTTTTTCTAAGTTACACACTCAAAGGTTTTTTAAAACGTATTCTTTCATGATCACATTATTTCAAAAACAATGTACAGTTATTCGAATATCATAGTTTGTTAATTGAATTAATATTAATAATAATATAATTAATTCATTATGTAAACTACAAGTTTGAAAATTGAGACACAAGTTTTGTCGTGCAAGTGGGCGTGGCCCATATCAAAAAATCAGGTTTGACGTGTTATCGTACTCATTCACCAAATCATTTTTTAACCATACGATAACTATATGAGATGTCCCTTTCTCTTAATTAGAGTCCCCTTAGGTTTAGAATATATAAAACTAGTTTTTATCCCGGGAGCGTTCCGGGTTGAAATATCTAATATAACATAATAAAATATATTATTATTATTATTATTATTATTATTATATTTATTATTATTATTATTTTAAAAAAATCTCTGCCATAAGTTATCATATTCAAATATTAAAAAAAATGAATTTCTACGCCGGGGTATAAATCTAGTGTCATTACAAATGAATTCGGAAGTTTGTAATCGATCATTCTAAAAATAACTAACATGAAATAAGAAAAAAAAGTTAATTATTGAAATATCGAACGCAATTAGTCTAATGGATATGTGATGCGTTAAAAAATTCATGGGTATATGATCGGGTACGTAGTTCGGGTATTTGGGTATGTTGTTTCGGGTAATCGGGTCGGGTATCACCAGACCCGACCCAAACCCACAATTTTTTTAAACTAATCCCAAACCCGACACAATACCTGTCGGGTTACAAAAAATAGTCATTTTTTTCTCCGATTTTTATATAGCACTATGGTACTCTTTGGAAAGATAATAAAACGCTCGTTAATTTGATGTAATTTTTTTCTTTAAAAAATCTCGTATATAAAAGATATTAACGCTTAAAAGTTATGGGATGAAACACGAGAGATAAAATAATAAAGGTTTAATATTTAGATTTAGTAGATTATGTATTTAATAGATTAGGTTAAATCATATTTATTTCTTTTTTTTAATTGGTTTATAGTTGCCACATCACATCCTATGTGGCATCTCTCAAAGAAGAGATTGCATAAGAGTATGACATGTAGGATTAATCCCTTTGCAATATATATATATATATATATACTAGCTTATATCCCGGGAGCGTCCCGGGTTGAGAAATCTAAGTAAAGTGAATAAAATTAGAAGTATCTTAACTATAAAAATGGCATCTATATAGCAATTACCTGTTGGAGAGCGTCCCGGGTTGAAATATCTAATATGACATAATAAAATATCTAATATAACAACACTAGTTTTTATCCCGGGAGCGTCCCGGGTTAAAATATCTAATATGCCATAATAAAATATCTAATATGACAACATAATTAATGACTTGCCAATATATGATTAATGAATATTATTATTATTATTATTATTATTATTATTATTATTATTTATTTTAAACAAATCTCTTTTATAAGTTATCATATTATTATTTTAAAAAATTCATGGGTATCACTTAATCTCAGGCCCGACCCAAACCCATAATTTTTTTTAAACTAATCCTAAACCTGACACAATACCTGTCGGGTTACAAAAAATAGTCGTTTTTTTTCTCCGTTTTTTATATAGCACTATGGTACTCGTTGGAAAGATAATAAAACGTTCGCTAATTTGGTGTAATTTTTTTCTTTAAAAAATCTCGTATATAAAAGATATTAACGTTTAAAAGTTACGGGAGAAAACATTAGAGAGAAAATAATAAAAGTTTAATATTTACATTTAGTAGATTAGGTATTTAATAGATTAGGTTAACCATATTTAAACCATATTTATTTCTTTTTTTTAATTGGTTTAGAGTTGCCACATCACATCCTATGTGGCATCTCTCAAAAGAGAGATTGCATAAGAGTATGACATGTAAGATTAATCACTTTGCAATATATATATACTAGCTGATTACCCCGGGAGGGTCCTGGGGTTGAAAAATCTAATTTTACGTGATAACCTATTGCAAATGGCTCAAGTTAACTAACCATAAAATCTCTTAATCATTGCATGTTCATAGTATTCTAATCAGTAATAACTCATATTCCCTAATCTAAGACTTAATCAGTAATCATCTAAAGAATCACTTATAATTCTTAACCTAATCAAATAAACAAACACTTAAGTTGGAAATTGTAACCATTGCATCTCATTATGCCACGTGGCATAATCAAGAGATGGTTGAGGCCACAATTGAACGCCACGTCAGCAACTATCAATTCTTCCTGGGAGCGTCCCGTGGTTGAAAAATATTACCATTCTAATAATACTAATACTAATAGTAATAATTATTACTCTTGTAATTAAATAAATAAAAAATAACCTTGCTATAAGCTGACATCATGTGTTGCAGTGTTGTGCGATTCCTTCTTCTAGCTTCTCTTGATGAAGTATACCTAGTAAATTCCAATGATAACATGGCGATTGGGCTGATTTTCAACATCGTAGATAAGAACCTGGTTTAAAAGAAAAAACATGATTAATGAATAACAGGAACACTTTGTGTGTTTTTTTTCTGTATGAACGAAACCCACAAAAAATAGTCGATTTTTTCTACGTGTTTTATATAGCACTATAGTACTCGTTGGAAAGATAATAAAACGTTCGTTAATTTGGTGTAATTTTTTTCTTTAAAAAAATCTCGTATATAAAAGATATAAACGTTTAAAAATTATGGGAGGAAATATGAGAGATAAAATTTTAAATTTATTTTTAAATTATTTTTTCCTAAAATAACTCAATTTAATTAAAAAAAAGAAATAATTCAAAAACACAAAAAACACTCAATTATTAAGCCACGTGACACTCTCAAGGAGAGGTTGAGGCCTCCATTGCACGCCACGTCAGCATATACGTTTTCTTTTATATATATTAATAGATATAGATATAGATATAGATAGATATATAGATATAGATATAGATACTTAACGAAAGTGTTATCATAGTCAAATTAGCGATCAATGGTGCTACCAAACAGTAACTAACTCAATAATATACCACTTCAAAAGTTATTATGAACATGGACAATAAAATGCACTTTTAATAATGAAAGCGTAATATATATATATAAAAAATAATAATAACTAGTTTAATTTGTTATCATAATAGACTTAAAGTCGTTATGTTCAAAGTTCAATAATTAATACTTGTAGTTTACCTTTTATTTATGTAATCCCTAATTTTGAAAGTTGGTTTTTTTAATAACATTAGGAAATTCAATCACCAGCATAAAAGTTAAGTGTTGCAACAATATATCTAAGGATATCGTGTTACAGAGGCTATACTATATGTTTTATTCAACAAACAAACATATAATTTAATATATATGTAAAAAACTAATGGATCTAAAATATAAACCACAAATAACCAACAATACTCAAGAACATAAAGAACACAAGCTGTATAGCGACAAAAACAGTGACCAAAACTTTTATTAGTTATCCAACCCAGAAAACACCCCCAGAACCCTGTAAACTCACAAACGTGAGTTCACTAAAGATAGACAGATAACTGTCAATAATCAGCTGATGATAATCAGCTGATGATAAGAGTACAAGACAAGAAATAAGGAGATTACAGAGATAAAGGGCATACAACCTGATACAAACCCTAATCGCCCAGACGAACAGAGAGAAAATAAGAAAAAGATAATAACAAAATGAGGTGTGTACAACGAATGATCTGGAACCCTAGATCTTATATCAGCTCGTACAACGAGTTGCAGATTAGTCCTCAGAATATTGCACAAAAGCCCACAAAGTATCCATATAGTACTCCGGTAACCCTGAGCTTTATAGACCTGTACAAAATTAACCTGTAACATCATAAAGGCAACAAACAACTTATTTAACGTGTGATATTTCAACATCCCCCCTTTGTTTGATTGCCAAACATGTCAAATAGTCTCAACTTCTCACATAAAAGATTATGCTGATTCACATTCAAACCTTTGGTAAGAATGTCAGCAACTTGAGAATCAGAATCAACTTTAACAGTCTCAACAAACCCACTTGACACTTTTTCCCTTAAAAAATGTAAATCAATCTCAAAATGTTTACATTTTTCATGGAAAACTGGATTAGCTGCAATGGATATAGCAGCTTTGCTATCTGAATACAGTCTAACAGGAAGATCACATTTTACTCCTAACTCTTTAAGCAAATTTACAACCCAGACTAACTCACAAGTTGCCGAACACATAGCACGATATTCTGCTTCGGCTGTAGACCTAGAAACCGTACTCTGTTTCTTGCTTTTCCAGGCAATTAGACAATTACCCAGAAAAACACAATATCCAGTTACGGATTTTCTAGTTTCTAAGCATTTAGCCCAGTCAGAGTCGGCATATGCTCTCACAGAAAAATGGTTTCCCTTTTTATAAAGAATACCTTTTCCTGGGGATTGCTTTAGATACCTTAGTAATCTAAGAGCAATCTTCATATGCAACTCTTTTGGTTTGTGCATAAATTGACTTAGAAACTGAACTGAATAACTTATATCAGGTCTAGTTATAGACAAGTAAATCAACTTCCCAATCAACTTCTGATAACCTGTGATGTTATCAAGAAGTTTTGAATCTTTTGAAGTTTTATTAGTCACAATAAAACTTTGTTCAATGGGAGTGTTGATTGGTTTACAACCAAGATACCCAAACTCATTTAAGAGTTCAAGGCAATATTTTCTCTGTGATAAACATATATCCTGACCATTATATAACACCTCAATACCCAAAAAATATTTCAAAATTCCCAAATCTTTGATTTGAAAATTTTGACTTAGAAAACTTTTTATCTCATTTATTTCAGACATGTTATCACCAGTAACTATAATGTCATCCACATAGACCAACAATATGATAAAAGAATTGTTTTTAGACCTAACAAACAAAGAATGATCACAGCAGCTTTGAACAAAACCAATACTAACAAGAACATTAGTTAGTTTTTCATTCCACTTCCTAGGTGCTTGTTTAAGTCCATAGAGGGACTTAACAAGCTTACATACTTTACTGTCATTTCCAGTAAAATATCCTTCTGGAAGTGTCATGTATACATCTTCAGTAATAGAACCATAAAGAAAGGCATTATTGATGTCTAGTTGGTAAAGAGTCCACCCCTTTTCCACAGCTAGACTAATAACTGTTCTCACAGTTATCATCTTGACTACTGGAGAGAATGTCTCTCCAAAGTCAATTCCTTCCCTTTGGTTATAGCCTTTGGCAACTAGCCTGGCTTTATATCTCTCAACCTCACCACTAGCCTTATACTTCACCTTGAAGACCCATTTACAACCAATAGGTCTTCTTCCAGGTGGTAAGTCAACTATTTCCCAAGTTTTATTCCTATTGAGGGCTTCCATTTCAGCATTCATAGCCTCTATCCATTTAGGATTAGTGGCAGCCTCTCTATAGGTACTTGGTTCAATAGTCTTATTTAACATTGCTACAAAAGACTTATTATCTACAGACAAGTGAGAGTAATTAACAACTTTTTCTACCCCATACTTAACCTTCCCTTCTACTATGAACTCATCAAACCTTCTTGGCAAGGTAGAGTTCCTATGAGACCTTCTAAGACTACTATCAATCCTATTTCCCTCAGGAGTTAGATTCTCAGCATTTGAACTCTCAACACTGGGTTGAGTAGTCCCTTTATACCCTGTACTACCAGGCTGCATCCTTTGATGATCATAAGCACTATGATCAGGATTTGCCTCACTGGCAGCCCTGGGAAAGTCATCTACAACTGACCCAGGTGAGAGCTCATGAGAAACATCGATTCCCCCTTCATCATTGGGAGGATTGTTATTATTATTATTATTATTGTTATCTAAGGCTTCTGGAATGCTCATGTTTTCAAAAATATCAAAGAAATTCAGATTATTCACATTATTATAAGACACTTTAGTATTATCAAACTTATATGGAAAAATATTTTCATAGAATTTAACATCTCTTGAAAAATCAATTTGTTTTGTTTCTAAAGAAAGAATTTTGTAACCCTTCTTAAAGGGAGAATACCCAATCAAAATACATTTATCAGACCTACTGTTTAGTTTGTCTGTTTCATTTAAAACAGTCTTAAAACATAAGCATCCAAATGTCCTTAAATGACTAACTTTTGGGGGGAACCCATAAATTTTCTCATAGGGACTTTTACCTTGTAACACAGAAGAGGGAAGCCTGTTTATTAAGTATGAAGCAGTTAGCACACACTCAGACCACAAATACAAAGGAATATTACTTTGAAACAGAAGTGCTCTAGCTATGTTCAAGAGGTGTCTATGCTTTCTCTCCACAACTCCATTCTGTTGTGGAGTGTAAGCACAAGATGTTTGGTGAATAATTCCCTTTTGATTACAAAAACTTGTCATTTGTCTATTTACAAATTCAGTTCCATTATCACTCCTAAATGTTTTTACAGTTTTCTTAAACTGAGTCTTTAAAAGTTCATAAAAGGAAATTACATTTTCAAAAACTTCACCTTTTCCTTTAAGCATATAACACCATACTGATCTAGAATAGTCATCCACCACTGTTAAGAAGTATTTATAACCTTCTTTGCTTGTGACCCTATAGGGTCCCCAAACATCTAGGTGGATTAACTCTCCTAATTCTTTGGTTTTATGTTCACTCAATGGAAAAGGGACTCTAACTTGTTTAGCTTTATGACAAATTTCACATAACTCAGAATTAGACCCTTTTAAATTTAACTCTTTCTTTAACACAGCTAGAACTTCATTAGATGGATGACCTAATCTATCATGCCATAGATTAGACTCATTTACACTGTTAAAACACAAATTAACATCACTCACATTATCTCCTACAAAATACAGACCATCATGCTCTTTACCAGTCACCAGGATTCTCTTGGACTTGGAATCCTGGACATAACAAGCATGGTCATCAAACCAGACATTCATCTTACTATCTTTAGCAAGCTTATTAACAGAAATGAGATTCACACAGTACTCAGGTACATAGAAAACATCAGTTAGGATAACAGTGTTTCCTAACTTAATATCCCCTATTTTCAACACCTTAGCACTGGTCCCATTAGGATGTTTCACTGTCATATTATAACAAGAAACATCCAGACAATTGATCATGTTTTCATCAGTGCTAACCATATGCTGGTTAGCACCTGAATCCATGATCCATTTAAGTAATAAAGCTGTTTTAACCAGACTAGAAAAACCAGAAAAATTTTGAAACATATCACACACTTTAGACAAGACAGACATACTTGAAAATCCTTTAATAGACACAGACTCACCTCCAACATTAGAAGGTTGAGGATCACTGGAAGACTTTTCACTTATGAGACTCATCAGCTTAGAAATCTGCTCAGATGTAAATGGCAAGGCAGAAGTAGCTGATACAGGACTTTTACTAGACATATTGGCCTTACCATTCACCATGTTACTAGACATATTCCTACCAGGTTGGTTCACTCCAGGTTTTTTCTTATAACCTGGAGGGTACCCAACTAACTCATAACATCTATCCATAGTGTGTCCCAACATGTTGCAGTGTGTGCACTTCAAGTTAGGATTAGGGCCTCTTGTGACTTTCTTTCTATTGTCAAAGGACTGACTACTCTTAGCAAAGAAAGAAACATTAGACCCTTTCACACCAGAACTAGCACCCCTATGAGACTCTTCTCTAGAGATGACAGAGAAGGCAGTCTTAACAGATGGTAAAGGATCTTGCATCAAAAGATTAGACCTCACATTTTGATAAACATCATCTAATCCCATTAAAAATTGCATCAATTTTATTAAACAATTAAAATCATTAAATTTCCCTGAAGCATCACAAGAACATGCAGGTAGTTGAACTATAGAGTCCAACTGCTTCCACATGGTGTTAAGCTTGTGATAGTATTCAGAAACAGAACTTCCACTTTGTGTTATAGAGTTAATCTTTTGATACAAGTTAAAGACAACAGAACCATCTACCTTATCATAGGTTTCTCTTAAGTCAAGCCAGACATCCCTAGCTAGCTTAGAGAAAACCTGACCTAAAAAAAGTTCTTCACTAACAGAATTCAGTAACCAAGTCAGGATGACTGAGTTACATCTATCCCATTGTTTTCCAAGAACTTCATCATCTAAAGGCCTGACAGTAGTCCCATCTATGAAACCATACTTGTTCTTGGCTTCAAGTGCAAGTTTCATAGAGCTGGCCCATACAGAGTAGTTCTCTGTACCTTTCAACTTAATAGTGATAATAGACAAGGTACTAGTATCACTAGGGTGAATGTACAGAGGATCCCCAATATCCAACTTACTAATTAGGGTATTGGGTACCTGTGTACCCTCACCACCACCAACAATAGCATCACCCATGGCAATGAACACACAAACAAAGATTAAAAAACAATCAAGAATCAGAGAACAACAACTTATCACCTAGAGAGCGAAACTGTGTCAGTGTTCAGATCATGGGTTCATCACTCATAGGTGCCCACGCAGATCTTAACACAGGAGCCCTTTATGTAACTAAGTATTGTATAGCCTATCAAGAACCAACAAATACCACAGATAAGACAAGTAAGACCAAACCACAGAGAGACAAACAACACAACACAAACAGATCAAGTGCCGGTCCACCCTAACCCGGCCAAAGACGCCTAGACACAGATAGACACAAGACAAAATACAAATAACAAGTAATGAAACGATCTCACCGAGGGGGTGACCCAAGTTAGGGTTTCTCCAATCCCACTACCTATACCTTCACTTAGGGTATAGAGCAGTGGGGGCAACTGTAGCTATATAATCACCTCCAATTAACTCCTTCCAACAAGCTGCTCCCAAGATCTCAAAATATCAAGTAACACCTCAGACAATACCAAGAATAATAGACCAGATCTATAAACAGAAGAGATCTATTATTTTAATCAGATCAAGAACCAACATCTATTTATCAGATGAGATCCTTGAGATATTAAGACAATACACAGATCTGTTAAGAGTTTTAACAGATCTAGAACAATAACCAAGATCTATATCAGATCTGATCAACTCAACAAAAAACAAGACAAGACAAGACAAGACAAGACACAGCGGAAGAAAAACAAAAAATCACACAATACCAAGAGCCTTATGCTCTGATACCATGTAAAAAACTAATGGATCTAAAATATAAACCACAAATAACCAACAATACTCAAGAACATAAAGAACACAAGCTGTATAGCGACAAAAACAGTGACCAAAACTTTTATTAGTTATCCAACCCAGAAAACACCCCCAGAACCCTGTAAACTCACAAACGTGAGTTCACTAAAGATAGACAGATAACTGTCAATAATCAGCTGATGATAATCAGCTGATGATAAGAGTACAAGACAAGAAATAAGGAGATTACATAGATAAAGGGCATACAACCTGATACAAACCCTAATCGCCCAGACGAACAGAGAGAAAATAAGAAAAAGATAATAACAAAATGAGGTGTGTACAACGAATGATCTGGAACCCTAGATCTTATATCAGCTCGTACAACGAGTTGCAGATTAGTCCTCAGAATATTGCACAAAAGCCCACAAAGTATCCATATAGTACTCCGGTAACCCTGAGCTTTATAGACCTGTACAAAATTAACCTGTAACATCATAAAGGCAACAAACAACTTATTTAACGTGTGATATTTCAACAATATAGAAATAGAAACTTATCAAATAAAAAAGCTAACAATGGAAAATATTAAAAAGTTACAGTTAGATATGCTATGTTGTATGAGACAAAGTGTTTAGTCACTAAAAAGGCAAGTGAGTATGATGAAGGTAAAAAATAGGAGAGCGCTTAGGTGAATGTGTATGTGCTAAAAGCTAAACTAGAAAAGGAATAAGGTTTAAAAAAAACGTATGCTTGACTAGTATATTATAAAATAGTTTGAACATTTGAAGAGGAGACAAACCATGTTACCAATTGGAGTAGTAAAAAGCTTTACTGTTGAGAGAAGGGGAATTAAAGGCAGATCCAAATTAACATGGATAAATGAATTTGACAAGATTAGAGTTGCATATGTTTAAAGCATGATCCAAGATAGGAGTTTAAAAGAAAAGAGACCATAAGATACTAAATTATTAGGGATTGGGATTGATGGATTGAGTTATTCTACAAATGCTACAAAAAATGAGAAGTGTGAGAATGATACAAAAAACATAATAGATCATGAAATATGACACAATGAGCCACAAAATATAACACCTTGCCAAAAAACATAACACAAAGCTGAAGAAAAAAGACACAATGAATTGAAAAAAAAATAACACAATGATGAAAATAAGAAAAAGACACAATAGTACATAAAAGACACAATGATATAACGCATATTCTAAAATCTACAAGCTAAAACCCAAAAAACAATGACCTAAAAACTAACGTCGTAGGGTTCGATAAGACGATTTCAATGCCGCTTGAATGAGTTCAATCAGAGTCCGTTTCATACCCTTCATACGACTTCCTAATTTTCTTTTACTGTGTATTTGATCATAACCCTGAGATTGATATATATGTCTCAAATACGTAATATCTAGGATTGATTATCAGTTAATAAAAAAACTGGATACTGATTTCTACGCGATATATTTAGTGCCCGTTAATCAGTCGCTGATATCATGTCATAAGACTAAATTTCAGTTACTAATATGTTTGTGCCATATAACTTTTTAGGATGGAAACTTATTTGCTAGGGAATTTTAGTCTCAAATATGTTATCTATATTTCTACAACTTTCCAACAAATCTGACCCATTACTTGGGTAATTCTATATTTTTACATTTCCACTATTTGACCCGTTCAAGGTCATTTCCACAATTTCTATAATTTCACCCCTTTTGACCCTTTATGGTCTTCCCAACCGTTTGACCCGCTAAGGTCTTTCCAGCCTATTTTACATGGTTTCAACCATATGACCCGTTAAGGTCTTTCCAACCTCTTGACCCATTGAGGCCTTTCCAACCATTGTGACCCATAAGGATCTTTCCAACCATTTTGACCCACAAGGATCTTTCCCACCATTTTGACCCATAAGGGTTTTCTACAATTTTGACCCATAAGGGTTTTCTACAATTTTGACCCAATAAGGGTTTTCTACAATTTTGATTTGATCCGTACTTGCTTACGGACTCAAACCTTTCATTTCAGCCTTTCATTCATATAGGTTTGATCCGTACTTATCTACGGACTTAAACCATTCATTCCAACCTTTTATTCATATCGGTTTGATCCGTACTTATCTACGGACTCAAACCTTTCATTCAAACCTTACATTTATTGCCATAGTTGATTTATAGGCACAATATACATACGTTTAGTTGGATACCTTCTAAGGGAATCCCCCTTCACATTCACATTGTTATAGAAGTTTCATTCCACCCACTCACCCACACGACCACTTACTTTCCATGTTTACCAGGCATACCTGTGATGATTCTCACGGTCTCACGTGCATCGCGTGCTTCTTGTGCACTGGCCAGGCGCACAGTCCACATGCTATCCACATGCCTTCGTGTAATCATTACCTTATGCCTAGGGACTGGTTTTCAGCTTCGTGCTACATTTCAATTTCGTTCCTAAACAACATGGTTATTTTTCCCTTCTATGTTTTACCATCCCTGAGGACTTTCCTCCCACTGGTACCAATAGTTAATTATTGCGTACCTGTGATTGTTCCATCTTATCTACAATTTCCGTGATCTATCTTAAACCGTGTCCTTGAGACCTCTTCATTATCCGCAAAAGCCCACCTTAAGATAAACACCACAATTAGCTTTTAACATGTCATGTGAGTTAATATTAAATTCTACCTTTAGGCCTTGATCGAGTCTTGGATTGTACGTGTCACTGCATTCAGGAGCACACAAGTTTGAGTTTAAGTACTTACTTCCTTATACAAGATTTCACTCAAACCAGGGCTCTGATACCAACTTATACACCCTACTACCGTAATATGGAAAATACGCAGCGGAAATTACCAACCGAAAAATTCATTTCTTAAAAACAACCTTGAATGTTTAGAAACCGAATCTACTAAGTATTTTTAGTGTTACATCTTAAAATATTTCTTAATACATTCAACGTGACTCGTCTCTATTTGATTATGTGATCGTGACCACGTACAATCTGCCTCCTCGGTCGATCTCCATCCTTTCCTTACTCTATTCGGTTGACAAGACAACCTGCGAACACCAAATAACCATTTCGTTAGTTCATTTAGTGACTTAATGCACATTACTCATAATGCGAAAATAATATCCATTGATACTCCATGATCTCGTTCTAACGCCTTTTTACATGTTCGGGTGTGGTACCCCGAACCGAACCTACAAGTCTCATACATTCACACTTATATACCTGCATCTTCATTACCATTCACATAACAAAGGTTAATAACCCCACAATTCATACAAATATACAATTCCCTCAATACCCCACAATACATACAAGCATACAATTCCCTCATATAACCCCACAATACATACAAGCATACAATTCCCTCATATAACTTACTTTGACCCGTCATGTTACTCTTTCTTCGCCAATTTCTAAGACAAATATGACGTTTCCAATCCTATACTCAATCTACACATAACTACCAACCCTTACATACATGAAACTCTCTCTCAAACCCGAGCATGAGTACACATGTACGTCACATTTTCAATCTACATAATCATGACAATCTACATACTGTATTTGATACCATCAAACAACATATCAATTAAACTACATGCACATGTATCATTCCGTACTAGGATCATATTTGCAAATCCGACATTACTATTACATGATATACCCTTACATTGCCTTACCCAAGGTTCAACAATGTTATTTGATGCGTTAAACGCAATTACGGGTCGCGCACATAAGCGAAACATCAACATACGATATAAACTAAAAAAAATATATAATTTTTCAGGCCCCACCGTAACTTACGGTAGCACCGTAAGTTACGGTGGATCCCAAAAGTCCCACGGCAGTTCTCTACTGCCTTACGGTGGAAAAAGTGTTGCAGGGGCTACCGTAAGGTACGGTGCCACCGTACCTTACGGTGGACCCTGCACATTTCCTCCTTTTGCTTCTTCTTTCCATCTCTTTTTGACCCATCCACGCCGATCCATCCGGAGCTGCGTTTTACCCATTATAATCTCCGTAAAATGCCTTATGGCACTATATTTAATGTTCCATCATTCCATGATTCCTGTTCTACTTTCACACATATATACATGTATAAGTTCATTGTTCTAATCGGGCAAGGAATCACTTACCTCAAGTCCTCCAAGTTCATGCTTGTTTATTTGCCTCCTCTTGACCCATTAGCTTCCCATGGTTGAGTCCATCCTTCCTATCCTTTCATATCATCATGTTCACATCATTGTTAGCATACATGATCATATCACACTAACAACCATTCTCAACCAAATATCACATTGACTTTCATTAGTCAACTTCTATCATATCTAAAACATACATTCACAACCACATTTATTCTCACATCATGTAATACCACTTACTATCGTATATGTCTCATAGTTTTAACATGTTATGCGTCACATAGTTTTTCTAATCACACAATCAAGTTTGGGAGCCTAACCATGTTATTCTACGCTATTTACTTGGCGGAAAGTCAACTTTCAACCATTCAAACTTTCTAGTTAGAAACATATATCCATATTAGTGTACTAGACCATATGAACTTCACCATAACAATATTCTCATATATTTCGGAACACATACAACCATATGATCACAACGGTTGTCATATACGTTCATACCTTTCCTCACATACATACTAGGGCCTTCATATTCTCCAACTAGCAACATAGCCCAAGAATACCTCATAACACTAAATCCCTACATGAATGCTCCCTAGAACACAATTCTCATGCTAACCCACTTTCAATTATATTTATTATCATACTACTTTCATACTTGTCCAATCTTGCCTACAATTTCACAAGTTAGACTAATCTAGGCATTTCATCAAACACTTGGTGTGCATACAACATTTAAAACACAATGTACAAGCATTTCATGCATACTTTCATAGCTCATAACATAAATCATCATATTTCTTCCCTACATTACATATCATTCATTCAATAGTTATCAACTTAGCAAATCATCACTTTCTTTTCAATGCACTCAACAATTAACTAAGAATGGTCTTGGATTACACCAAGATCAATACCCACTTTCATCATAAGTGTAAAACAATCTAACTAGTACAAGAATCAAGCATAGCCTTATGTAGTATCATGAATTATGGTTCCTCAAATGTCTATCAACATCTAGACACCTCCATTCTTCCTTGATTCACGTTTTTATACACACCCTAGGTTTCCTCAACTCCAAAATTAACCTTAACATCAAAATCTACCAAATAGAAGGTACCTTTGGGTTTGATTGACCTTAAATCATCCATTTCTGGCTCCTGCAACGATTTCTCCTTGATTTCTCACTAGATTCAGCCTGGTAGTTGGGTTGTGGTTGAAACCCCTTTTTCTTCTTCCCTGATAATCGACCAAAACACACACCAAGTGTGTGTTTTTGGTGTTTTCATCCTATTTAACACTTTTTAATATGGACTTTGGGTATTTGACAATTTCCACCCTCCAACTTATAACCTCTTGACTCAATATCATTTTTATTAATCCCGCCCATCAACGTCTTTAAATGAAGCGGGTTTTCGGGGCGTTACACAGCATCCTGCATATAGAGACAATTGGAGGGTTAACACTTACAATAACATGATTTCTTTTTAATGACATATTATTTAAGTAAATCTTTTAACATTAACATTAATATAGCTGGTGGGAGACTGAATTACTTTATATGCCAAAGAATGGCCTCCTAAACAAAAAGCATATTGATACAATAAATGGCTGAATACAAATCAAATATCAACATTCAAAGCACAAACGAAACATGAATGGATATAACATTTAATAGTCTATTGTACAGATTTTTTACAATATAAGTATGGTAAGATATATATTTATGACAAACTAGACTGGCTGAAAAATAACACTGTCTGTGTATAGGCCATTGGGGGGACAATATGCAGTTAATTGTTTACTAATATAGAATGCTAATGTCTTCAAGAATCTAAATATCGTCCACTTTTTACCCTCTCTCTCACTCTCAAATTCTTTCTGAAGTGAAGCATATCAGAGGCATATGAGAATAGAGAAATCATTCATAACAATATTTAAATAAAGAAAACATATATAAAAATATGTTTCGAAAGGGGTACATACACATGAACATATAAACATGCTAAATGTAAACATGTGTCACTCAAGGATGACTCAAATAATAACAATACAGAAATATTTCATGAATGTGCTACTAACGTACCGGGAACACCGATTCTAAAAAAATCGCCAAATATTAACTTACATTTTGATACTACCAAAATATTGCAGTAGGTTGGGTATCGTTGAATGAAGCTTTTGCAAGACCAAAGTCACAAATCTTCATCTTGAAGTCTAGAATTGGCCAATATAGACATTTTCCAAGTAGGTGTCGTCAATTTCCCATATAATCTGATTGGTTATCTGTTAAGCCTTATCACTTAACAAAGTGAAAATAGTTGGTAGAAAGCTAGAAAAGGAAAAGATGATGATAGTTGAACCCAAGTAACCGAGGCTTCAATATATTTTTATATTAGTATAGATATATGAGTTTGTTTTTGAAAAAAAATATATATAAATAAAAATGGTAAAAGTAAATGTCTCGTATTTATATGTAAATAAACTAGCAGGAGCCCGCACGTTGCAGCGGGAATGCACGTTGTTCGGTTAATCGGGTCGCCGTTTGTTTTCATCTTGATTTGAAGCATCGTCTAAACGGTGAGAAAAGTAAGGTGACAATCTATGCCGGTTGGTTAAAGCACCTAAGTAATAATATGATACATTCGAGCCCCTATCTGCGTTTATGTACAAAATTTGTTTATGCGGGCGGGATATTGTATTGTGAGCTCGCACGTTGCAGTGGAGTCGACAATTTATAATTTAGAGCAGCGGGTGTTGCCGATCCTCTTTTGGTGAGCGTATTATAAACGTATTCCTTACTTGTTAAACAATCAAACTCCATTAACTAATTGTCAATGTAGAAAAGTTAAACAACAAAAATTACTCTAATTCTAATTCTATCAAATTGAAGTTCACACTCTAGCTATTTTTGGGAGGAGATAAACTCTAGTATCAAAGAAAATGTAATAAAAATCACCTTATGTTTTTTAACATGGTCAGACATCCGGTCAAATCTATGGCCACTGGTTTATCAGAGCGACTCCTTATATGTTGCAAGTAATTAAGTAAATAATAAAGGCACCATCATTATCTTACATTTCAACGGAAGTAACTAATTCTTAATTTTTAACCAAGTTTGCTAACGTGTATAACTCGAAAACATCACTCCAACCACTACTAACAGACATAATTAACTATTTTAAATCACAAAACATAAAAGAACATACATTCCAAAGGAGCACAACTTGAAGCAGAAGCTCTAAAAATCCCTTTATTAGTATACAAATCAACTTCAACAGTAGGAATTCATCTATTATCAAGAATTTGCCTAGCCTTAACTTAGTAATCGCCGAAGGAACATCTTCACTTAAGCTATGTATATGAATTTAGACAATTCCGTTTAGTTTTAAACATGTTTTATGATGTGTTAAACAAAGATTTCAGATTTGATTCCTCTACCTAAGCAAACTCAACTGTTAATTTCCCAATGATATAAATGGTTGCTAACATCAATAAATAACAATAACAAAACATCCGATATAAATTAATTACGAAACTTACAATCAATATTTTGCTCTATATCTTGTGTATTACCTTTTTTTTGTTTAAAAAAAAAGTATATGTTATATGTGTTGTAACAAAGAAACAAACCCCTAAATAGAGAAGATTTCATAAAAACAGTAGGTAAATCAACGTAATTACTGCATGGTTAATGTGTTCTTATTGCACTCTAAAAATTTGGCTCGTAGGACCTCCAAATTCAACCACCGGCTGTGGACGCACGAACATCACCTATGATTCGGCTTGTCTTCTTCTCAACTCCGTCCATATAGAAACATGATGCTATTGCGAAGAGTATAAAGAAGGATTCAATTGGTAAATGGAAGGGAAAAATAAATTCTGGTTAAAACCGATTAGGGATATCGAAAAAAGCATAGTGATTGAAGATGTGATCAGTCGCACCCAATGGTGTTTTAAAGGGTGTGTTGATGGAAAGGAGGTGAGTAGTTGTTTCTGCAACGAGGAGGCACTAGAAAGGAGGTGAACCGACATAGATGTGTGTATATACATAGTTAATGAGCGTCTTAAAAACTAAAAGAGTAAATTACAAAAATCATCCTTTATGTTTATAGGGGGTTGGAAATCATGTCCTTTAAAAACATAAATTACAAAAAACGTACTTTGATTTACAAACCCTTACATGTTACATCCTTTTACCCTAACCCAATTATTTTTTCTTGTTAAAATATGACCAAGGGGACCGCATGTGAGGGTAGAGTGGTGGTAGGTGATTGTGTTGGTTGGCAAAGAATGTTGGAAAGATTAAACTTAAGGGTGAGAAAAGAGAGAGTTATGTGTGTATATAGTTTTATATATAAAAGATTATTTCTATAATTAATGGGTAAAAAGACTAATCTACCCTCATATGGGGTCCACTTGGCCATATTTTACAATAAAAGTTAACTGAGTTAGTGTCAAAGGACATAACGTATAAAGATTTGTAAACATAAAGTACGTTTTCTGTAATTTGTGTTTCTAAAGGACATGGTTTGCAATTCGCTATAAACATAAATGGCGACTTTCGTAATTTTCTCAAATTAAAAAAACAATCGTCTTAAAAAATGCATCAATGATAAATATCAAAAACAAAAACAAAATTAATAAAAAAAAGAGATTATAAATGAAACTTGACTTGTATTAAATTCCCGTATGAAATTTGTCTTACCAATATAATGAAATTACATTATTGCCCATATAAATAAATATCAAATGACGATGTTGCCCATCCACAATACACTATATAGTAGTAAGTATAGATATAGATTATGAAGTGATAGGATGTGAAAGGAGTATTTAAGGACCAAGAAAGCTAACCTCCATTGCTAGGTACCACCATTCAAGTTGAAGCACTCCAGCCTCTTATAGTCTTTTGTAAACCTCTGTTGCGGTTAATGAGTGCATTTGGCTACAACTGGAATACACAAATCCGCTAATAAGAAAAATTGAGTGAGGCAGAATCATCTACCCACACATAGAAATGGTTGTAAAAATGTTATAATTTGTTGTGCTTCGAAGCTTATTTTGTTTTTACATATTAATCATAGTTTTTTTCAATCATCTTCACTTATGCCATTCCACTTAACATAACAACAAGAAAATTAGTCCTAGTACCATAACAGTTCATCACCATCACACTATAACAAACTAACACCATAAAAATTCAGGCCAGTAACATGGATTGCAGATTCACATACGTAAGAATACTTTCCATGCCAATGGGTGAACTTCGATGATATGTACAATCTCTTACAAATCCACATTTAAAATTCACATATCAAAAGTTCAACATCAGTTGTTGCGAGTGTAATATCAAAAACGTAATATCCATGTTGCGTCTAGTGGGTTTTAAAAGCTTTAGTACAGCAATGACATCAAATTTTGCAATTCACATAGCAATCTACTTGAATCAAATCATCAATTCCTCAAAACATAAGGTAAAGAATAATGGGTTTTATGGCCCTATAACATAAATGAATCGTAAAGTGCACATTGCTTCCAATAGATGTACTATTTGCAATAGTCCTATTATACTCACAAATTAGGTCGGCATCATCTGCTTTGTTGATATCAGCGATTGGTTTGAAAGCCATTGAAGATTCCCTGCAGCAATATATTTATAAATATATGTTAATAGACACAAATAGCATATTAATAATGGAAAATCTATGTATGAGTTGTTATTTACTAGATGACATCAACATGTATGGAACTATATACTCAGATATTTTTTCTTAATGCTATATGTTTAGTAAAAGTTATAAAGATGTATGTTTGTAAAGCAAACAGAAGATATTTGTGTTTGTTTTTCAAGATATAAAATAGTATGCTTGTTTTTTTGGATTTGAGAACTTGTAAAGCTATATAAGTTTGTATATAGAGTCGTATGCACGGCCTTTTTTCTTTTCAGGTGATTGCATTCAGAAAGTCAGAATATACAATATTTTTTGTCATAGTTGTTTGATTACCGTCATCTGTTTCGGCTAGGATCTTTAATGCATCAGGTGTAGTTGCTCGTGACAATGCGACATATAACTGGCCGTGGCTAAAAACTGGGTGTGGTAGGTAGACGCCTATTTTGTCTAGTGATTGTCCATGGCTTTTTATTAATTGTCATTGCATAACAAAGCCTCAATGGAAATTGTTTTCTCTGGAATAAAAAACGGAAGCTCTTTGTCGTTAGGTGCAAGAATAATTTTGGAATGTAAACACGACGACCTATCATTGTTCCTGTTATAATTTGCGCCTCTATTACCCGTGGAAATAGTTGTGTTACAATCAGGCACATACCATTGCATAAACCGACTGTTGGATTAATATTCCTTAGTAACATAACTGGCGCATTGACCTTTAATTCTAATGAATGGGGTGGCAGACCATAGAAAGTAAGAAGATTCAAAAATTATGTGGGATATAACATCTCGGTATTGCCACGATCGCCTGCATGTGGAATAACGGAATCAGTGCTTGTATAGACTTTCCTTTCGCCTTCGCACATGTGTAGAAGCAAAAGATTGATGTCTTGAGCGGTGTCAGTTTATGCGTTGTGCCCCTTCTTGTGTATGGTGAATGACGATATCAAAATTAATGCTCGAAAAATCGCAACCAAGCAATATGGCTCCAAGAGACCCAGGCAGAGGACTGTCGTAAGAAAGCACATTGCATGAGCCATAGAGGCAGATCTTAAAATCAGGCACATCAGAAGCTATACACAGATCCCTAGCCGTCCTAAAAAGTTTTACCAACTTATTTAAACTTCCAATAAGAAAGCTAACAATGTCAGCAGAGAACCTCACTTGTTCAATAGACGAAAAGACACTCATTCTATTGGAGACCTCATTTTCAGTATCATAGATGTACATCTGCAGGAACCGGGGCCTTTGTTCAGGTGGTGGGCACATACTTCCAAGCCAATGATGAATTTGTCCTTCGATTTTGAACACATAAGGCCCACCACCGTTGTTTATTTTCTCATCAACTTTTGCACCAAATGATGTCATAGAAAACATAGAATTATATGCTCTAACATTATTCAAAAAGTCAGGCGGTTCAAACAGACCGATGACATCCGCCGGAGGCGTTCTTGGATAAGGGAGCACTACCTTACCACCTTTGCAACATTATGTGTATTTTGGACGACAATTCACAGAAAGGTAAATACATCGCTCATCGTACCAGAAAAGCGCACCGTAGTACTCACATACTACATTGCAAGCACCGTTGTCAATGTAATGAGAAAACAACATTAAGCTAGAAGCAGACGAAGAAGACCTGCGAGCTGCACGTGTTGGTGGTCTAGAAAATGCGTAACCAGAAAACTCTGGCACATCAGACGATCCCTCGGTCAAAGGCTGAACAATGGCACGACGTTTTCTAGAAGTCATGTTAATGTAATTTAACTAAGCCAGCGTAAGAACAATGGAAGTGTTTGCAAACCCAAAGCTTATTTTCCAATTGAAAACACACGAAAAACGAAACAGCAACGTCAGCAAAGCGAACTGTAACTACAAAACAACTAATGAAACTAATAAAAACCAAAAACAAAGAACTAAAGAAATATAAAAAACAGGAAGTTGCCTATAAATAAAGAAATGAAACTTACTTTTGCAAAAGATGATGACTGATTTTTTTGTGAGCTTGGACCTGGAAAAATAAAAGAGTCAAGTGACCAAATGTTTTAAATAAACTGACTTTTGGCTTTAATCAAAAGAAGGGAATAACAATAATCCTTACCAAGATGGTAGCTTTAATCATATCTCTTTGAAGAGCAAAGTCGATTGCATCATTTCTTTATATATTTAATAAGATGTCAACCAAAAGTTGATCAGTATGATCATTCCCTTTTCCTCTTTTATCTAAATGTTCTTCAACAACACCTTCAAGAAATTCATCAAATTCTTTAGCAACCTTATGTGCTATGTCATCTAGAATCGAACTCCATATTATAATCTACCGAAAACCCAAATCAAACATAGAATTTATACTCTTATTACACCTATTATGATGGGTTTATACTAGAATTCCACCTATTATAATGAATTGAGATGAATAAATAAAGCCCTAAAAGTTCCATGAAATTAAGGAGGGTTTAAAAATTTTACCAGTGTGGACTGCTATATATAGAGACTGTTGGATCAGTATTGCTCTTGATGTATTGCTTGCTAGTGAACACTTATGTGTTTAGCAAGTTCAATCAGATTTGCACAGCGGAATAAGTAAGTAAAGTTACACTATCAACAGGAGTTATTACTCCCCCTGGATGTTTGAAAGCTAAAGACAAGTTTAATGAGAATCTAAGTATTGAATGTGAATGATAATAAATACTCAAACAGATTCTCAATAAATGAAATGGAAATAACAATAATAAGCTTTGAAGGATTTCAGTTTATATTAAAATCAATATCTAAAACAGAGGGATGAACCCATCTATTTATAGACTTTACAAATACATGAACCTTGCCAAAAAGCAAGTCTGTAACAAGTTGCAACAAGTTGCATTCTTGGAACTTGCACAAAAAGATAAAGTAATACTAAACAAATAAACTACTGAAACATAAGGCAGTGGAAAGATTCTGGTACAAGTGCTGATGAATGACAAACTACTGATGAGTAGTTTGACTTCAGTAGTTCTTCAGTGAACTTGTCTGGTTAGACTTCAGAACTTCTGATACTTTTTCTTCAGTACTTGTTGAATCCTTCTTCAGTACTTTAGTCTTCTTTCTTCAGTAGTTCTATACTTAGAATATTTGCAGAAGTATGAATTAGACTAAGGTTTACAAAATTGGTTTCCTCAATCCTTTTTGTCCTAACAATCTCCCCCTGGATTGATGAAGCCAAAACCTTTTCTAATTCCTTATTGTCTTTTTCTTCTGTCATTCACAATCTTGCATATCTCCTTGAACATGGAATTCTTCAGTTGATTTAGCTGTTCATCAGTGAAAGATCCCCTTTGAGGTTCCAAATGTTGAATTGTAAGCAAGTCCTGAGTTGATAGATTTTTTAGTTCATTCATGGACTTGTAGGCCTTGCTTGTAAGATCTCTTCTTGTCACCAATACTGAGTTGTCATCAGTAAAGGACCATCCGATGATCAGCACTCTAGATTTGTCAAAATCTGAAGTATAGGGAACCATGCTGGATCCTTGGGATGTTCCTGAGTGTTGGATGTTTTCTATTTCTGTGACTCTCAGGTGGGATTCACTTCTGTCTTCTGTTTGCACCACATTAGGTAATTTAAAAGTAGGTAAATGATGTTCCGTAACTACCTTTGTGTGCAGCTTATCAGTTATAGTTTTCTAGATTTGGTAAGCAAATGTTGAAGGATCCCTAAATTGTGTTATCAAAGGTTTTTCTTCAATATCAAAGTCTCCTTGCACAACTGTGTTGCCTTCTAGCAGCACCACCTTGAAATCAGTCTTTGTATTGTCTTCTGGCTTTCTCTTGGTAGCTGGTCTTTGTTTAACACCAGAAGTTCTAACTACTGAAGTTGATACTTCAGAAGTTTTGAACTTCTCTGGATTAGCAGCCTTGGCAGCCTTGTATTTCTTGTATGTGTCCAGTAGTTTGTCTTCTCTCCATTTTGACACAGAGGCTTTTAAACCATAGTCATTATCTACCAGTTCTTCAATCATTTCTGCTCTCTTGGCTTTTCTATCTTTGTCTGTTGCAAGTTTGTCAGCAACAAGTTGAGATCTTCTGGTCAGCAACAGTGAATAGGCTTTTGTTTTGCTGTTCTTTGTTATAAAAAGACACCAGTTGTTGTCTTTTGTCTTCTTCAGCTACTCTCTCTGTTTCAGCTTGTCTATTCAACTCTACTTCATAAGCTTGAAGCTTTTCATTTAAGCTTAAGTCTTCCCTTGCCTCCAAGTTGTTCCAGATATCTTGTTCCTTAGCCTTTCTTTGGGCTGCAATTAAACTCTTCTCTAGTAGTTCTTCGGACATTGAAAGTGGAGAAGGGTTCAGCACAGTCATAGTTGTTGTTGTTGTAGGCCTTGGAATAGGAGTTGGTTGTTTTTGTTCAGTTGGTTTGGAAGGCTCTTCAGCTGTTTGTATGTTGGAAGTGTTAACTGCTGAAGTGTTGACAGAAGTGTCAAGTACTGAAGGATTGTCTTCAGTACTTTCAGAGTCTTCAGCAGTTTCTTCATTATGGCCTTGGGAAGTTTCAGCTTCAACTTTAGTTCCAGAAATAAGCCTTTGTTGATGTTCTTTTTGTTTTTGGGCTTTTTCTAGAAGTTGTTGTTGTTGTAGAGCCACTCTTGCCTTTATCCTGGCTTCCAGTGACTCCTTAGGTTCCTTAATCTTCTCCCCCTTTTTGGCTTCATCCACTTCTGGAAGTCTGCTAGGTTTCGAAGTTCTACCAGTGAGTTCAGCAAGCTGTCTTGAGTTGTTGTCTATCTTGTTGGACAGCTCACCAAGTTTCTTGTTGATCAACTCAAATTGAGTTTTGGTTGACAACTCCAAAGCAGTAGCGAAAGATTTGAGGTGATTGGTAATGAGGGTGTTCATCAACTGGTATAGGGAACCATCTGGGCTGCATAGTTGGTTCAGGTCTATGCTGGATGACCCAGGGAATTGGGTAGACATTTTTAGTGAGGGGTGTGTTTTTGGGTGATCTTCATGTTGTACAGAAGATGCCACTTTAGGGGAATCAGCGATCAAGTAGTCTTTAACCGGATCTGGTGTGACCAGCTCTTTGAGCTTAGAGACACCAGGTGCAGGACCTTCACTTGCAGCCGTCAATTCAAGTTTGGTGGAGTGTGAATCATCATCCAAATCAATGGAATCATCTGAATCCCTGCTTACTTCCTCAATGAGGACAGTATCAGTTATATCATGACCTGGGCCCAACCCAGTTGTCTCATGTACCTCTTGTTCTTGGTTCAGAGGATTTCCTACTTCAGGCATTAAGCTTTCATCAGTAGTTGCCACAAATGAGGTGTTAGCAATGTTACTTCTTTCCTCAGATCCACCACTGGGTGGTATATGAGTAGTAGCAGCCTCAAATGTACCTAAAGTCTCTAAGTTTAGGCTTAGAAACCCTGGTTCATCCTCATCTCTTGGGTTAGGGCTATGTACATCCACATCCATGTCAAAGTCTTTGGGTATGTCTCCTGTTTGATGTGGTTTTTGGGGACTGACATGTTCTGATGGGATGGTCTCTTTTTGCCCATAGAGAAGTTTGGCAAATTTCTAGGGCTTCAAGTTCAGAGATTTGTGGTATGGGTTCAGTAGTTTGGTCTAATGGTTCAGCAGTTTCAAAAGAATAGTCAATGGGGATTGTTTTCTTAAATTTCTTTCTTTTGAAAAGTATTGTGATTGGTGCTCTAGTGGGGGTTTGAGATGGATGAGACTGAGAGGATGTTTCAGTCACATCTTTATCAAGTGCAGATTGCACATTGGCAAGTTCAGGCATCTCAACTTCCTGAACTGCCTTTCTTTTAAGGCTGATGGGTTTTTGTTTTTGCTGTTTAGGTTTCTTGATCTTTTTGGGTGAGGGTTTGGAAGACGAGGGTTCCATGGGGACTATTGTGTGTTCCCCTTGGTCATCTTCTGGCCAGGCAGTCAGTTTATTGTGCCTAGAGTATGCTTGTGAGGTTAATGGGTTTAAAACAGATGTTTTACCCACAAGCACCTCTTCTCCAAGTTCTTTTATTATGCATTGCATAATGAACCTTGGATACAACAAAAACTTCTTTTTAGAATTGAGATGATGTAACACCAACTCATTAAAGAAAAGTGCTGATGCCCTGAATTTTGTTTCATTCACAATGGAATGAAAAATAGGTTCAAAAGTAGAGGGCATCTGATCATAAGATCCAGTTTTTGGACTCAAACACATTCTTATGTAATGAAACAAAAGTTTGTACTTAGGTTCAAAATATTTCTTAAAAATAGTAGCATGTGAGAGAGTACCTTGGTAACCACACTCTGTCATGGTCACATTCTTATGTAATGAAACAAAAGTTTGTACTTAAAATACTAAACATCAAGAATAAACTAGACACCCTCGACCCTTCTCAAGGGAAACCCTAGAATATTGTTGTGCTATTAAATCACCGGTTGAGAGGTTACCCTCACAGGCTTACCTACTCGAATCTTAAAGTACCCGCTAGACAGTCTACCTCACAGCGCGAAAGTCACAATACACCCGAAAGTGCAAGGGGTAACTACAATATTTCTGATAAGACTTGGCCTACAAGGAATGCTAGAGAAACTAGGAAGATCTTCTCACAAAGCCTCTAGAACTAGCAATTTAACACCCTAGACAGACCAACAATCTCGCACCTTACAGCTATTGAGAATTGGTAGAACACTTAGAATTACCTAACTAACAATTATAACTCCTATGGATAACCTGCAGAAATTAACCATAAACTAGCTGCTAACACCCAGTCTGCAACCTAACCCGCATTCATACATGAAAGACATTCACAAAAACGCAAGTGGAGTTTATAAAAGTTAATTAAACAAAACTAAATATGCATATACATCAAACCAGAAAATAAAAAGTTCTTTACTTTAAAATTCACCCACAACCAAAAGTTCCAAAACCAAAAGAAAATAAATCAAACAAGTGCAATCATCTTTAACCTAGGTAGCGTTAAGGTTTAGCCAATAAAAGTCATGACAAAATCAAAACAATAAAAGCAAGACAAATTCATGGTGTTCACAACGGGTTTCAAATAAATAAATAATAAATAGTTGAATTAGAACCGACCCGTGTTTGCACCTATCCTTCGACCCTTAACTTCCACCTCTTGATCCTTCAATGAATAATATACGCTGTCTTCAGTCCTGCTATCTCGATGTGGCTCTCCACAAAATAATAATATCGCTACCCCTTTGAAGTTAATTATCGCTGCCCTAAGATGTTTCGTCGATGTTCTTCTCCAAAAATCAATCGCTCCTCTCTCCAAAGAATTATAATTTGCGGCACACCCTCTAGATAATCTATCCAACCTCCACCAAAAATCTCTATGCCTTCCTTAAATTAATTCTTGTGCGCAGCTCAACCCCAGAATAATAATCTTCATCGAAATATATGTTGTTTGGGCTTCGGGCCCATGACCGACCTAAAGTCACATTTACTTTTGTTTTATTTATTTATTATTATTATTATTATTATTATTATTTATAGTATTATAACTCGGTGCTCTAGACTCGGGTGTTTTTGGTTTGACCAAAGTTACTCGTTTACGCTCCAACGTCCACACGAACACCTACCAAAATATAAAATAAATACATAAGTAATAAAAATGACACAAAACTAATAAAAATATATAAAAACCTATACTAAATAAAATAGACCGGTACAAGCCTAAAACTAATAAAAACACTATCTAAACGACTCAAAAACTGTACAAACTTTACACTGGAAATAGATGTATTTTACAATACATCAAATATCCCCACACTTATCTCGTTTTCGTCCCTGAAAAAGAATTATGCTATGGAATCACAATCAAATAATCTGGCCTCAAAACATAGGTTACTTTACTTTTAAAAATCTAATCACGTGCCAACTGCGATTGCTGGTATACTTATCCTCTTAAACCCAACCGCCGGTTTCTAAGCCCCTTATCATGTTAGTTTAATTTTAAGTTCATTTGTCTACCTAGGGTCTCACACTAAAGAAGCCACAGTTTCACATAATCCCGCCTCAAACTTATGAAACAAAAGGAACAACCAATTGACTATTCCTAACCGTCTTATGTAGAAAACCGAGAGAATTTAAAATCATTTGTTTTTTTTTTCATCTCAGCATACTTAACTCAGAAGGTGTGACCAATCCAAGTCGCTATCCCAGTGGCCAGGCACCTTAAGCTTCAGCATTTGCGCTTTGATTTCTAATTTTTTTCATGAGCTTTTTTTAGATATTTATTTTCAGACAATCCTAGAGGGAGTCGAGTCCGGAGTCACTATCCGTAGAAATGACACCATTGGTCTTGCTCTTATTTTATATCCAGCTCTTTTTTTTTTTTGATTAAAAATTCAAACGGTTTTAAACTTATAACGGTATTCCTTATACTATTATTGGCGGTTTCAGCTTCCCCATTTTTTCCTAGATGAGAACCCACAAGGTATCCTAATATATTTAGGTGTATTACATCAAAGAAAACTTTTCTACAGGCTGGGCCTACCCACACATCCCAAGTCAACACGCTTTTGATTACTTATTCTTCTAATACATATAATATTTGAAAACCAGACACTTGACTTTACCTATCATTTTCCATATTTTATAATGCAAACTTCAAAATCAGGGACATTTTTTTTCAGTTTTTTTTCTTTATTTTTTTATTTATTTTTTTTATTATTTTTTTTTGGACTCAAACGACTCTATATACAAATTAAACGACAGTTTTCCATCTCTACACTTAAACTCTACATTGCCCTCAATGTAGGAATAGAAAATGACTTAAAACAAAAAATAAATTCCGAATACAAAAAATAAAAAGACAAGGGTAAATTAGAAAGGACTTAGCTCGTTAATTAACGCCTATGCTCCAAAAACTCTAGTCCAATCCAGCTCGATCGTATAGCATTTTGGTCGCGATCGGCTCTGACACAATGATAAACTTTGGGCTTGCCTTGACAAATGTAAAACAGCTCCGGAATCACCCGAATGGAGATTGAGTACGGGTGGTGCAATCCAAACCTGCGCAAAACGAAACAAACAAAACCCAAACATAATACCGAACCACGCAAAAATAAAATGACTCAAACTACTAACTTAGACTCATAATATAACAACAAGCCAGAAGACAAGAAAACGTACTTGCTTGGCAGAATGGCGGTGAATGGTGGTAGAACCAAATGGGTAGAAGAAAAAAAAACCTGGTTCTCGTTCAACGTGAAGGACACTGGTGATCGCAACACGCGTTGCAAGGGAAAAAAATATAACTTTCCGGGGTAATTGCTAGTCACATGAGGCGAACAGGTCAGCCCAGACTCCTCACATTACGTGAAAAGTCTTTTTTCAAAGAAAGTCTGTTAATTTTTTTTTTAATGAAAAATTCTCCTTTTATTACCCAAACCTTTACCAAAACTCCCACTCATAAAATATATACAAAGATAATACATGGGATCCGCTCATGGTGAAATTTCCTCTACCTAAACAAACACGCAAACTTGCAAACAGACTCAAAGACACAAAAACAAAGATAAAATAGAAAGATAAAACCTATGAATCACTACCAAACGATGGACCACAAATAAAATTGAAAAAAATGAAAAGCTAGAAAAAAATAAATAGGTATAAATATAAATTTACATACTCTACAGAGGCTCCCCACACTTAAACTTAATCAGGGGGCTTCTCTTTTATCTGGACCCGATCCAACCCGTTTAATTCCACTCGACTCTTATTAACAATTAAATATTTATTTGTGGAGTTGAAAAATAATTTAATAGTTCTCAACGGGTCAAACCACCAAAATTTAAACTTACCTGGATTGAGCCGGATGCGTGACATGTAGCAAGAAGACTGGTTGTGTTTGACTTCCACTGCCTTCATCTTCTCCAATTCGTGCCAACCATTGATCCTATTCCGGTTCCGATCTTTTCTTTTTCTCTTCTTTGCCCTCTCCCGTGTTGCTGTTGATTTTGAAATTCCATCTATCATTAATACCACGGGCCAGCTATGGTGTGCTTCATCTACCACCATTCCATGGGATTATCCTCACACTTATTTCTTTCATCTGGTGGAGGTTCGGTCATGTCTGTCGGTTCACCTTCGAGTAGGGCGTCCAGGTATGCTGTAACACCCCAACCGATGGCGGAAACATCGGGATGTCACGTATTGATGATTGTTCAGTAGCTCATGGTAAATAATAAATTTCAATAATTGATTTAAATATATTACATACAATTGTTCTACAAGAATTTGTACATCAAAATGAAAAATACTAGATACACATCTTCAAGCATTAACTCTAATCTTCAAGCAAGCTATAACCTGAAACATGTTAAGTTTGAAAATATTTTGGGTCAACAAAAGTTGGTGAGAATTACATAGGTTTTGATAATTTAATAAAAACTTGTACAATTCAAGTGTCATGGCAAGTCTAGTCCATATGTGAAAACATACTATCAGGTAAATCGAGTGCATAATCAAACCTTGTGACTAGAATATTGTGGTCCATCCCATACGCTCATGGTTCACTCAATTATGTTATAAATTCGATAACAATCACCCACGCTACCTATGTAGGAGGTACACGTATCCGGGTGGGATTGTCAGCCCAATAGATCTATCATTGTATACCGTCGGCTGATCAATGTTAATGATTATGCTAGAATAATGTGCTTACCCTAGTCATGTTTAAGAAATAATGTAACATAGAATAACACATAGACACTTATGATTGAATTGTAAATTGAATGTCGTAATATGTTTCACCCCAAAATAGTGAATGGTAAAAGGGGCTATGTAAACTCACATTAGTGTTAGAATGGAGACCCTTGTTATATGAGTAAATGTGGCTCGTGTGTATCCAAATATCACCCTATTTCAAGGTAATAAATAAGTGTTGAGGAAAACTTAATATGTCTAAGTTTTCTAGTCTAAAATGTGCTAGGGTTCCTAATTTGGGGATGAATAATTGATTTATGATTAAATTTGAATAATTGTTAATAACTTTAATAAATAAAGAAATAATTAATAAAAATATCTCTGACCAATATTAACTAAAGGTAGTAGAATTATAAGGTAATAAATGTGAAAATAATTTTTATAAAATTATTTTCTTAATTAATGAATATTTATATATTAATACTTATTTGACAAAATATAGACTTAATATTTAAAAATATTAAGATTTATAAATTTCGAATCAAAAAAATTAAATTTCTGATCTAAATGATTAATAATAATTTATGTGAAATTTTGATGTAAAAATAATGAAAAATGAATTTATTATGATTTATGTTTGATTAAAATAACAAAAATCTATTAAAAATATTAAATAAATGATTTTTCTGAAAAAAAATTTATTTCAGAAATGCTTATTGATTTATAAGTTTAGAATAATTTTTGTGGAATTTTATAAAGTCGTTTTGATATTTTTATAGAATTTAAAAATTATAATTGAATAAAATTGTAATATTTATTATATATGTTAAATAAATGATTTTTGAAAAACTAAAAATTGTATGATAAACTTTACCACAAGAACAACATAAAATAATTTTTATAGAGTTTATAAATCAGTTTTGTATTTTAAACATAAATTAAAAAAGTAACATACATAATATATAATATGTAGAAGAAATAAAAAGCAAAAAAATTATTTGCAGAAGACAGGGATTGAACCTAGTCCCCCTTCTGTACAATACAGAGCCTTAACCACTGGGACAACTTTACCTGTTTGGTTTATTAGTGAAACAAAATGTTTAAAACCTTTAGATGCAACTTATCCCCAAATACTTATAAACCCTAAAACCCAAATCGAGTTAATTGCCCCATCAAACGATGTTGAAACTAAAAACGAGTATAGGGCTTTTAATCAATTACACAAACTGACCAATATGAAGTATTTGATTATAACAAACCTGAACCTAACGATGGTGCACTCGTTCATAAAAAAAACGAACCAAACATCTTCTGATTCGATCGACATGGTGTTTGAAAGCAGAATTTTATCTGAGGGATCTCTAAGTCGGCCCTAATAGAGTGTGTGGATGAAATGAATTGTTATACGATGAGTTTTAATATACGAATTGACATCTAGACTTGGTAAGTTTATGTTAGTCAATAATCCACGAAAATTGATCCATAAATCACGTTTAAATGGCGCGTTTACACTGATATGGTAATGCATTAAGGCCAGTCAATGATTTCCATACTTAATTGCTATCAAAACGTGAGATTATAGAGCTAATTAAAGAGGACCGATTGAGGTTTGACTTTGGGTTTGACTTCGACGATCAAGGGAAATGATTTTTTTTTTTTGTGTTAAGATATCATCACAAACAGATCCCACAGTTCAGTTGGTAGAGATGCTTGGTGATTACTCAGAAGACCCGGGTTCGAGTCCCTGGTCTGAGTTCTTTTTTTTTTAAATAGAGTTGGGCTCACGTAGAACTGGGCTGGGTTTGGATTTGATTCTGGGCCAGTAACAACAATAATATTAGGCTTAGAGATTAGTAGTCTTAGTGGGACTTGGGTTATGGTTTTGAGTATTATGGTTTGGGTTATTGTATAAAACAATTTTTTTTTATAAACTTTATAAAATCTGAAAATTTACTCATACATATTATTATTATTATTATTATTATTATTATTATTATTATTATTATTATTATTATTATTATTATTATTATTATAACATAAATGTATGAATAAATGTATGAATAAATAAAGGTGTTAAAATATCTAGTTTATATGAGAAAAGATGTATTCGTAAGAAATTTGTAGGTTCGACATGTTTAAAGAGAATATATATATATATATATATATATATATATATATATATATTTTAGATAATTATGAACTAAACATGAAAGGATAGAAACTGGGAATTTTTATTTATTAAAAATTGGATGAAAGGATCCAATCCAAATCACGATGTCATTTTCTTGTTCTTAAATGGGCCTCTTTAATCTTTTTAGGTTTATGCTCTACTCCGGGTAAAGATCCGCCCGATTTTGATGAAAGGATAGAAACTGGGAATTTTTATTTATTAAAAATTGTGGAAAAATTTCACAATGTTACAGTCTCCCTACTTTTGGAAACTTCGTCCCGAAGTTTATTGAAAACACAGGGTTGAAGGTGATTGGGTAGAAATTAGGACAAGTGTGGTTTGGGAAGTTTCGAGTTAAGGCACGACATAAATTTATAGGTAACAGAATAAACTGTTTCGAATAATTTGGGATAAGAGGTTTGATATGTGTGAGTTGTAAGGGTTGGATTAGGTGTGTCTTGAAATCGCAAGGAGAATAAGAGTCTTAAGTTTTAGGAATCCTAAAAGAAATGCATGACCAGATGGACTATCGAAAGACTAAATGAACTACCGGGTAACTAGAGTTTATAATTGGTTATTTACCGAAAACCTTGATAGAATTTCACACTACCTTAACGTACCTGTAAATTCGTGATTACGTTCCGGACCGCAATCACCAATTTACCTTACATTAGGGTTTTGTGTCCTTCTATGACTCTAACACACATGTAAGTAATGCAAAAATAATCCTGTGGTTGAACCTTTGTATTAATGAGTCCAACTATTGAGTAGGAAAAAGACTCCTACCAATTAGTGAGTAGGAACCTCTACCGATTGTTGAGCAGGTTCGATAGCCTCCACCAGTCGTTGAGCAGGTTGTAGGGCCTCTCCCGACTGTTGAAAAGGCATGATGACCTCTACCAATCGTTGAGTAGGTTATTTGGTACTCAACTAACTGTTTGAGCAAGTACTTCATCCTCTATCAGTTGTTTGATTAAGTGTACCAATTATTACACACATAAATTGCAAATGGATAATATGTACATGTAAGCAATCAAGTATCAAGTATAGCATACGAGTTGTAATAGAGTTGCCCTAGACAAGGTTAATGACTCTAGGTGTGTCTATAGCAAATAGTTATATTCCATGAATTCTAGTTTCAAATGTTCAAATATGGTAGATAGTCGAATCCTCATGTATAACTAAGGATTATGTTTGATGCAGCACTCAATCAAGTTTCAATAGTTTGGTTATCATGGGTAACTAGCTCATGTGTGAGAAGGTGAAGGATATGAATTTAGTTCTTGAGAGGATGATGAAAAATCTTGAAGCAGAATCAAGGTTGTGAGAGATAGTGAATGTAAAGATAGTTGATAAAGTGTTTATTTTATAGTAAGGAGAATATGTAGCAGTGTAAATTTTGGGGTTTGGATCAAAGGTTATAATCAAGTGTATAAGAAAACATGATTGTGGTATATGCCAAATATTGTAAAAATTTGAACAGGTTGAAAATGAGTGAGTGTCGATGGAGAATTTAGAGACTAGATATTATTCCTATGGATAAAAAAAATTATTTTCAAAATTAGTTTTGTACATAAAGCAAAAGTTGTTAAATAGTACAAGCTAAGTGGGCTTTGATTAAAATATTCACGTTAGTTGGAGATTTCAAACATGACATTAGGTTTTGAAGATCAAGGTTCTATTAAGTGATTTTTAATAGTTTAAAGCATTATATAGAAAATCGTTTGTTGCGTCAATAAATAAATAATTGAATATAAGTTCGAGGACATCTTTTGACAAAAATATGTACTTTGTAAAGTTTCTTGGTAATGAAAACACAACAAGATTTAGAAATCTTTAGTTTGTGCTAAGGTATGAGGTTATAGTTTTTTTTTTTTTTTTTTTTTTTTTTTTTAAATAAGTAACATGTGGAGAAAGGAAATAATATGATTTGGGTAAGGTGTTGAATATTTAAAAAGTGGCTAAGATGGTAAGGTGAAGTGTGATTGTGAAATCCATAGATGGTTATGAAATGAGATTGCTTTTAGCTGTAAAATTTTGAGATTTTAGAGCTTAGTTTAAGGAAAGTGAGTGTAATCATTTATTCATTAATTAAAACGAATAAATGAAAACGTTGACTTATCAAAACTTCTAGATTCTAATAACATAGTGAAGACATGCTTTAGCCTATAAGTGAACACTCATCCCGAGAATTCCCAGGTAGGCATCCGGGTCCCTCGTCTGATGGGATTTATGCGCAATGCCAGTCCTAGACAGAAAACTCAGAATACAGGCGTTCACCCTTCCAGATTGCGCGTGTTTGTTATTAAAATCTAGAACTTCGACGAGATCTTCAAGGTGGTTAAGGCTAAACCTGAGGATTTGTCTTATTAGTCTAAGAGTAGATTTTGTGATGGAGGGCACTCTTCTTGTAGAGATAAGAAGTAGGAGGGAGATAGAGAATAGAGAATAGTAGAGAAGTAAGTAAAAGAACCAAGTACTGGTTAAATCCTATGGTTATAGACTAGATTATTTTTCTAATAACCTAATTCCCTATAACCATGGCTCTGATACCAATCTGTAACACCCCAACCGATGGCGGAAACATCGGGATGTCACGTATTGATGATTGTTCAATAGCTCATAGTAAATAATAAATTTCAATAACTGATTTAAATATATTACATACAATTGTTCTACAAGAATTTGTACATCAAAATGAAAAATACTAGACACACATCTTCAAGCATTAACTCTAATCTTCAAGCAAGCTATAACCTGAAACATGTTATGTTTAAAAATATTTTGGGTCAACAAAAGTTGGTGAGAATTACATAGGTTTTGATAATTGAATAAAAACTTGTACAATTCAAGTGTCATGGGAAGTCTAGTCCATATGTGAAAACATATTATCAGGTAAATCGAGTGCATAATTAAACCTTGTGACCAGAATATTGTGGTCCATCCCATACGCTCATGGTTCACTCGATTATGTTATAAATTCGATAACAATCACCCACGCTACCTATGTAGGAGGTACACGTATCCGGGTGGGATTGTCAGTCCAATAGATCTATCATTGTATACCGTCGGCTGATCAATTTTAATGATTATGCTAGAATAATGTGCTTACCCTAGTCATGTTTAAGGCATAATGCAACATAGAATAACACATAGACACTTATGATTGAATTGTAAATTGAATGTTGTAATATGTTTCACCCCAAAATAGTGAATGGTAAAAGGGGCTATGTAAACTCACATTAGTGTTAGAATGGAGACCCTTGTTATATGAGTAAATGTGGCTCGTGTGTATCCAAATATCAACCTATTTCAAGGTAATAAATAAGTGTTGAGGAAAACTTAATAAGTCTAAGTTTTCTAGTCTAAAATGTGCTAGGGTTCCTAATTTGGGGATAAATAATTGATTTATGATTAAATTTGAATAATAGTTAATAACTTTAATAAATAAAGAAATAATTAATAAAAATATCTCTGACCAATAATAACTAAAGGTAGTAGAATTATAATGTAATAAATGTGAAAATAATTTTTATAAAATTATTTTCTTAATTAATGAATATTTATATATTAATACTTATTTGACAAAATATAGACTTAACATTTAAAAATATTAAGATTTATAAATTTCGAATCAAAAAAAGTATATTTCTGATCTAAATGATTAATAATAATTTATGTGAAATTTTGATGTAAAAATAATGAAAAATGAATTTATTATGATTTATTTTTGATTAAAATAACAAAAATCGATTAAAAATATTAAATAAATGATTTTTCTGAAATAAAATTTATTTCAGAAATGCTTATTGATTTATAAGTTTAGAATAATTTTTGTGGAATTTTATAAAGTCGTTTTGATATTTTTATAGAATTTTAAAATTATAATTGAATAAACTTGTAATATATATTATATATGTTAAATAAATGATTTTTGAAAAACTAAAAATTGTATGATAAACTTTACCACTAGAAAAACATAAAATAATTTTTATAGAGTTTATAAATCAGTTTTGGTATTTTAAACATAAATTAAAAAAGTAACATACATAATATATAATATGTAGAAGAAATAAAAAGCAAAAAAATTATTTGCAGAAGACAGGGATCGAACCTAGTCCCCCTTCTGTACAATACAGAGCCATAACCACTGGGACAACTTTACCTGTTTGGTTTATTAGTGAAACAAAATGTTTAAAACCTTTAGATGCGACTTATCCCCAAATACTTATTAACCCTAAAACCCAAATCGAGTTAATTGCCCCATCAAACGATGCCGAAACTAAAAACGAGTATAGGGCTTTTAATCAACTACACAAATCGACCAATATGGAGTATTTGATTATAACAAACCTGAACCTAACGATGGTGCACTCGTTCATAAAAAAAAACGAACCAAACATCTTCTGATTCGATCGACATGGTGTTTGAAAGCAGAATTTTATCTGAGGGATCTCTAAGTCGGCCCTAATAGAGTGTGTGGATGAAAGGAATTGTTATACGATGAGTTTTAATATACGAATTGACATCTAGACTTGGTAAGTTTATGTTAGTCAATAATCCACGAAAATTGATCCATAAATCACGTTTAAATGGCGCGTTTACACTGATATGGTAATGCATTAAGGTCGGTCAATGATTTCCATACTTAATTGCTATCAAAACGCGAGATTATAGAGCTAATTGAAGAGGACCGATTGAGGTTTGACTTTGGGTTTGACTTCGACGATCAAGGGAAATGATTAAATTTTTTTGTGTTAAGATATCATGACAAACAGATCCCACAGATCAGTTGGTCGAGATGCTTGGTGATTACTCAGAAGACCCGGGTTCGAGTCCCTGGTCTGAGTTCTTTTTTTTTTTTTTTTAATAGAGTTGGGCTCACGTAGAACTGGGCTGGGTTTGGATTTGATTCTGGACCAGTAACAACAATAATATTAGGCTTAGGGATTAGTAGTCTTAGTGGGACTTGGGTTATGGTTTTGAGTATTATGGTTTGGGTTATTGTATAAAACAAATTTTTTTTATAAACTTTATAAAATCTGAAAATTTACTCATACATAATATTATTATTATTATTATAACATAAATGTATGAATAAATGTATGAATAAATAAAGGTGTTAAAATATCTAGTTTATATGAGAAAAGATGTATTCGTAAGAAATTTGTAGGTTCAACATGTTTAAAGAGAATATATATATATATATATATATATATATATATATACACTAGTGGGAAACCCGCGCGATGCGGCAGCGGCGGCGAAAATTTACAATGTGATACTCATTTCTGTTAATTTATCGATAATCTAGTAGTTTCACTTCCCTCTTTGAGGCGAGCAAACTGAGTTTTAACAAAAAAAAAATTAATGAATTGGTAAATGCAACGGCACCTTCGACGAATACTTATAAAAGCAAAACGACATTGTTTCATATCGTTTATCGGTTACTTATATCGGATAATTCATCAACAAAATCATCCCCGCATGAATCCTTATCAAAAGCAGGATCATACAACCATAACGGCTTCTTTGGTATAAACCCACCCCAACCACCACTCCACGCGACCCAAAACCATCTAGTTTAAATTTACAAGGCGCCTCAAAACACAACCCAAACACGGACCCCTAAACCTTTAAGAACCTTGAACAGCCTATTTTATCTGGGATCAACTATATTCCCATGTAAACATTCTTTGTTGTGATTTAGTGTATTTTATTAGCATGTATGATTGGCTAACTGGGATATTTTACATTATGTTGATTTATATCTTGTTCCGTAATTGTTGGTGATGTAAACTGAAACGGAGTAAATTACAAATATTTGTTTTAAAGTAATTCTCTCTCTAAAATCATTTAAATTTAGAATCTGTATATATTAGCATGTATAAGCATGCTTAAATATGCCCAAATTATGCAACCAAACATACATTCATGCCACATCCCAAAAAAACTAAATGGTTGTGTCATATATACTAAAAAGATGAAAAATATTATCTTTTGGGCTTACTTACATTCTGATCAAGTTAATGGATCAAAACTGTAGCCGGTACAGGTCCGTAGCTTATGAACAGCAGGACGGGTTTGATTAGTGTTTGTTCCTCATGACAAAAACACAAACTTCGGTGCTTTTAGCCGTAGTCAAATGGGTACAATATAGGATATTAAAATGATATAGGCCGAGTCAAATAAAAATATTGAAACATACATTATATATGTAAGAAAAGAAGAAATTCACTCATAGTGCAATTGATATACTAAAATGTAGCATGTCAAATGGGTCACAAATGGCAGGCCGAGTCAAACAAAAAATGAACATTCACCTGCGTACTTGTATCCATCAGTCTTTAGAGATGCGAGAATCCTAAAAATCAGAAAATAGAAATTAGGCAAAGCGTGGTAAATGGTGTATTAATTTGAACTTTCATAGTAATACAAACCTTCATCAAATTTTATTTATGTATATGATTGTATCAAACAACATAAATAGAAAATATGCATTAACGAACGCAAAGAAAGGATCCTCAACCTGAAGTACTCGTATTTGAACCTACAAGTTACCTAAAACCATTTGGACAAAAACTGTTTCATGTCAACCCGACTTGAACAATTCAGATCCATACCCAAAATATTACTTGTTATCTGACCCACACAACCCATTTTGACACCACTACACAGACATCAAGTAGACATCAAGTAGACATCAAGGGTCTTGACAGATTTATATGCTTACAATAGCAATAGCCAGTGTAAAAGCTTGATTACTACTGGTGTGTCTGATTTTCACCAAAACAGTAATGATTCAGAAACAGTAAAAAAAGTAGGGAGGTTTGACTACCCAAGTATAATTTCACCAAAATATAGAAAGGTAACAGGTGGTTTGATTTCAACAAAACAAAAATTGGTTCAAAAGTTTCACCAAAAGAGAAAATTAGTAAAAGGATGAGATGGGGTAAGAATGTCAGAAAAAGCAACGTTTTCTACACAGTTTTACTACCACGTTCTATACCAAATATTTTTTTAATTAAAATTATAAAAATAAAAAAGTAAAGCACACATTTTGCAGGTTTAAAAGTGTAATACGTGAATCTACCTTTCACTAAGTTGTCGCGCTTCACTCTTGACTCTTGACATCATGGCAACTACTTTAGCAAAACAACTTTTAAGTGCAACCCGTTCTTCTTACTCCCACAGTTGAGAATCATTATTGCCACAATTCGATCACCATACCTACATAGGAAAGTAATTATCTTTAATATTCATCATTAAATCCCGAAGTGCAAAACGACTTTTAAGTGCAACCCGTTCTTCTTACTCAACTGATCTGCCTTCTTATGCCCTGTTACTCAAAATATCAATATATCACCAACAAAATATATATGTATAAACAATAAAAAATAATATAAATTAACTAATTGAAAAGTAGGTAAACTAATTGAAACCTCTGTTGTCAAAAGCCTAGGCGCCTCAACACATGCCAAAACGCTTAATAAAGCACTATTGAGGCGATCATCGTACAAGTGGACTGACCCAGCCAAAAGTAGGTCTGAATCAACCAGAAATAAAGTGACCAGACCAGCCTAAAAAAAACTGATATTCTATCTTTAAAAAACTGAAAATAAAGGGGTTTGTGGGTTAAACTGACGCGTTACCCAATCTGCCCGTTTTTCCATCCCTTTGTTACTGCTAGAATGCTTTTATCTGCAACAATGAAACCTCTCCGCTAGGCGGCTCTGCACCAATTCCCCTATTGCGAACATTTCCTGAATAAAATCAAAACAAATGGATGATTATAGTTGAACTCTTTCACGGTTTTATATACTCTGCAGTCTTTCACCACTTTATATGATCTAAAAAGGAATCAAATCCTTAATTTCATAAGCAAGATATAGTTATTGGCTTAAAACATTACTATTATCTTCCAGTAGTGCCATGTGTAAATATAGAAAATCATATTACTATGCTAAAAAAAACATTGTAACCATTATGACTTATCTGAATTATAAAAATTTATTGAACAATCCAGGTGTTGCAAGTCAGAGGTTACCAGGTGGTTGGTATTGCTAGTCGAGCCAGGTGATGACTAATTACTCGCAGAAGATCCAACATTAGCTTCCTGCTTCCATACAAGAAAAGGTTAATAAAACCATCATTTTAACAAAATTTTGATTAAAACTAACGAAACTGATTTTTTTTTTTTTTTTTTTGCAAAATGGTATTCAACCTGTCCAAACTGCCAAACCAAAGCTTTTGGCCGGTCAAGCCATCCAAACCAACCTGGCTGGTTTGATTTGCTGCTTTTCGAAACCATAGTTAGCGATTCACTCCATTGTTTACATAAAATCCAACGAAAACCCCCTTGGCATAAAAGAGTACCTAAAAAACAAGGGAAATATATCAATATGAATAATCAATGCATATTGTCTGCCCGCTCACAACAGTAACGATAGTAGTCCCCATCAACTACCTACTCAAGTTTGAAAAATATTAGGAAGGATACTGATAGAAAATTAATTGAAAAATTATCTTATCTGATTTATAAAAAATTTAATCCACAAGGAAAAGTATTCATTGGAACTTGGTATGTTAAGAGTGAATTGTGATTCCGCTGTCCTCCAAACATAATGTATCCATTATGACTGTAGTCTGTAACATACTGAACATCTTGTATACAGAAATTGCATAGCAAATAGAACCAAGTAAGTAAACATAAAATCATTGCCCTATTTTTGTGACTAAAAAAAAACTATTAAAATAACCCCAACTTTGTAACCAAAGAAACAAATTTAACTTAATCGCCAAATACCAATGACTACTTCACCATTCCAGGGTTTGAAAGACTTTCAAAAGTGTATTAGTCCATTTTGACAACAAGATGTTCCCCAATGAATACTTCGTAATTCCTGGCTTTGTGTAAATAATTCAACAACTTGAAACAATTAGAAAAATCACAAATCTAAAGAAAGTAATAACTAATGTTGTGATATACCTCTTGGCCATAAGTTGGCAAGGGGATCCGTATCCCTCGTGGTGGTTGTTCTAGTGGAAACACCAGGACGGAAATGTGTCATGATCTCAAAAATGGTCATACCTATAAGAATCGAGTATACAAACAACACACTCAATTTCATGAATCGTAAAAAAATCACACAAACAGATAAACATATTAATACATGCATCTTAGATTAAAAAAACGAATCAAAATACCAGTAATGACTGAACCATCAGGAGAGTTCACATATATTAAAATATCATGTTAATAGTATCGAAAACGTGGTAATCACATCTTAGATTAAAAAAAGGAAGCAAAATACCAGTAATGACTGAACCATCAGGAGAGTTCACATATATTAAAACATCATGTTAATAGTATCAAAAACGTGATAATCATCATGTTTAGAAGGTAGTTATCTTGAGTTAAAGCTTCAGTCGTCTCTAAATCATCTGCATCATGTTTAACCTCAGAAACTTTGATCACCCTCTGTTTTAAAGAGTTACGCCTAGCCATCTTTTCCTCCCCGAGGTTCTCCAACTCAATTTGTTAGAACCTGCATGGAAACTTTGTTTATACAACTATTTTCTCCCTATTTTAGCGGCATTTCAACAATTAAATCCAGGTTCATTTTAGGTTTTTATGCCCTTGTGCTTAAATAAAACATTCAATCATCAAGAATTCAATAGCAAAAATGAAGGAAATTGGATAAATGTAAACATACTGGGTCAAACCGGGTATTTAGGCCAGACTCACTCACGATTACAAATATGAATGTTTGTAAAGAGTTAAATTTAAACAGATTAAACGTAGCTGTGAATTCCTTCACGAATTTTAATTTTTGAAACTTCAACTTTATGGTTTGCAAAGAATCCCCACTTATTCTTCCATAACTATTAGGTTTCAAGACTGTCGAAATTTAACAGACCTCACCAACTTCTTCACCAGACTTCTTACATCATTACAAAGATGATTTCAAACCAAAGTAAAATGCCTGCCTATATCATTTTCCTAATCCAATTACCAGATTCACTACATGTTTACAAATTAATTACCAGACTTTTTTGTTTAATTTTTGTTTCAGGTTCACCAATCAGTTACCCACTATAGATTTAACTGAACGCAAAACTAAATATTTGACTTAACCATCTCTTGAGTTTTTTAGGCTGTGAAACCTTCAATCCAACACCATAAAAATCACTAAATCAAGACATTAAACAAATAATCAACCAATAAAATGTCGAATAACTAAACCTTGATTTTATGAAGAAACAACACCTGCATCGGTGCTGAACCCCGCACACAACTCCAACACCAAAACCATAAAATTCCTAAACGATTCGCCACAAAAACCAGTGATTAGTCATTAACAAAGAAATTTTTGGAGTGAAAATCTAAATACTTACCAATAATTTACCTTCCAAACTCTAGATCTTGAATTGCAGTGAAAGAAAGGGATGATGAAAGAAACCCTAGATCTTGAATGAGAGGGACAGGGAAAGAAAAGGGTGATGAAGAAACCCTAGATCTTGAATCGCAGAGAGAGAGAGAGAGAGAGAGAGAAAGAGAGAGAGAGAGAGAGAGAGAGAGAGAGATAGGGGGTGATGGGGGCGGATAATGAGGGGTGGATTAAAAACCCTAGATCTTGTATACGTGTTTGTTTTAGGAGTGTTTGTTGTAGGATTAGATTTGTGCAGAGAAGTCTTGTACATAATGCTTAATAGATGGTACTATCTTAAAAAGTGTAAAATGACCAATCTTACCCTTGCTATATACATATTAATATAGTATATATATATATATATATATTTAGATAATTATGAACTAAACGTGAAAGGATAAAAACTGGGAATTTTTATTTATTAAAAATTGTGGAAAAATTTCACAATGTTACATTTGCTATATCCCCATCGGGATCAGACTCCCCTACTTCTTCATAAGCAGGTAAACCCTCTAACTCCAGATCTAAAAACTCATCCTCTTCAGACAATGACTTCTCACCCATCTCATTGCCTTCCTTTGCACCAAACAGCATACCAACGGAATCTCCCAATTCCACTTCTTCAATCCCTTCTTTCCTCATAAACGACCTCTGATACGCCGCCCATTCTTCTTTGTCGTCCTCCTCATCAGAGTCACTCCCAAAATCATATATAGTAACCTGTGGCACCGGAGGTGGGACATCAACGTCCATTTTCGTCTCCGTGACTGGGATGATTTCTTCATCTGACTCATCAGCGTATTTCATGATCGGCTCTTTCCCTTCTTCTGGAAACGTTGGGAACAACTCCCCTCGAGCGTTCATGTACCCGAGGTAGTTGCCCTCCTCATTATAAGTATAACCGACTTTCGGCGACTGCTCTTGCTGAACTTTTTCTTTTTCTTCTTCTTCATCTAATCTCCTAGATATGTCTTCTAATGTTCGTTGAAGATCTAAAATAGTAGCCTGTTGGTTTTTCCAGAGGATGTCGTGCTCTGCTAACATTTTCTGGGTATTTTCATCCTTAGCAACTAGTAATGTCAACAGACTCTCTATTTTACTCCAATCATTACCACTGTCCTCACAAGAAGTGCTTCCAGAAAACTGATTATAATGTGGCTGCTGATACGAGTCATCATAATAATATGTAGGACAACCCTGTGAATAATATGGCTGCGGCTGCACAAAGGAATTAGCACAATAATGTGTAGAGGACCCCTCATATTGTGGACATCTAACGGTAAAATAGGGTCCTCCACAAATTTCAAACATATTTATAGACTCGACAGAAATTAAAATACACAAACAATTAGACTCCTACGACTCACTATTGTAGGATCGAATAACGCTTAATCCAACAATCACGGGGTTTATACTAGAGGTGCGGAATCCCTCTAATATGCTTTAACAACAGATACGACAATGAAACTAAGACAAACGAGTAATCACAACACACACACGGGTCAAAAGATTATCGATTAATCACTAAAAACAGAGCACGAGTGTTTACAGAGATCAAATCAGACCTTACAGACCTTGGGAGGGTGTTTGGAGAGTGTGTGAGGCAAGAACTAATGATTAGGGCAATGATTGGGCCTATTTATACCTCCCGGGCACGTACAGCTGCAAACTGGCGATTAGCAAGACCATGATACGCGATCAGTGCTAATCGCCTATAGCCAAGGCCCAGTCGCATGAATAGTGACGCGATTAGGGCCCTAATCGCGTGTCACTATTTGCTACTCGCGAGCAGCATCCCGAACACTCCAAAACGCGTACAAACGTCTCCAAACACCCCGAAACTCGTCCAAACAACTGATATACTAGCCTAGGGACATCATGTACTAACAGACTCCCCCTTGGACCAGGCTAGTATACGTACAGACTTAATCAAAAGACATCGTTTATATCAACAGCAAACAACTTTACAGACTTGATAAACATAAACAAATACAACAAAACAAAATAACAAGCAGCATCATCCGTCTTCAACTTTAGCGTGACGTTGTCTTGACCCTTGAGATTCTTGACCAATCACATCCTGCATGAACTTTGTTGGCATAGCAAAACTGGATCACCCTTTGAAACTTCATGGCTTGATCGGCTTCGGCTGGTAAGTGCATGATCGGATGTTGGTACAACGTCTCTACGTCCTTCTCTGAGCAATTTATCAACCACATAGGATCCCAAATCCTTATCTTTCTGCACGGATTTGGACTGTTGCTCAAGACTATCACAGCTTCAGTGGTTGCTGCATCATAGTGCCAATAATACAGCTTCGAAGAAAAGTCTTGTTCAACTGGGATAATGGGAATCCTTGAAACACATTTTGGCGGCTTGATCTTGTGCTCCCAGATAGGCTTTAAGGTGAAAGGATGAAACTTGTCTGTCTGATACGATCTGGGATACTGAGGCATCAACTCTTTCCATCCCACTGAGCTCTCTCGCTTCAGCTTCGTGTAAAAACCCTTAAGAGGAGCAGATTTCTCTTCATATAACGGATAGTTGAGACGAACTAAGTCACGAATGTACCAGAACGGCAGGCTCAGAATGTCTTTGAAATTCTCAAAGTACAATACGCCTTCTTGCCATTTAACCCCGAGCATTCTGGTCTGGCTCACATACGCCCAGCTGATCACATTCCCAGACATCTTCGACAGACGCTTCTTGAAGATGGAAGCTCACTCAACAGGCTTTTTCTTCTCTTCAGGTTTAAACCATTGGGGATACCGCTCTCTGATCTTGTCATGTCGAATCTTAACAGCATCAGGAACTTCAGTAGAGTCGGCTTTCAACTTTTCTTCAGCCTCACGTATCATCTCTTCATCAATATTAGGAATTCCAGCGCCCGAGTCATTTACAACATACTCAGGGGTCGGCACGCTGGTTCCTTCTTCGAGATCCACTTCGTTGCATTCTGGATGCATCTCAGGAGGAACGCTTTGGCTTTCATTGGAAGATTCTCCAGATGCAAAGCCATATACTTTGGTCATGTCCTCCGATGTCATCTCTGGTGGAATCTCTCCTTCTTCCAGATCGTACTCAGGCATGGCAGGGGGTGGAAGCAAGTTGCCTTCGTCATCATATGCAAAGTAACAGTTCAAAGGCTCCACGTCTTCAACAAGAACTATCGCTTTCTTCCTTACTTTATCGCGAAGTTCTTGAATCTTGCTTATCATCGGTGCTGGCTCCCCCTGAGCAGAAGAACCTGCCTTGGGATCCTTGCCTCTGCGATCGTGACTTTTCTTAGTTCGTCCCGATGCAGACCCACCTGTTGATCCACCACCGCCTGTGGCTCCGGGATCACCACCATCACCCTTACCATCGTTGTCATCATCGTCATCAGACTCATCATCCTCTTCTTCATCATCATCTTCTTCACTATCTTCATCATCATCATCACCAGCAGTACTAGCTCCAGCTTCCGAACCACCAGTAAGTCTAGGTTGAGTTCCAGACAGCGCATTCAACCTAGTCCTTAGCCTTATGTTTTGCTTCCTATACTTGGTGATTCGACGCTCGTTGTTCACATTTGCGAGCTGGAGATCACGATTAGACTGAATTAGCTGCTGATGTGATTCCATGAGCTGCTGTTGTGTTTCCATGATCTGCCTGTTTGACTCCAAGACTTGCTGATTAGATAAAGTAAGTGCGTCGACAGTGGCTCTCAGCTCAGTGTTAGCTGTGATAGTGTCTCCAATCAGTTCCAACATCGCCGTCTCATTTTCTTCTATGTTGGCGTTTTTGCTCTTCATTTCGGCCATTTCCCGTGCTTGGGCGGCCACTAAAGCAGTAAGCTCTTTGACTTGGCGCTGAAGCTGTTCGTTGGTTGTTGGAGTCGAGGATGAGGATTGGGTCGAAGGTCTAGCAGCTGACGATCTTGCTGCTTCTTTCATCATCCGGATTCTGTCACCAATCGGATTAGCAGCCAACTGTGAACCTGTCGCTTCAACGGTAACTGAGACTGGCTCAGTGAAGATTACCGATGAAGGCATTGACATAGTCACACTCGCAGGCATAGCTGCACTGGAAGAGAGTGGGACAGTCGATGTTGCTGCTGTTGTTGTTTCTGTTGCTGCTGTTGTTGTTGCTGATACAGAAGAAGAAGCAGGTAGTCCAAAAGTTTCTGGGAGATTCATACGCCTTCCCCTCATTTTCTTAGGCGTCCTCTCAGTCGCAGCTGCCTTATCAGACATTCTCTTCTGACCCCTGCTAACTTTCGTCGCTTTCGTCTTTTGTCTCTTCTGAGGAGGCGGCGTGCTAAGTTCAGCGTCAATATCCGCAACAAGATCATCACTGACAGGAGTGAAAGTGGGATCTTTTGCAAGCTCTCTTGCCGCAGCCGCGCGGGCTCTATCCTCCTCAAGTGTCAGTACATCAGGTGATTCATCTTCGGTACGCTCTGAGTCATCATCATCTTCATCAACATCTTCAATGTTGACCGGGCCTTCATCAATCTTGGCTTTGCCTTTGCCTGAGCTTGATGGTTCATCTATGTTCAGCAAATCAGGATCAAGCATATCATCATCTTGTCTTGCTCCAGTATCACCCATATTGCCCGGTTCATTGGGTCCCAAAGCAACTGTGGGTCTCCCAATGTTATCATCATCCTTGAAAACCTGTCTATGAATCTGGATATCGTCCTCTGAATCACTGTCATCATGCCTCCATCTATTACCTGGAGGTGCCACATAGTCGTTTCTCATCAGGAAAGCAAACAGTCTACGACTAGGAGGATATTCAGACTTTGGCTTGTTCGTATACTGCAACATTCTCTTCATCTCAACCTCATCAATCTTCCTTATATTAATCAGCTCTTCTACCCGTTTCACCATGTTCGGGATCTGATTGTCAAGGATCATCTGCAGAAAGCGACGATAAACAATAAAGGGATCTTTCGGCTTTCGCAGAATCACTTCCTTGAGGTGATGCATAATCATCCCAGAGAAGTTGAACGGTTTGTTCAACGTCAATGCAACAATCGCCGATGCCAAAATGTCTTTGATAGCATCGAATGTTCCTCTGCGAGGTCCGAGACACTTTAGCACCACGTGCGTCAGATACTTCATTTCAGGAGGAAGACAACCCTTTTGTAACATCTCCTGCGCACGCACATCACCCGTATACTTCATCCGTAGGAATCCACCTCGTATCAAAATGGAATCGAAAACGATTGGATCATCTTTATCATCACCAAATCTAAGAATCTCGCGAATCATATCTTCAGTGATAAGAACCTCCTTTCGTTGCACCGTGCTTCTGATAGTAGCTGGAACTGTGCTGACATCGACACTCGCATTCTGATAGAATTCCTGGAGAATGTTCTTGTAGGCCGCATAGTCGGTAGATATGGCATAATGTATCTTCGAGCGCTTCAAGTACTCGATGATGCCTTCAAAACGCCTGCACTCCTGCTTCTTTACCGGTCCGAGGAAGGCAAGACAGTTGTGCTTAGCCGAAGTACCGTATTGCATGATTCTGCAAGATACACACACCACAAAACATCAAAGACAGATCAAGGATATGAAAAACGGACAAAAATGGATCAGGTTTGACTAATATTGGTCAAACTGATGCATAAGGGCGATTAGGGGACATATCATGCGATTAGTAGTTCAAAGGACACGACTAGACTCCTGATCGCGTTACTGTTCACGCGATTAGCAGACAAGAATGGCAAATCGTGCTACTGTTCACACGATTAGGAGGCCTAATCGCGTGACAGTATAGAATCATTTCCAAACTTGTCAAATTTTGAATTATCTTGTTTCGTGTCTGGATTATTGTTGCATGAGGTCTATAATCAACCCAACGATACAACCCCTAACAATAATTGCACTAACATGACAGAATCAAGGGTTAATTAACCGTTAAAAAAAATTAGGGTTCTTATTCCTTTTAAAATTGGGGCTTTTGATTCAAAAGTGTTAGGGATCAATATTTTGGTACAAACAGATCCTACATAAGCCGATCATCAAACCCCCATCAAGAAACATCCAAAATAAACACGTTTTAGTGGGTAATGAGAAGATTTTGTTCAAGTTAGGGTTCGGTTGAAAATAAACAGATTTGACCCCCTTAAACGTGTTGTTTGGATCTGAAAATGAGATATGTTGTTACCTTGATGATAAGGAACAATAATCCTTGACCAAAAATAAACGGGCAAGAGTTTGGAGTAATACGGGTATAGAGGGAACGAGTAACAGTGATAGGTTTTTGAAATTATGAAGAAGAAGAAGTCAAGGGTTGTTTATATACTATTTGCTGATCGCTTCTCTAACCACACGAGTAGAAGACTAATCGCGTGAAGTGAGACACGAGTAGTGCTAATCGCGTGTATCAAGACACGAGTATGGTCTGATCGTGTGATAGTGTAGTTTAATAAGACAATATGGCTAATCGCTTATCATTACACACGAATGGGACATAATCGCGTATAAACACACACGATTAGGAGCTACTCGCCAATATGCATAGGCGATCAGCTCACTAATTGCATATCCACTTTCCACAAATTACCAAATTGCCCCTGCAGCACCAAAACTTGCATTTTTGACCCGTTAAGGTTCAAAACATGCATTTTTCAACCCGATTTGACATGCGACTCAGATGATGACTCAGATACTTGAAAATATTCCATTTTCCACCCTTGTACTTGATAAAAATACGGTTTTGACCCGGCTAAACACAAGTTTCCAATTAGTTGTCCATTTTATTTTTCGGCGTTTTATTTTTGAAGAAGTAAGATTACAATGGATTAGAATTCCAACATCGGCAATCAAGAATGATTAACTAAGCTAAACTAAGCATAAATAAAATAAAACGGGAGATCAACTAACTGTACACTAGCATATTTTTGCGAGTTTCAAAGGTTAGGGAATCATATCAGTGTACGGACATTACTAGAACCCTTATATTTTCAGTTTTCGCTTAAATTACCAATAAGCATCCTACAACAACTGTCGATATTGTTGTCCACCTAAACTCAAAATCAAGTTTTATCGCTAGGCACTTTAGATACGTTTAAGGTAATATTAAGGCTGAGATACAAGGTGTTCCCCGCCACGCGACACATTCCCGTATCAAGTCATGCACAAAGCTTCCTCGTAACCGGTGAGTAAGCTGTTGTCATCCGTATTTTACAAGGAGTGGACTCAGTGGTGATCAGGTCTGCAGAAACGCTGCAACAGAGAGACCAGTGAGATCCAAACCAGGGTTCAAGTCAAATACCGTATATTTGATTTTTCACGGTACGATGCTTTAGGTATATGATTTGATACCTTAGAGCGAATTCTCATTGAGAATAGGGTTTTGGCATATATGAATCTTTTTGCTCTTTTAGGATTCCCGGACGTCTCCTGATCAGAATTTATTCTTTTTTTTTTTGTTTTTTTTTCAGGAAATGACATAGGGGTGTCTCAGTCGTAGGCTGCGACCCCAACGTACGACACGTGTGCCACTCCTATTTATTCTGAGAGACGTCCAGTTCACCCCGGATGAACCAACCTCTTAAAGACCATGAAACCTCGGATTTTGGCATGCTATCAAACGAGATTTCGGTACCAAGACCATATGCCAATGCACGTTGATCCACACATGATTCAGATGATTTATGTTTATATCACCGTGCCGAACTTGGAAATGATTTTGAGCCTACCGACACATCATTGTAGAGGCTACCTATCAGTTCCAATATTTTTAAGATGATAAGGGTCCAGACAGTCCGACTGATTGGTTAATATCATCTTCCCCTTTTCACCAAAGAAACTCATTTTTGCATTTTTCAATTTTTTTTTTTGATTTTGGAATTTTCTGAATGTTTTTGTATTTTTCTGAAATTTTCTCCCCCTAAAAATCTAAAAATTTGCGAAAAGACAATATTTTTGGATTTTTCTGATTTTTGAAAGAAAAATATTTACAAAAACGATTACCGATGAGGATCTAATCCTGCTTAACTTTAATGCCGTTTAAGATTAACAGATACTCAAAACGAGGACCGTCAAAAGCTTTGGTGAATAAATCGGCACGTTGGTAGTCTGTGTGGATTTTTACCATATCGATAAGTTTCTTTTCATAGCAATCGCGTATGAAATGATACTTAACCAAGATATGTTTCGCCTTGGAATGGTTAACTGAGTCTTTAGCAAGAGCTATAGCGGACTCATTATCACAGTGAATGGGAGTATTAAGAAATTTCAAACCGTAGTCTCTCATTTGTTGCTGTATCCAAAGAACCTGGGAGCAACAGCTCGATGCTGCTACATATTCCGACTCGCAGGTGGATAAGGCGACTGAGGCTTGCTTCTTGCACTGCCACGAGACTAGTCTTGGTCCCAAAAACTAGCATCCAGCCGATGTGGATTTTAAGTCTGTCTTGCATCCGCCATAGTCAGCATCACTAAATGCGATGAGGTCAAACTTATCGTCATTAGGGTACCAAAGACCTTTGGTCGGACAACCCTTTAGATAACGTAAGATCCTCTTCACAGCAACCAGGTGTGACTGTTTCGGCCTTGACTGGTATCTTGATAGTAAGCATGTCGCGAACATTATGTCAGGTCTTGATGCAGTGAGGTACATGAGTGAGCCTATCATAGCTCGATAGAGAAAAGGATCAACGGTTTGTCCTTTCTCGTCAGGCCCAATCCCGTGATTGGTCTGAATCGGTGTGCCTACTGGAGTAGAGTCTTCCATCTGGAACCGGCTCAAGATGTCAGCAACGTATTTTGTCTGGTGGATAAAGATCCCCGACTCTTGTTGTTCTACTTGTAGACCGAGGAAGAATTGCATCTCCCCCATCGAGCTCATCTCAAATTTGTCCTGCATAAGCTTTTCGAATTCCCTGCACATGACATCATTAGTAGACCCAAAAATAATATCATCAACATAAACCTGTACCAGAAGACGATCACCACCCTTTTCCTTGGTGAATAAGGTGCAGTCCACGAGTCCGCGTTTGAACCCGTTGGATATCAGATAGTTGCTAAGCATTTGGTACCATTCACGCGGTGCCTGATGGAGTCCGTACAACGCTTTGTTCAATTTGTAGACTTTTTCGCGATGCAACGGATCCTCAAACCCCGGTGGCTGAGCAACATACACCTCTTCCTTCACGACACCATACAGAAAAGCACTTTTCACGTCCATTTGATACACCTTAAACCGTTTGTACGAAGCGTAAGCTAAGAACATCCGGATAGCTTCAAGGCGCGCAACTGGAGCGTATACTTCGTTGTAATCTATTCCTTCGATTTGACGGAAGCCGAGGACAACTAATCGAGCCTTGTTTCTTATAATCACCCCGCGGTCATCCCGTTTACACTTGTAGACCCACTTTGTTCCAATCTTTTTCGAGCCTGGAGGTAAGTCAACTAAGTCCCACACTCCTAGCTTTTGGAACTGCTGAAGTTCGGCTTGCATTGCTTCAATCCATGGTTCTTCCCTTAGTGCCTCTTGCACAGTTCTTGGTTCAGTTTGAGAAACATATAAGGCGAAGGACCAATCGTTCTGATGACCTGCTTTTCTGATTTCCGAATATAGTGCCAGAGTACCTGTATTGTCACTTGAACTAGCATTTCTGAGCTGACTGCGCGTCATGACTCTGCTAGTCGGATTACCAATCACATTTTGCATCGGATGAGTGTCGTGAATCCGAGATTCCGGATGTGCCGGCACTGGATCATCCGAATGCAAATTTAGGTTCTCCAAACCTTGAGATATATTTGTCTCAGCTGCGCTTGAACTAGAGGGAGCAGCGGGTTGCATATTAAAACCGGAGAGATCAATCCGAAGACCTATCCCTGGAGCTGCTGAAGAAGAAGGACCAGCTTGATTGTTTCCTGCTGGATTAACTGGAGCTGTAGTGGTAGATTCACCATTTCCAGCTTGTTCCTCAGTGAGAGTTTCATGAGACTCTGCAAAATCGTCGTCGGAAGATGAAGATTCGAGAACCTCTGCTGACGCTTCCTGAAAAACTTCCTCAACTTCTGCTGCTGCGGTTTTATCGGGGGGACCCGTGGATGCAGAGGCATCAGATGGAGCAGGCGCAGGTGCATTAACCACGATCGGACGCATTAGCGGAGAGCTAGCTGCGTTTTCACATTCGTAATACATTTGCGCTACAGCATCATCCACCAAATTCTCCACGTTGAAGGAATCAAATAGACCCTTATAGTCGAACAACCAATCAGGTCCAACACCAGGTGCATTGGTAGTATAACGCTGAACATCGACATTAAGCCAATCCTCAACGTTGTTGGTTCTTTTGTTGTACACTCTTTTGTTGGGAGTGCTGTAACCAACAAAGAAACCTTCTTCTGCCTTTGCACCAAACTTCCCATCGGGATGTATCATGGTGCATGGAGCTCCGAAAGGTTCCAGAAACTCTAAGTTCGGTTTCCTTCGGTTCAGAAGCTCGTAAGAAGTTTTTCCAAGCTTCTTTACCGTTAGAACCCTATTCAGAGTATAACACGCGTAGTGAACTGCCTCGTTCCAGAAGATCACAGGCAAGTTCGAGTCTGCGAGCATAGTTCTGGCTGCCTCAATAAGAGTCCGATTCTTTCTTTCTGCAACCCCGTTTTGCTGAGGAGTGTATGGCGCTGTGAATTCATGATGAATACCCTTTTCTGCACATAACGCCTCCATAGCGTGATTCTTGAACTCTGTTCCGTTATCGCTTCTGATCCTACGGATCTTTAGCTGATATATATTTTCCAATTTAGTAAACAGATTCTTCAAGTAATCAAAAGTTTCACTCTTGTGCTTCATGCACACAACCCAAGAAAACCTAGAATAATCATCCGTAACCACTAAGCAGTATGAGTCACCGTTCTTGCTCTTTCGATTGACTGGGCCAAACAGGTCCATGTGCAGTCGTTCGAGAGGTAGACTAACTGAGTTTGTCTTCTTAGGCTTGTGAGACTTTCTTTTCTGCTTCCCTTTCTTGCATGAGACACAGACATCGTTTAAATGAAAATTCTTAACAGAAACACCTTCCACTAGTTGGTTCTGGACCAAATGGTTCATTTTCCTCAAGTGGATGTGCCCCATTCGTCTGTGCCACATTATCGATTCCTTTTCTGTCGCCTTTGACAGAAAACAAGTGACTTGACCTTTCGCTGTCATTGCTCGGCTCATATCCAGGACGTATAAGTTGTTGACCCTGGGAGCTGAGATCATGACCCACTCTTTCGGTATTTTGAATCCAGGCTTCAGAATGAAACATGCGTTGTCATCAAAGAATACAGTGAACTTCTTGTCACATATCTGTGAAACACTCAGCAAGTTGTGGTCTATCTGTTTAACAAAGCTTATCTTTTCAAAGCTTACTATACCGTTGCTCATACTTCCTTCCTTTGTTATATAACCCCCTTTATTACCAGCAAAGGCAACATACCCCCCATTGATATTCTTTATGTCAAAAAGCAGGGATAAATCGCCCGTCATGTGCCCTGAAGCTCCACTATCAACAATCCATAGGCTGCTGATAAGGCCCTGTGGAACTCCCTACACAAACATTCAAAGTTCAGTGGTTAAGGGGGACCCAAGCCTTCACGGTCTTGGGTCTACCAACTTCATCTAACATCGGAAAGTCAACCCATTTCCCATTTGGTGTTGGAGTTGTTTCCGATGGTACCGCACTGCCTTTTCCAGCAGATGACTCTCCTTCTTTGGTTGGTGACTTGGGTCTCCAAATCTGTTCAGGTTTCTTTGGCTTGGGCTTCTTCTTTGCCTGTGGGCTAGAAGGTCCAGCCTTGGATTCCTTTGGAGGAACAGATTTTGGATCCACTTCAGAATTAACTGTGCGTGGAGCATCTTTGGGGTTGCCCTGCGGTTTAGCTGCAGCCTTTGCTGGTGGCTTAGGCGCTGCTTCAACCTTTGGAGGAACAGTGCTCCCCCTCAGCTGTGGACCCCTGCCATCAACTGGCTTTTGGTTCATAGCAATCTTGTTGCGGTTATCATAAACGACCTGTTTTCCCTTTTGTTTTTCTGAGAGTTTAGGGGAAACAGGTTGTTTGGATTTGCTAGAACTGGGAGGATCATCCACTTTGATCCTTTCTCGTCTCAATTCAGGGCACGCAGCAACTAAATGCCCACGTTCCCCGCACTTGTGACAGGATCTATATTCTTCAAACTTAGGAGATCCGGGTTTGGTCTCCTTCTTGTTCCTTTTGTTAGATGGAACGGCAAATGAGTTTTTATGTTTTAGATCCTCAAGACATCTTCTTTGCTGATCGACTTGAGGATCGTCATTTCTTTCAGTGCCGCTCGATCTAATGAACTCAGTCACATGCTTTTTCGGACCGTTTCTTTGAGCTTGATTTTGAGGATTAACGGTGTTCGACTTTTGATTTTTCTTATTGTTTTCATTAGACTGATTTCCCTGATCCTTTCTACCCTTACCCTTACCCTTGTTTTTACTCCAGATTTCCTTTTCTATGGTAATGACAGATTCTTGCCAAATTTTGGCAACAAGACCAGGGGTGATACATCTGAGAGGGACTTCCTCATCAGCATACACTTTTTCAGAACCTTTTAACTTATAGAACACCTTAATCCTCCTTCCATCCTCGGTTTGCACTTTCGGTTGCAGTTCACTCAAGGTTTCAGTTGTAATGATATGATTCTCAAGAGGAACATCTATAGTTTTAACCGGTGCATACCTAGGAGGTTCATCGAGCTCATCATCCGAAGTGTCAGTGTCATATACACTGATATCATCAGGTTTCTCACACAAATTGACAGCTTTAGCAGGAGTAGCAACCTTAGTGACTTCAGCAGGTTTAGCTGCTTCAGTAACCTTGGCCGCCTCTGCAGCTTTTGCTGCCTCGGCTGCCACGTCCACAAGTTCCTCCTTCGGCAAGACATCAAAATTGTGATTTTCGAATCTCACCGGAGGTGGACACTGAGAGTATTTGGGACTGGTGGAGAAACCTTCCTTGTCAGAGTGTTCAACTATGTGATCAAGGACATACTTGCAGTTTAAATAACTCTCAAGCTTTTTCCTGATCTTTTCATAGTCACAGTTAACAATGGCCAATTGTTTCTTAGTGTCTTCGACCTCATTGATGTAATTATTTATAGCAATCTGTTTGTTAGCTAAGGTTTTGGACAGTTCAGAAACATCCTTTTTATAATTTTCAATTGTACTTAGAAAATTTTTCTCCTTTTGTCTCAAGGAATCAATTGACCTTTGCAACGGACCAACATCAGCTTTTAAATTCAGATTTTCTTCAGTTAATTCTTTAATTCTGAATTTCAGCTGATTACACTCTACACAATCTAATTTTGAATCAGAAGAAGAACTTACCTTGTTTGACGATTCAGTGATGGCCATCAATGCATAGTGAGCTGCTGTCTTCTGAGCAACAAAGAATTCGCCGTAGTTCTTCTCTGTGCAGTCAGCATCCACAAGAAATGATCTTTTGCTGATCAATGCATCTGCTTCAGCTAACAACTCCTCCAAATCTTCTCCACTATCAGAATCGCACTCCGAGTCACAGTCAGACATCTCGGTTTCAGAAGTGATGATGTCAGACTGACTCGAAGTTTCTTCAACTTCGGCTGGTGCTTCAGACGCTTGTTGAGCAAAACAAGCTGCACCACCTTGAGGAGCTTCATCTCCGAGGATCAGATGGTTCCAGTTATAGCCTTCATCAGCTTGAATAACCATGGCTTGACCTTGATTGTTGTTTGCAGGCGGCCTCTGGTTCTGATTCTGGTTGTTAACTGGGACAATGGCACGCTCAGTATTAGGTTGACCCTGAGCTTGCTGCCTCTGATTCTGATTGGCTCTATTGTTGTTGAAGGGATTCTGATTTCCTTGCTGCTTAGGTCGGTCACATTCCCTTGCAAAATGCCCTTTTGTGCCACAGTTGTAGCATGTGACCTTTGTTTTGTCAAACCCAAACTTGGTGTTATTGTTGATCAAGACATCTCTCCTTCCCGTCCTTTCCATGTAATCTTTTGCCCTTCTCACCACGCTCGCGAAGTGCCATTGAATGTCGATCAGATCCATGTCGTCCTTATCAATCTGCGAGTAATCCTCCTGAGTAAGATGAGGATTCCCGATCTGTCCAGCAACCAGTCCACTATAGGAGTTCACCAAAGTCGACAATAGAGCCATGTGTTCTTGAGCTAGCTCTATAGTTACCTTTCCTAAACCCGCAGTGTTCAGCTGCTCTGTGTAACATCGCTCAATTTTCAATTATAAAAACGTATATTATTTACATAACGTACCTAAGTTTTATTTCACGACTACACAACATATATATATATATATATATATTATAATAATAATAATATTTTTAATAAAAAAAAAATTCAGATTACACATATATATATATATATTTTTACACACACACTTGAAACCCACTCACAACCCAAACCCAACCCCCCTTCTTATAAATCTGAAACCCACACCAGTAGCCCATACCCGGCCCAAGGCTGAAGCCCAAACACCCTCCCTTGTTGCTGTTTAAAAAAAAAAAAAAAAAGGGATTTTTGTTCCACCCGGGTTTCGAACCCGGGCAAGTAGCGGCCCGAACCCCACACACCTAGACATGAACCAACTGAGCTACGGCTCTTTGTTGGTTTAATCTAGACTCATGATATATTTATATACAAGCGAGTCCCCTCCCTTCCTTCATATCTGCTTCTTTCCTTCTTCGCTGTATGTGAAGAATCAAATTAGTCAAGATTGTTTGACTTTTAATTGAAGCAATCACCTCGTGATTTACTACTGATTGTTGACCGGCCATATAACACGCGTAATACCAGCCCGTTTAATGCCCATAAATCACGCAAATCACATAAGCATAACGATTAACTTGCATCAATCAAGTCAAACCTTTAATCCGAGCTTTGCCTATAAATTGAACAAGGATTAACAGACCCAATGTGCCAAAATACAAAACCCCTACTCTCAATTACTTCTAAATCTCTGTTATAACCTTCAAATCGCTCTCAGTTGACTTTTCTATTGACCGGAGAAATCAAGTCCTACAACTCCTTGTAAGTAACAATTAATCTATTGTTTTCATTCCTTGATATCGACCGATCAAAAGCCCTATGAATTCTCTGGCTATTGATCGTTCGTTTGGTTGATCGATTAGACTAGGGTTCGAAGTAAAATTTGGGGAAGATGACTCCTTGTTTATCTGTATAAATAAATTTCTGCAACAAAATAAAACAATCATATGTTGTAGACTAGATGGTTGGGCATTACGTTGCACATGAAGGGACGCTGGTTCGATCCCATGCTCCACCATCTATTTTTTTTGGTATTTAAATGTTTTATTTCTAACAAGTGTATATAACTATTTGAAACTGATAAAAATTGTTCTCAGGGTGATGGCTTGGTGGTGGCCACACTTGTGATTAAAACCCAACCGGTCATAGACCCGGGTTCGAGCCCCATAACCACCAAAAATACTTTTTTCATGGATTTAAGCATATATTTTAGATCTAAACTTTTATAAACATTCAAAATATCAAAACAACTTTATAAATCCTATAAAATTTATTTTAGGCAATTCAAATGGTTAAGTTTATTATCCAATTTTTAGTTTTTCAAAAATCTTTTATTTATTATATATAATAAATATTACAAGTTTATTCTATTTTATTTATAAAAATCTATAAAAATATCAAAACGATCTTATTAATTTCCACAAAAATTATCCTGAGTTTTCATAACATTAATCTTTTCAGAAATGATTTTTATTTCAGAAAAATCATTTATTTAATATTTTTAATCAATTTTTGTTAGTTTTAATCATAATTAAATCATAATAAATTCAATTTTCATTATTTTTGCACCAAAATTTTATACAATTTATTTTAAAATATTTAGAACAGAAATATAAATTTTAAACTTATAATTCTTTAACTTTAATAATTTTAAATATTAAAGTTAGATTTTGACAATTTGTAATAAATAGATTTAATAATCTATTTTAAAGAAAATAATTTTATAAAAATTATTTTTATACTTTAAACACATTCTTGTGACCATCCTAGATTTAAAACTTATAAAAAGATTTTTAGTTATTTATTTACTAAATTTCTCTCAATTGGCGAATATTTTTAATATTAATCAAACGAGCAATTATCCCCAATTCGAAGCCCTAGAAACTTATACATTTGTAGACTCTATAGACTTAGACATATTTATTACTTCATTTTAGGACGATACTTGATACATTTGGTCAACACATTTCTCAACAGACATAACATTTTACCAAGGTGAGTTTTACATAGCCCCTTTTCTATTTATCACCATTTTTGGGGTGAAACATGTTTATAACATCATCATTGCAATTCAATCATCAATGTGTCTATGTGTTTTCTATGTTGCATTATGTCTTGAGCATGATTAGAGTAAGCACCATTCTAGCATAATCATTAACATTGATCAGCCGGCGGTATACATTGATAGATCTATTGGACTGACAATCCCACCCGGATACGTGCCTCCTACAAAGGTTACGTGGGTGTTTGTTATCGTATAACATATTGGACCATGAGCGTATGGTATGTATCATTTCATAACAGTCATCAGGGTTGATTATGCACTCGATTTATTTCTAGTATGTTCTCACATATGGACTAGATTGACATGACACATGAATTGCACAACATTTTATTCAATCATCAAAAACCTATGTAATTCTCACCAACTTTTGTTGACCCAAAACATTTTCAACTTAACATGTTTCAGGTTCTATTTGCTTGAAGATTTGTATTGATGCTTGAAGATATGTGCGTAGTTTCATTCAATTTGATGTACAAATTCTAGAACTATTGTATGTAATTCATATAAATCATTTAATGAAATCTATTATTCACCATGAGCTACTGAACAATCATCATTACGTGGCACCCCGATGTTTCCGCCATCGGTTGGGGTGTTACAGATTGGTATCAGAGCCATGGTTATAGGGAATTAGGTTATTAGAAAAATAATCTAGTCTATAACCATAGGACTTAATCAGTACTTGCTTCTTTATTTGCTAATCTCTATCTCCCTCCTACTTCATATCCCTACTTTCATCCTTACAAGAAGATGCTCTACATCACCGGATTCACTCTTAGACTCATAGGACAAAATCCTCAGGTTTAACCTGAACCACCTTGAGATCTCGTCGAAGTTCTAGATTTTAATAACGAACACGTGCAATCTGGAAGGGTGAACGCCTGTATTCTGAGTCTTCTGTCTAGGCTGGCATTGCGCATATATCCCAATCAGACGAGGGACCCGGATGCCTACCTGGGAATTCTCGGGATGAGTGTTCACTTATAGGCTAAAGCATGTCTTCATATGTTATTAGAATCTGGAGTCTTTGATAAGTCAACGTTTTCGTTTATTCGTTTTAATTAATGAATAAATGATTACATTCCTTATATCACCTCATTCATTTCATGCCACATTGAACCTTCATTGTGTCCCTTACGGATCATGTCCCCACGTCGTAGCACTCGCAATAACAGTGGTGAAAACCAAGAGGAAAGTAACAACAACCACAACACCAACAAAAACAACAAAGGTATTGATGCCCAACTGACTGCAATTATTCACAACCCTGGTAATTATGCTATGAATGTGGAAACCCAAATCACTACCGTAACCGATGCCCTAAACTAAACCGAGATCAAGACCCTCCAGCTACCTAACCGCAAGTCTCACCATTTGACTATTGGTTGCTTTTATTCTATGTATTCTTTGTATTGACACTTTATGGATTCAAGTAATAAAATTCAAGTATTATTATAACATCTGTGTGCATGCTTGTTTGAATGTGAACTGATTGCTATATCTATGATCATACGTGCTTACTTGTACAACAAATAGTTGACTACCAAACAATCTACTTAACGATTGGTAGAGGTCATCATGTCTTTCCAACAGTCGGGAGAGGCCCTACCACCTACTCAACGACTGGTGGGGATTATCAGACTTGCTCAACAATCGGTAAAGTCGTAAAAGGACACAAAACCCTAATGTAAGGTGAATTGGTAATTACGGTCCGGAACGTAATCATGAATTTACAGGTACATTAAGGTAGTGTGAAATTTTATCAAGAGTGTCGGTAGTCGACCAATTACTAATCTAGTGTCTTCCTTTAACTTCGGGACGAAGTTCCTAAAAGTAGGGGAGACTGTAACATCGCTCAATTTTCAATTATAAAAACGTATATTATTTACATAACGTACCTAAGTTTTATTTCACGACTACACAACATATATATATATATATATTATAATAATAATAATATTTTTAATAAAAAAAAAAATTCAGATTACACATATATATATATATATTTTTACACACACACTTGAAACCCACTCACAACCCAAACCCAACCCCCCTTCTTATAAATCTGAAACCCACACCAGTAGCCCATACCCGGCCCAAGGCTGAAGCCCAAACACCCTCCCTTGTTGCTGTTTAAAAAAAAAAAAAAGGGATTTTTGTTCCACCCGGGTTTCGAACCCGGGCAAGTAGCGGCCCGAACCCCACACACCTAGACATGAACCAACTGAGCTACGGCTCTTTGTTGGTTTAATCTAGACTCATGATATATTTATATACAAGCGAGTCCCCTCCCTTCCTTCATATCTGCTTCTTTCCTTCTTCGCTGTATGTGAAGAATCAAATTAGTCAAGATTGTTTGACTTTTAATTGAAGCAATCACCTCGTGATTTACTACTGATTGTTGACCGGCCATATAACACGCGTAATACCAGCCCGTTTAATGCCCATAAATCACGCAAATCACATAAGCATAACGATTAACTTGCATCAATCAAGTCAAACCTTTAATCCGAGCTTTGCCTATAAATTGAACAAGGATTAACAGACCCAATGTGCCAAAATACAAAACCCCTACTCTCAATTACTTCTAAATCTCTGTTATAACCTTCAAATCGCTCTCAGTTGACTTTTCTATTGACCGGAGAAATCAAGTCCTACAACTCCTTGTAAGTAACAATTAATCTGTTGTTTTCATTCCTTGATATCGACCGATCAAAAGCCCTATGAATTCTCTGGCTATTGATCGTTCGTTTGGTTGATCGATTAGACTAGGGTTCGAAGTAAAATTTTGGGAAGATGACTCCTTGTTTATCTGTATAAATAAATTTCTGCAACAAAATAAAACAATCATATGTTGTAGACTAGATGGTTGGGCATTACGTTGCACATGAAGGGACGCTGGTTCGATCCCATGCTCCACCATCTATTTTTTTTGGTATTTAAATGTTTTATTTCTAACAAGTGTATATAACTATTTGAAACTGATAAAAATTGTTCTCAGGGTGATGGCTTGGTGGTGGCCACACTTGTGATTAAAACCCAACCCGGTCATAGACCCGGGTTCGAGCCCCATAACCACCAAAAATACTTTTTTCATGGATTTAAGCATATATTTTAGATCTAAACTTTTATAAACATTCAAAATATCAAAACAACTTTATAAATCCTATAAAATTTATTTTAGGCAATTCAAATGGTTAAGTTTATTATCCAATTTTTAGTTTTTCAAAAATCTTTTATTTATTATATATAATAAATATTACAAGTTTATTCTATTTTATTTATAAAAATCTATAAAAATATCAAAACGATCTTATTAATTTCCACAAAAATTATCCTGAGTTTTCATAACATTAATCTTTTCAGAAATGATTTTTATTTCAGAAAAATCATTTATTTAATATTTTTAATCAATTTTTGTTAGTTTTAATCATAATTAAATCATAATAAATTCAATTTTCATTATTTTTGCACCAAAATTTTATACAATTTATTTTAAAATATTTAGAACAGAAATATAAATTTTAAACTTATAATTCTTTAACTTTAATAATTTTAAATATTAAAGTTAGATTTTGACAATTTGTAATAAATAGATTTAATAATCTATTTTAAAGAAAATAATTTTATAAAAATTATTTTTATACTTTAAACACATTCTTGTGACCATCCTAGATTTAAAACTTATAAAAAGATTTTTAGTTATTTATTTACTAAATTTCTCTCAATTGGCGAATATTTTTAATATTAATCAAACGAGCAATTATCCCCAATTCGAAGCCCTAGAAACTTATACATTTGTAGACTCTATAGACTTAGACATATTTATTACTTCATTTTAGGACGATACTTGATACATTTGGTCAACACATTTCTCAACGGACATAACATTTTACCAAGGTGAGTTTTACATAGCCCCTTTTCTATTTATCACCATTTTTGGGTGAAACATGTTTATAACATCATCATTGCAATTCAATCATCAATGTGTCTATGTGTTTTCTATGTTGCATTATGTCTTGAGCATGATTAGAGTAAGCACCATTCTAGCATAATCATTAACATTGATCAGCCGGCGGTATACATTGATAGATCTATTGGACTGACAATCCCACCCGGATACGTGCCTCCTACAAAGGTTACGTGGGTGTTTGTTATCGTATAACATATTGGACCATGAGCGTATGGTATGTATCATTTCATAACAGTCATCAGGGTTGATTATGCACTCGATTTATTTCTAGTATGTTCTCACATATGGACTAGATTGACATGACACATGAATTGCACAACATTTTATTCAATCATCAAAAACCTATGTAATTCTCACCAACTTTTGTTGACCCAAAACATTTTCAACTTAACATGTTTCAGGTTCTATTTGCTTGAAGATTTGTATTGATGCTTGAAGATATGTGCGTAGTTTCATTCAATTTGATGTACAAATTCTAGAACTATTGTATGTAATTCATATAAATCATTTAATGAAATCTATTATTCACCATGAGCTACTGAACAATCATCATTACGTGGCACCCCGATGTTTCCGCCATCGGTTGGGGTGTTACACTCTGGGACTGTATTGGTCTGATAGCCACCTTGATTGGAACTAGAAGCACCTCCATATCCACCATAACTTGTAGCTGGAGCCCCGCCAAAACCTGCAGAAGAGGGTCCACTAAAGTTTGCAGTTGCCTGCGCTGGTGCTGCAAGATGAGAAAACGGATTAACACCAAACTGGTTAGCATTATAATTCAAAGGATACGGGTTTGGTCCAAAAGGATATGTAGGAGGAGGAACATCAGTTGGGGGACCATAGTTGTCGAATGCATAGACTGGGTCCGGGTTAACCACAAAAGCAGTTTGTGGTTTGGTTCCACCCACACTGGTGTCCTGAAGAGGATTCCCATAATAGATGCTGGGATTCTGTGGAATGAGCGCCTTGTTTGCTCTCCTGATCTCCTCTATCTCCTTGTTCTCCAGCTCGGTGATGAACTCATTTATGGAGAGAGTCTGATATGCATTATTTGACTTTAGAATATCCAACCATTGATGCCAGTGAGGAGGTAGCGCCTCAGCAAATCTTTCTACAAGGTCCGCAGATGAATATAAGACCCCGTACTGATACATTTCTGACATCAGGTGGTAGTATCTAGCCGTCAAATCCCTCAGAGATTCGTTCCCTATAGCATTGAAGTTCTCGAACTCCTTCTTCAGCTGATCCATTTTGACCTTTCTTGTCTTCATATTACCCTCATTTCGCTCTGCCAATGCTAACCAAAGCATCTGCGATGTTGTGCACTGAGCGAATTGATGGAGGATGTCCTTTGGAAGAGCTTGCTTCAATGCTGCCATCGCCTTCTTCTCATAGTTGTATTTCTTTCTCTGATCTTCATTCATGTCTTCAATAGAGATCGGAGTAGTGGAGTTCTCAACTAAAGGCCGACTGTACCCTGTCTCGATAGCTGACCATACAAGACCATCGATGCCCTCGACATAAGTCTGAAATCTGCCCTTCCAACCGTGGTAGTCGGACATGTACTGCAGCTTCGGTGCCCTGTTAGAACTACCCGTCTCTAAGTCGCTCATGAGTACTGAAGACAGATGATTTGTCTGAGAGTTTGCAGCAGCCGCGAGTGCCCATGGATTCGTGTTCACCATTTGCTGTTGAGCAGCTAGCGCCCACGGATTGATTCCGGCAACATTCGCTTGCATTTGCGATTGCTGCATCCGTTGCGCGTTACGTTCTGCTGAATACTGCCAAGGGTTCGTGGGTACGTTAGATTGATTGTTCATTTGTTGATTATACTGAGGTCTCGGTTGACTCAGATGTCCCCACGGGTTCGCCATATGTTAAGGTATGATAATAGTCCGATACTTAGTCAAATTTTATGTTCCAGACCTTTATAGGCGATTTGGTTTATAATTTGGAGTTTTTATACGCGATTAGAGGCAGATCGTGTGAATAGTGTGGCGATTGGGCCTAATCGCTAGTTCTTATACGCGATTAGGGTTTTAAACAGACAAGAGTATGGGAGGCGATTAGGGCTAATCGCTTATAAGCAATTAGGCCTAATCGTGTAAGGAAACTAGCGAGTATGCAGATAATCGCATGAACAGTGTAGCGATTTGGGCTGATCGCTACTAAAACCCTAATCGCATGAAAATTTTGTGCGATTTGGACTGCGTAATCGCCTGATCTGATCTGTTGCCACACTTTTGCTCAAAAATCACCTATTTTGCCTCAAAATCTTATCTAAAACATTGTATTTTGATCCCAAATGATTAGACAAGTTACCAAAACAGTTTTAGAGCAAACCCTAATCAAAAACACTTGTTTTTAACCGTAAACACACACCAAGATATTGAAAAAGATGGGTTTTTGACAAAAACTCAAAGTTTCAAAAATAAGAACAGGTTTTTGCTTAAAAATCTGAACTTTTACACCAAAAACAACCGTGATAAGAGCCTCGGCTCTGATACCACTTGTAGGATCGAATAACGCTTAATCCAACAATCACGGGGTTTATACTAGAGGTGCGGAATCCCTCTAATATGCTTTAACAACAGATACGACAATGAAACTAAGACAAACGAGTAATCACAACACACACACGGGTCAAAAGATTATCGATTAATCACTAAAAACAGAGCACGAGTGTTTACAGAGATCAAATCAGACCTTACAGACCTTGGGAGGGTGTTTGGAGAGTGTGTGAGGCAAGAACTAATGATTAGGGCAATGATTGGGCCTATTTATACCTCCCGGGCACGTACAGCTGCAAACTGGCGATTAGCAAGACCATGATACGCGATCAGTGCTAATCGCCTATAGCCAAGGCCCAGTCGCATGAATAGTGACGCGATTAGGGCCCTAATCGCGTGTCACTATTTGCTACTCGCGAGCAGCATCCCGAACACTCCAAAACGCGTACAAACGTCTCCAAACACCCCGAAACTCGTCCAAACAACTGATATACTAGCCTAGGGACATCATGTACTAACAACTATACAAAAAGACAGACTCAACACAAAACACAAGTAGCACAGATATAGCAGATAAGTGTAATCAAAGCTAGTAAACGCAATCGCCAAGAGTCCCCGGCAACGGCGCCAAAAACTTTATGTGCTCAAATTGGTTTAATAAAAACTAACTAAATTAACCTAAACTAGCCACTCTAAGTTTTAAATTTATAAACTAAGACTCTCTAAACCTAAACCACACAACCGGCAAGTGTACCGGTCAGTGCAGTACAGCTAAAGTAAGTCTGATTATCGAACCCACGAGACTCTACTAGAAAAACGTAAACTAGACTCGATTACTTATCCTAAATACTGACTTAATAATGTTTTGTTACTTAAAGGGGGGTTTTCTAAAAGACTAATGCAAATAAATAAAATAATAAAACTAAAATAACTAAATACACAAACTGGAGACTGCAACTAAGATCAGATGGATGGGAAGGCACTACCTAGGCTAGAATCCTACACATGAATGATAAGCTTCTAATGGCTATGGAACTAGTGTGGAACCAGGATCTTAAAATACTAAACATCAAGAATAAACTAGACACCCTCGACCCTTCTCAAGGGGAAACCCTAGAATATTGTTGTGCTATTAAACCACCGGTTGAGAGGTTACCCTCACAGGCTTACCTACTCGAATCTTAAAGTACCCGCTAGACAGTCTACCTCACAGCGCGAAAGTCACAATACACCCGAAAGTGCAAGGGGTAACTACAATATTTCTGATAAGACTTGGCCTACAAGGAATGCTAGGGAAACTAGGAAGATCTTCTCACAAAGCCTCTAGAACTAGCAATTTAACACCCTAGACAGACCAACAATCTCGCACCTTACAGCTATTGATAATTGGTAGAACACTTAGAATTACCTAACTAACAATTATAACACATATGGATAACCTGCAGAAATTAACCATAAACTAGCTGCTAACACCCAGTCTGCAACCTAACCCGCATTCATACATGAAAGACATTCACAAAAACGCAAGTGGAGTTTATAAAAGTTAATTAAACAAAACTAAATATGCATATACATCAAACCAGAAAATAAAAAGTTCTTTACTTTAAAATTCACCCACAACCAAAAGTTCCAAAACCAAAAAAAAAATAAATCAAACAAGTGCAATCATCTTTAACCTAGGTAGCGTTAAGGTTTAGCCAATAAAAGTCATGACAAAATCAAAACAATAAAAGCAAGACAAATTCATGGTGTTCACAACGGGTTTCAAATAAATAAATAATAAATAGTTGAATTAGAACCGACCCGTGTTTGCACCTATCCTTCGACCCTTAACTTCCACCTCTTGATCCTTCAATGAATAATATACGCTGTCTTCAGTCCTGCTATCTCGATGTGGCTCTCCACAAAATAATAATATCGCTACCCCTTTGAAGTTAATTCTCGCTGCCCTAAGATGTTTCGTCGATGTTCTTCTCCAAAAATCAATCGCTCCTCTCTCCAAAGAATTATAATTTGCGGCACACCCTCTAGATAATCTATCCAACCTCCACCAAAAATCTCTATGCCTTCCTTAAATTAATTCTTGTGCGCAGCTCCACCCCCAGAATAATAATCTTCGAAATATATGTTGTTTGGGCTTCGGGCCCATGACCGACCTAAAGTCACATTTACTTTTGTTTTATTATTATTATTATTATTATTATTATTATTATTATTATTATTATTATTATTTATAGTATTATAACTCGGTGCTCTAGACTCGGGTGTTCTTGGCTTGACCAAAGTTACTCGTTTACGCTCCAACGTCCACACGAACACCTACCAAAATATAAAATAAATACATAAGTAATAAAAATGACACAAAACTAATAAAAACACTATCTAAACGACTCAAAAACTGTACAAACTTTACACTGGAAATAGATGTATTTTACAATACATCAAATATCCCCACACTTATCTCTTTTTCGTCCCTGAAAAAGAATTATGCTATGGAATCACAATCAAATAATCTGGCCTCAAACCATAGGTTACTTTAATTTTAAAAATCTAATCACGTGCCAACTGCGATTGCAGGTATACTTATCCTCTTAAACCCAACCCCCGGTTTCTATGCCCCTTATCATGTTAGTTTAATTTTAAGTTCATTTAGTCTACCTAGGGTCTCACACTAAAGAAGCCACAGTTTCACCTAATCCCGCCTCAAGCTTATGAAACAAAAGGAACAACCAATTGACTATTCCTAACCGTCTTATGTAGAAAACCGAGAGAATTTAAAATCATTTGTTGTTTTTTTTTTTCATCTCAGCATACTTAACTCAGAGGGTGTGACCAATCCAAGTCGCTATCCCAGTGGCCAGGCACCTTAAGCTTCAGCATTTTCGCTTTGATTTCTAATTTTTTTCATGAGCTTTTTTAGATATTTATTTTCAGACAATCCTAGAGGGAGTCGAGTCCGGAGTCACTATCCCTAGAAACGACACCATTGGTCTTGCCCTTATTTTATATCCAACTCTTTTTTTTTGATTAAAAATTCTAACGGTTTTAAACTTATAACGGTATTCCTTATACTATTATTGACGGTTTCAGCTTCCCCATTTTTTCCTAGATGAGAACCCACAAGGTATCCTAATATATTTAGGTGTATTACCTCAAAGGAAACTTTTCTACCGGCTGGGCCTACCCACACATCCCAAGTCAACACGCTTTTGATTACTTATTCTTCTAATACATATAATATTTGAAAACCAGACACTTGACTTTACCTATCATTTTTCATATTTTATAATGCAAACTTCAAAATCAAGGACATTTTTTTTTTTCAGTTTTTTTTTCTTTATTTTTTGGATTTTATTTTTTTTATTTATTTATTTATTTATTTTTTTTTTTGGACTCAAACGACTCTATATACAAATTAAACGACAGTTTTCCATCCTCACACTTAAACTCTACATTGCCCTCAATGTAGGAATAGAAAATGACTTAAAACTAAAAATAAATTCCGAATACAAAAAATAAAAAGACAATGGTAAATTGGAAAGGACTTAGCTAGTTAATTAACGCGTATGCTCCAAAAACTCTAGTCCAATCCAGCTCGATCGTATAACATTTTGGTCGCGATCGGCTCTGACACAATGATAAACTCTGGGCTTGCCTTGACAAATGTAAAACAGCTCCGGAATCACCCGAATGGAGATTGGGTACGGGTGGTGCAATCCAAACCTGCGCAAAATGAAACAAACAAAACCCAAGCATAATACCGAACCACGCAAAAATAAAAGGACTCAAACTACTAACTTAGACTCATAATATAACAACAAGCCAGAAGACAAGAAAACGTACCTGCTTGGCAGAATGGCGGTGAATGGTGGTAGAACCAAATGGGTAGAAGAAAAAAAAGTACTAACTTAATCTGCAGTCCTAAAAAGTACTGCAGTTCTCCCATTGTACTCATCTCAAATTTTGATTGCTTGAGTTTCTTAAATTCATCACACAGTTTTGTGTTTGTTGAATCAAATATGATATCATCAACATAAATTTGAACAAGTAAGATATGATTTCCAACATTTTTAATGAAAAGAGTTTTATCAATGGCTGACAAACATACACTTCCTCAAACCCAGGTGGCTGACAAACATACACTTCCTCTTTGATTTTTCCATACAAAAATGCACTCTTAACATCCATTTGAAAAACTTTTATTTTGTTGGAAATGGCATAGGCCAGAAATAACCTGATGGCCTCAAGCCTTGCAACTGGAGCAAAGGTTTCATCATAATCAATTCCCTCTTCTTGAGTGTAACCTTGTACCACCAGTCTTGCCTTGTTCTTAATGATCATACCAGCCTCATCTTGTTTGTTCCTGAAAACCCATCTTGTGCCAATTGGTAGCTTGTTTGGTGGTAAGGGACAGATTTCCCAAACCTGTTGCTTCTTCAATTGAAGCAACTCATCTTGCATAGCTTCCACCCAATTGTTGTCTTTGAGGGCTTCTTGGTACTTCTCAGGTTCCAACTGAGAAATGAATGCTAAGAAGAAGCAAAAGTTGGAAAGCTGGTTTCTTGTGAGAACACCTGATGCAATATCACCCATGATTTGTTCCAATGGATGATCTTTGTGTTCAATCAGTTGTTGTAAACCATTGACAGGTGTAGGTGGCTCTTGTACTTCATCAAACAAACAATTGAGGTTTATAATGTCTGGTTCAGCTGTTTGAACATCTTTAGTAGTTGTAGGAGCTGAAGTAGATGTTTGAGTTTGTACATCAGCAGTTGTTGAATCAGAAGTTTGTAAAACTTCTGAAGGCTTGAGAGTTGACTTAATGACTGTTTGAGGAGTCCATGGTGCTGGATCCTCATCATCAAACCTCTGATCACCATTATAAGTAGGTTTAGATGAAGTGACAGTCTTTTCAGGTCCAAAGTGGAAGCCGTCAAGGTCAAAGAGTTCAACAGGATGTGCTGGAATAAGAGTGTGTTTTGACTCATTGAACTTGACATTCAGTGTTTCTTCAACTATCTTGGTTCTTGAATTAAAAACCTTGTAGGCTTTCTAGTGGAAGAATAACCAAGAAAGTAACCTGAATCAACTTTAGCAGCAAACTTTAAAATAGAGTCTTTAATGTTTAGAATGAAATATTGACATCCAAAAGCCCTGAAGAAGGAGATAAGGGGCTTTATGCCATGAAGAACTTCATAGGCAGTCTTGGAGTGTCTCTTGTTGACAACGACTCTATTTTGAACATAACATGCAGTGTTAACTGCTTCAGTCCAGAAATACAATGGTAGGCCTGAATCAACTAACATAGTTCTTGCTGCTTCAATTAATGTCCTGTTCTTTCTTTCTACCACACCATTTTGTTCAGGAGTTCTGGGAACACTGAATTGTCTAATAATCCCTTTAGACAAACAGAATTTATCCAGAGTTTTGTTCCTGAACTCTATCGCATTATCACTTCTAATGGCTTTGACAGATAGAGAATATTGTTTCTCTACTTGTAGAATGAAGAACTTGATGATTTCAGCTACCTCATCCTTGGAGAATAAGAAGAATACCCATGTGAATCTTGAATAGTCATCAATGATGACCAAGCAGTACTTTTTACCAAGGCTCATGATTTTTACTGGCCAAATAAGTCCATTTGGAGTAGTTGAAGACTTGTAGTTGTTTTTGATTCTTCAATAGACTTATAGGAGGACTTATTGTTCTTTCCCTTTAAGTAGGATACACAGTGTTCTTGACACTGGTATACTTTCAAAGGTAGACCTCTGACCAAGCCCATTTTTGTGACTTTATTTATAGTTTTAAAGTTCACATGGCCAAGTCTCCTGTGCTAGAGATCAGTCTCTGAAGTTGATGCCTTTGAGAAGAAACAGGCAGTGTTATTTAGTACTTTGTCCTTTTCAATGTCCACTGCATAGACATTGCCACATCTTTTGGCAATCAACAAAGTATGATCTTCAATGATCTTATCTATCAACTTCTGGCCTTCTGGTGATATGATCTTGCATGCTGTCTTTGTGAAAAAGGAAGAATATCCTTTATCACACATTTGTGACACACTGAGCAAGTTGTACTCAAGGTTTTCAACCAGATTAACCTTGTCAAACTGTATTTTGCCAGAGGAGACATTGCCATGTCCTAGCACATATCCCTTAGCATTGTTCCTAAAGGATACAGATCCTTCTCTTTGACTGATAAAGTTGTTTATCAGGTATGTGCATCCTGTCATGTGCATTGAGCCTCCACTGTCAACATACCAAATGCTATTTAAACCTCTGGAGACCATATGCACAAAGTAGCAAATTAGTTAGATTTAGGAACCCAAACCAGTTGTGAAATTTTCTTGTTGTACTGAATTCCTTTTCTATATCTACAAAATTCTGTCTTGTGGTTAAACAAACCACAGATTTCACATTCTTTTGCCTTTTCTTTTTCATTTAAAGGCAAATTTCTGACTGTTTTGATTTGTTTTAGGTCATCAGTAATTTTCAGGTTCTCAACTTCTGATGTAGATGAAACTACTGATGGCTTAATGTCAGATTTTATCAGTACTTCTGAAGAACTTTCTTTGTGAGTTTTCAGAAAGTTTCCATGAAAAGATGTGCATTCTTTCTCTTCAGAAGTTTCACCTGAAACAATTTTTCTCCCATCTTCAGTAGTTTTGGGGGGGAAATCAGTTGGTATTTCAGTGTGATTGTACCCTATGCCAAACCTAACATTTGAAGCACTTTGTTTGTTAAGCAACAGTTGGTACCCTTTACGAGATTCTACCCATTTTACACAAGTAACCTTGGTGTCAGCAAACTCTTTTCTGACATTTCCTAGGTCATCTATCATGATTTTAAGTTGTGCTTGGGTTTCAATAGCATTGTTAGTTAATTTAGAAATTTCTTTTGCCTTTGCAGCAAGTTTTCTTTCTAAATCATATTTCATCTGAGTGAATTTTCTCTCAGAGTCATTTGCTTTACCTTGTAAGTGCACATTAGTCTCTCTTATGAGAGCAAAAGATTCTTTACATGAAGTTGAACAAAGTTTTGTTAAAGATTCTTTTGACACCTGAGACAGGGCAGATTTTGAGGTGCAGCCCTCAAATGCCATTAAGGCAAAATTCTTTCTGCCATTGTCAGGTTCTCCCTAGTTGACGTCAAACATTTTGTTGTCTGCATCAGGATTACACTCAATAATGTCAAAAGGAAGACTGCTACAGTCAACATACCCTGAGGTGAACAAGCTTTGTTGTGAGGGTTGTTGAGTCTGTGGAGTTTGTTGAGCAGCTGGAATGGGAGGGATTGATTGTTGGCTCTGCATCTGTTGAGCAGGCATATATACATATTGTACTTGTGGCACATATTGGATTTGTGGAGCTTATGCCTGTACAAAATGTGCACTCCCCTGTGTTCCATTATTCCTATTATAACTAGGGTTAAACTAATTTCCAGACTGAGATTGGTTGTAGCTAGAGCTTCTACATTCTCTAGCAAAGTGTCCCAACTTCTGACACTTGTGACATCTAAGTTTAGACTTGTCAAAACCAATTTTTGTAAAACTGTTTAGTCCTGGAAATTTCCTTCCTGACCTTTTATAAAATTTGTTTGTTTTAATACTTCACATGGCCAGTTGGTGTAAGATGTCCATTTCTTCTAAGTCATCATTGCTGAAATTTTTTAAATCATCCATGATAAAACACATGTTATCAGCAGTTTGACTATATTCATCATTATCATAACCTGGGAATGATCTTTCTGATGAGATCCCAGCAGTTATGTCAATGTGGTTAAAAGATCCAAAACTATTTGAACAAGTAGGTGAATCTTGTCCCAATAGTGCTATACTACCTGGTAGATAGTCATCAGCAGTTTTACCAGAACTTTGCAACTTTTTCTTTTGATCGATTTCTCTTTCAAAAGTTAGTAATCTCCCATGTAATTTTGTAAGAGTGAGGGAGCTAAAGTCTTGTGAGGATCTGAGGACAATAGAGTATGTTTCCCATTTTTCAGGTAAAGACCTTAAAAATCTATGAAGCATAGATACAGTTGTGTAGGTCTGGCCATTTAATTTTAGCTTAGATATTAATGAGGAGAATCTTTCAAATTGTTGAGTTAAAGTTTCCCCATTTATATGAGCAAAAGTTTCATATTGTTGAGCCAAGATTTCTCTGGTGTTGGCAATCACCTCTTCAGTTCCTCCAAACTGTTCTTTTAGGCAGTCCCAAAGCTCTTTGGCACTATCACAATGTAATAGTCCAGAGTAGATTTCATTTGGGAGTGCCATTGCCAACATAGAGAAAGCTTTAGCATCAAGCTCAAGTTTTTGGAAATCATCATCTGTATAGTCCTTTGGGTCTTTTGGTATTTCTACTTTAGTTTCAAGATTAATATTTACTGGTTTGTGAGGACCATATATCACAGATTTCCAGCAACCAGTGTTGGTCTGTGATAATGTATGTGCCATTCTCCTTTTCCAGATATTGTATTCATTTCTGACTAGCATAGCAGGTTTATTGCCAGAACCAGTATTATGTGGATCCATTTTAAAGAGTATTGATTTGTCAAATATCTCTTAAAGTGATGGATGTTTATAAAAGTGAACTTTTAATCCTTTATTGAATATCAATAAGAGCCTGTGTCTGATTCTCAATGTGTTAGATTGATATATGATCAGATAAACCAGTGCTCTGATACCAATTGTTGGATCAGTATTGCTCTTGATGTATTGCTTGCTAGTGAACACTTATGTGTTTAGCAAGTTCAATCAGATTTGCACAGCGGAATGAGTAAGTATAGTTACACTATCAACAGAAGTTATTACTCCCCATAGATGTTTGAAAGCTAAAGACAAGTTTAATGAGAATCTAAGTATTGAATGTGAATGATAATAAATACTCAAAAAGATTCTCAATAAATGAAATGGAAATAACAATAATAAGCTTTGAAGGATTTCAGTTTATATTAAAATCAATATCTAAAACAGAGGGATGAACCCATCTATTTATAGACTTTACAAATACATGAACCTTGCCAAAAAGCAAGTCTGTAACAAGTTGCATTCTTGGAACTTGCACAAAAAGATAAAGTAATACTAAACAAATAAACTACTGAAACATAAGGCGGTGGAAAGATTCTGGTACAAGTGCTGATGAATGACAAACTACTGATGAGTAGTTTGTCTTCAGTAGTTCTTCAGTGAACTTGTCTGGTTAGACTTCAGAACTTCTGATACTTCTTCTTCAGTACTTGTTGAATCCTTTTTCAGTACTTTAGTCTCCTTTCTTTTGTAATTCTATACTTAGAATATTTGCAGAAGTATGAATTAGACTAAGGTTTACAAAAGTGGTTTCCTCAATCCCTTTTGTCCTAACAGAGACAGATCACATGACGATGACGGCGGTGGCGGTAGTCGTCACTGGCATAGAGAAGAAAAGCAAGCAACAGAGTCACGAATAAAGAAGGCTGGAGATGGAAAGGTCTATAGCTAGAAAATAAGATGGAAGGCTGTGTGAATTAGGAAAGATAATACACATATGAAATAGTTATACAGAAGAGAAGAGTTGTACGTTCAAAAGACAAGACGCATTAACCACTTGTACATATTGCAATAGTTGATTGTGTGAGAGGAAAGAAAGTTACTAAATATAGAGGTAATAAAATCTTAAGTTGAATGGAATCTTTCATAGTTTCATGTTCCAACAAAAAAACAAAAACTATAAACTAATATTATACATTGAATGGATATTTGATACTGCATATAATCATCGCAAACCACAAGCAAACGAACTATCATTCCAACAAACAAACAAAAACTATAAACTAATCGGGCCAGGTTTAACAAATTAAAAAGCTTGAAACTTAAAAAAAAAAAAAAGCTAACCTTAGGCTGTGTTAGGCAGCGGCGGAACAGAGGGGCAGCAGCGGAGCAGTCGAGCAGAGGGGCAGCGGCGAAGCAGAGAGGGTGGTATGAATGTATGATTGTATGAACAGATCTGTAGTATGCTGCTGTATATTTGGGAGTTGGGGAATAGGTAAGGAAAGAAAGGGGCGCTGGAGAATATAACAAAACCCTATTTTAGGGTTGGGTCGATCTACATAAAAAAAGGAAAAAAAAAAGTAATAATATGTTTCGAACCGGGGAAATAAAGGTTGAAAGGTGGGAGACTTAACCATTGAGCCACTCTCATGATATTGCTATTGGTTCATAGCCTAATATTCTTATGGGTTCATGGCTCATTTTTCCTATATATTTCTACTAATAATCGAAAACCAGTGGGTTCGCCTGAACTCGTAGATCCCTTTGTAAATCCGCGCCTGTTCACAAATCTTCATTTTTTGATCATTTTCTTCCCTTTATGTCCCTAATGTACAACATATAATGCCAAATGTATATTTATGTAATATACACTTTATATCCATCTCAAGATGTAACTCACCTTCATATAACCCAATTGAATGCTTTAGATCTTTAAGTGCCCATGAAGTGTATATGTATCACCACCTTCTCATGTCTTAAAAAGCATATGCTTCCCATTCTTCTCATTTGTAGCCATAAAGAAATAGAATACGCTTTTCATTTTAGGGTTTCCCATTCCTCTCATCAGCATCCATGGAGACATCGAAGCCTTCAAACATGCTTGGTGAGTCTATTTCGCTTCAGATATTCTTCTTCCATTAACCAACATTAATGATGGTATAGACCTACTTCTCGATTTGGATATGGATCTGATTCGAAGGTTTGATTACACAAATTTGTTCATTTTTTTTTCTTAAATTAGCACATGGATACAATCCAAAAGTAATTATCGTGAATGTTAAATGCACCTGTGGTTTTCAAATTACTTATTCTTAAATTGTTATGTCCATGTAAACAGGTTTGTGCATAATTGCATATTCGATTTGTTAAGTTGTTCTAGCAAATCATTAAAGACGTTGTGAGGATTTTATTCGGTGTATAAATGCATTCAATGGTTTTTTTAGCTTCCAATTAAAAGTTTGTTAATTGAAGATACAAATAGTACTAGAAAACCAACTTATGACAAGAAATACCACAAAAGTTTTAATTTTAAGGTAACTGAATATTGTGGACCGTTAACAATTTTCTTACATTAGTTTTGTTTATATCAATATATAATTAAAGTTATTGGATTCTCAGTCGACTTTAACTTCCATTTTTTAAATTCTTTGCACTAAATATATACAATTTTAAATTATCTAAACCATACGTGTTCTTGTTCAGTTTATATTTTTTTCCTTACTTAATTACATATGTGCAGGATGATGCTGATGCAATATTAATTGTAGTGGACCCATCCAAAAACATGTAGTCAAAAAATTGTGACACTCAGCAAACTCAGGGTAACATTTTTCAAACATATAAATCTACCTTAGTGAAAACATTTGCTTAACACACTTGACTAGGCCAGTTAAGTCAGTTTACATTTGCGTATTGTCTAGGGTTCAATGATTTGGAGTATCATTGGGGGTATCATATGCATACACGAGTCTTGAGTCCCGTTGTTGGTGAACTTACATAGTTTGATTAAGCGATAAACATGAATTGTTCCATGTAGGATGTGCAATGTGTAAATACGTGTAATTATGGTGTTTATATGATTAGACATACTTAACATATGTTAGGATTTCATGTTCATGTGTTAGAATGTGTTAACATGTGTTAAAACACGTTTAAACGACAAAATCATAGAAAACTGAAAACCTGGGTTCTGGTTCGACCCTAAGGGGGTTCGAACCAACAACTTAGCTCTTCATTCGAGCCTCATATCTGTTCATTCGACCCCAAGAGGGTGAGAACCAATTGATACTATAAATACCACACTTTGCAACTATTTCATCATTTTCACAAACCTATCCGCCCCCAAGTGCTCTCTCCCAACCCCAAACCTGTAGAAAGGAGTTTTTGATCTCGTTTATGAGATCCTAACCTACAAACACGTCCTATAACATAAACAAGAGAAGATTCAAGGTGTGTTCTTGATCGAAAACTTTTTGAATCAATTTTCATTTGTTTTTATCAAACCCTAAGTATCTAGATCTGATTCTAACATGTTTTCATGGATAAAAACCTTTCTAACACCTTTCTAAACAAAACCTTTTTATTAATAATGAGTTTTCATGCAATAATCCATGTGTTAATGATGTTAAATGAGATGTTATGTATTATTTGATGTTTGAATGATGAATAGATGATAGGATAATGATCTATGACTGTTTTAGATGGTGATTTATGATTATTATTATTGGGAGTAATTGATGATTGATGATGTTTTGCTCATTTTGGGGGTTTTGTGTTAGATCCAAGGTTTGTTCATGATAATATTGTTGATGTTATGATTAGGGGTTTTCATATATATATGATGATCTGAGCATAATAATCTGATTATAAGTTAATTTTGATAAGTTTCCATTTTGGGTAAAGATTTCATGCAATGATGTGACATTTCCATAATTTTCTATTTTGGGTAAGTTGTGAAACGGACTGATTTCGAGATATAATTGGTATGGTTTTGTGGGGATAAATTAGATATAGTCAACTGCTGTGATTGGTGATGTTTTGTGATGTTTTCGGACTGTTTTGGTGCGATTTGGTGCGTTTTATGAGTTTTTACAGCAGTTGGGTCGAACGAGAAACTGGTTCGCACCTTCGGGAGGTCGAACCAGTTGAAGGGAGGTCGAATGAACAACTGTTCAACTCCTTCGACCCATCAACAACTCATTCGGCCACTCAGCCGGTCGAATGAACGTGAACTTCTGTAAGTCCCAAATACTAGATCTTATTAGTGTAAGAGATTGTTATCACTTAGAAACACCTATTGATTAGGTGTTTTAAGTGATGAATCTTGAAAAACTAAGAAACTAGATAAATCTTGTAAAACCGACACACAAGATAAAGAGATTCAAGCTTCCATTACTGATGATAATCATTGTAAAACCATGGAATACACAATAAGTACGCACCCTTGTTCTTGTGCTATGAAAGATAACTCAAAACCCTGACCCTAGGAGCTGCACAAAGGTTTCTATTTATAGGCAGAGTCTGATGGGCCTGCGCACTTAAGCTAAGTGCGCAGGGCCTATGCATAAGTGCACAGATACTAGGGTTTCCACATAAACTTTGATCTAATTACATAATCAACCCATTGGCTTACAAAACCTATCATATACTATCAAAAGTCTTTGTTCTGGTAACTGTGGTCTCAACTGAACCCAACAATACTCCCCCTAGACCACAGCTTCCAAATCTTACTCTGTCTCAATCGATTGACACGTCGCTTGTCTCCCCCTCTTCTCTTTCTTCCTGCACGGGGGGTTCTTCAACAATAGCAGCAGCAGGTTCTTCAACTATAGCAGCAGCAGGTTCTTCTTGGACAACGGGAGGTTCTGAATCAGAGACTGCTACGGGTTCTTGAGTAATCGCCTCTGGAGCAGTTTCTGCTTCAGCTTGAGTTTCTTTCGCAGCAGTGGCTTTAGCAGCCTTTTCTTTTGCAGCTCTTTCTTTCTGTTCTTTGGCAATGTCAGCTGCATTGATTCTATCGACCACATCTAGTAGTTCTTGTTTCAACTTCATAGCCCGATCAACTGCTCTCCTGAATAATACAACTTCCTCAAAAAGTACATGCCCTGCTCCCACATTTATTTGGTTTGCAAACAGCATATTTAGATCAGACAGATTAAGAGCGAAGACATCCACTGGATCAAGAATTCTCATAATCTCAGCATTATCATTTGCCTTGATCACTGCTTCACCAGTCAGACTGTCATAAAACCATTTCTTGAAATCTTTTAACATGACTGGAAGCTCTTGGCGTATAGGAACTCTTGTTACAACCTATGGGGGATCTATCACATAAGTAATCCTACCTTCTCCAGTAGTATGATCAATCCTTTTCTTTGAAATGCGAAGTCTTGGCTTTTGAGGCTTGAAAACTGTGAAGTTTCTCACACATTCCCTTTCTATCAAACTTGCAATGCCGGTTCCAATGGAGTTGTTGGTGGGATTGATGAAGTGTACCCTGTTTAGCTCTCTGATGTCCCAGCGAGGGAGAGATTGCAAGTCATGTTGACTTTTAAAGTATTTAATAACTCCCCCTCAACGCTTGATTACGAACAACTTCTTCAATTCATCGTACTTCCACGAAATAATCTTTTCTTGATGAGCTTCTTTAGTGTGATGGATGTTTTGATGAAAGGCTGGGATAGTAATCTTCTTCCTTGGGAGCCATTGGGGCCTTTCAGGGCTGACCTTGTGACCATCAGCAGTCTCATACACGGTTGCCTCTTCTTCACCGAACTCTATGAACGTTTCGGGCATCTCATCTTCACTTACTTCATCAACGTCACTTTCTTCAGCAATTCTTTCTTTTTCCTGTTCTTCTTCTTCTAAAAACTTCCCAAAGTTGAACAATTCATCAGATGATGTGCTAGGTTCGATGTTTTGTTGTTTCTGCAGCTCTTGAATCATATCGAACATCTTCATCTGCACATTGGTTTGAAACTTTATCAGGTATCTCTGATCTCTAACAATCTTCTCAAGGTTCCTATTCTTGTGTTTCAGCGTCTTTAGCTTTCTCCTTAGTTCCTGATTGTTGTGAACCGAGTTCTTCAGCGTGCAAATCTCTTTAGCAGCAGTTTTGCCAACATCTTTCACCAGAGACTCGTACAGTTCCTGATGCACTGGTTTGCGACGTTGTGCAGCAGGAGCTGAAGAGGACGGTTCTGTTGGTTTCTTTACAGGAGCTTTGGGAATTGGTGCCTTAGCAGTCGACGGCCCAGGCTGATCTTGAGCACCAAAGATTGATTCAAAGATCTCTTCTGTTTCAGCTTCTTCCTTAGTTACTACACGTGGAATTTCAGATGCTGATAAACCCTCCCTTCTTTTTCGTTTCTCGGCCTTTTGAGTTCAGCTACCTGTTGTAGGGCCTGTGCCATCTCCAGCTGATCCTCAGTTAGTGATTCTCTACCTTCTGACAACAGACCGGGCCTCCTTTTCTTAACGACTTTTGAAGGGGCCTCTTCAGTGGCCAACATTTTGCCTCTTGCTTTCTCTCGAGTTCTTTCTGCAGCAGTTAGTGGAGCTGAGGAGGGAGCTGGTTCAGATGGAGCTGTTTCAGGAGCAGTTTCCCATTGGGCTCCTTCCATGTCTCGCCTCTTTTTCTGAATCTTGTTATATAGCTCTTTGATAATTGGATAGCGTTGAGCCGGGTACTATTGTTCATACATCGGCTCCCACTCAATAGTGCTGCACTCAGCAAAAAATCTTCCAGTTGTGGCAAAATGGTACTCTCCATCATGAGGCAGATTCTCGTATTGTGCATTTATCATCATTTGCACGAATCTAGGATACATGGCCCACTTTGAATCAGATTGGGCGTTCTTCACTATGTAATCAAAGATCATCCCCGACAAGTTGAACGGTTCATTTTTGCAGACTTTAATCATTGCAGTGCACCACTCCGGACTGAGTGCATTGTATCCTCCCTTCCTGTGACAGAGAGCCATGGTGAATACGTGACAAATCAGTCTCCAGTCACGAGTCAGCTCACTTTTCTTGATGTCACTCCTTTTGTCGGATTCTCCCTTGTACCCAATTTTCTTGAATTCCCTTAGAAGATCAGCTTTGACTAAGAATTTGACGGGTCCAGGTTGATCTCCAAGTCTTAACACACGTCTGACTGTATCTTCGGTGACAATCAAGGGTTTGTTTCCGACAGTTGTGTTGATTCTCTTAACACCGTCGACGACTTCAAATCTCCCGGATCTCCAGAAATCTTCAATGTGCTCCACATAGGCTGTCAGACTGTGTTCCACAGCATATCCGATGCGGCTTTGCCGGATCCATGCCACAACATCTCTGAATTTGTGATCCTCAGTCTCAAGATTCATGGCCTGGTTGTGCATGCCTCTATTGTCCCATGGAATTGCCATCTGTTCCAGGTCACATGCACGAAACACAAGTTAGAATTTTCGAGTATAATCAAACAACCAATGACTAATATCTTAGACTTAGGCGGACGACGAACTTAGACCATTTTGAGTTATAGTTGTCTTGTGGTTTAGTTAGATAAATTATTATGTTTTATTGGTTTGGTTTTAAAATGTATGATAAGTACGCATGTTTCATATGGTTTAGCAGGCCACAAGTCGAAGTACGCAGTCCAGTCACAGTCTCAGGGTATCAAGTACGCAGGCAAAAGTTTAAGTGCGCAGTCCAAGTCTCAGCTTTCAGCAGGCAAGTACGCAGGTTATAGTCAACAAGTACGCAGATCTGTCAAGATTTGGGCATGGTAACCCTAGTGTCTTGACAGACCAATCTGCGTACTTAATAAGTACGCAGATACTTAAACTCTCGTTTAAGATTTAGGTGCGCAGGACAAGTACACAGAGATCTAGGGTTTCAGGGATTTGAATGGATGAATCAAATGCGCAGGTTCTTGAAACAAGTGCGCAATCTTCAAGACTTAAGTGCGCAGTATTCAAATGAAATCCCCAAAACCACAACTGAAATCTTCAGAACGAACCCTTAATCCCTGTAATCACACAAGCAAATCAGTCACACAATAAACTACCTTAAACACGACGAAGATTAACAGAAAATGGGTAAGGAAAGGATGATTAACGGGTGATTAAAGAAGATTAGTGGGGTTAAATGTGGTGATGAACGATGAAGATGATGATTTGGGGGTAAAATAAAAATTAGGGTTTTCTGTTTGGTAACGGCTGTTAAAAAAATTTACACACACATATATATAACAGAGATATGGGCCTGCGCACTTAAGCTAAGTGCGCAGATCTTAATAAGTGCGCAGGGCCCAAAATATTTAAAATTAGGGATTAGTGATTAGTGAATAACCATTTCTCACCTTCTGCATTCAAGATCATACTAACCATACCTGCCAGATCACATTTCAACTTCCCGTTGGATAGCTGCAGCCTAAGAAAATCTGTCGGTATACTTGTCCAGTTAAATCCATGCCTTTTCTCTTTCAACATGCGTTTAGTGATGATATTTATCATGGTTTTGGTAATATTGACGAAAATTTTGTGGACCCCACTTGTGCTAGGTATAAGCCTACCGATCCTCAAGGTTTATTGAGTTATAATGATGAGAGCTTCAGGTCTATGTTTCCATAAGCAGAGAAGATGATCATTATGTTGATCAGATGATGAGAGCTTCAGGTCTATGTTTCCATAAGCAGAGAAGATGATCATCTGATCGCTGGTTGAGCTATCTATGTATGTTTGCACGTCACTAACATTGCGTGTCTTTTGCTGCTCATTTGATTTATTTGCCTAGCCCCGCATTGGTAGCTTGCACTCTTAGGTGTCTTTTGAATACATACGCACAAAATTTTATGTGTCTTTTGATCTCTCAACCTATGTATGACCGGACTCAGCTCGTGCAGACCTACAACACAGTGGGAGTCCAACTTTCCGTGTAGACATTTACTGTTAATCACCTAGTAGCAGTTTACTCGTTTGAAACTGAATCTACCGACGCATCGTTGCTTAAGGCCACAACATCCTCTGGGTCTTATTCACATGCTGACAAAATATGATTAGTTCCTATCATTTCTTGAAATTAGACCGGTTTTACTTTCTCCCCTAAAAATCTTGTTTGAAAGGAAAAGAAGATTTTTCTATATATTATGTATAAGTAAGGTTTTTTTTAATGAAATCACTCAAAATTTATCATCTCTAGCCATGTTACCAACTGACGAAAATGGGTTTTGTCAAAAGCTTTTGTAAAGATATATGCCTTTTGATCAGCAGTATCTATTGACAACACCTGTATTTGTCGTGAGCATCGCGAATGGAATGAATCCGAATTTCGATATGTTTAGTTTTAGAATGGTTAATTGGATTCTTCATGATGTCACGACAAGCATCATTATCAATGAAAATAGGAGTTTTCATGACATTCAAACCGTAGTCCAAAAGCTGATTTTGGATCCATAACACTTGACAACAACAACTGGATGCAGCCGTGTATTCAGCTTGAGCAGTGGAGATAGACACTGTTGTCTACTTCTTACTCTGCCAAGATACCAGCCTATTACCCAGAAATTGACAACCACCAGAGACAGATTTTCTGTCAATCCTGCAACCTGCATGATCACTATCAGAATATGCAATTAAATCAAAATTATCACTCTTAGGATACCATAAACCAAGTTTCAGTGTTCCTTTGAGGTAGCGGAAGATTCTTTTGACTGCAGTTTCATGAGATTAATTGGGATTTGACTGAAAGCGAGCGCAGCATCCAACTGCCCACATAATGTCTGGTCTGCTGGCTGTGAGATACATCAGGGATCCAATCATTGATCGATATGTGTGTGGATTCACTGATGGTCCTTGAAGATCCGGTACAAGTGTAGTCTGAGCAGCAAAAGGAGTGTTGGACGGCTTGCAATCAGATAGGTTGTACTTTGCCAAGATGTCTCTTGTACATTTGGCTTGATGAATGAGAATCCCGTCTTCCTTCTCCTGGACCTCCAGTTCTAAGAAAAATGACAATTCTCCCATCATGCTCATTTCGAATTGAGACTTCATGATGCTTTCAAATTCCCTGCATAAGTTTTCATCAGTGGAACCAAAGATGATATCATCTACATAAATTTGAACCAGAATAGAGTGTTTGTTGACTTCTTTGGTAAATAGGGTCATGTCGATTTTCCCTCTGGTGTATCCGTTTTGCAACAGATATGAGGACAAGGTCTCATACCAAGCTCGAGGTGCTTGATGAAGACCATAGAGAGCCTTGTCCAGTTTGTAGTATCTGTTGGGATAGTGAGGGTCTTCAAAGCCGGGTGACTGACTTACATAGATTTCTTCCTTGATTTTTCCATATAAGAAAGCACTCTTACATCCATCTGAAAAACCTTGAAGTTTTTGTATGATGCGTAGGCTAGGAAGATACAAATGGCTTCAAGTCGGGCGACTGGTGCAAAGACTTCCTCATAATCAATCCCTTCTTGTTGATGAAAACCCTGAACAACTAGACGAGCTTTGTTCTTGATTACCACACCACGTTCATCCATTTTGTTGCGAAAAAACCCATCTCGTTCCAATAGGATACTTTCCTTCAGGTAGATCCACTAGCTCCCAAACCTTGAGTTTTCTGAACTGAAAGAGCTCTTCCTGCATTGCTTCTACCCAGCTTGCATCTCTGACTGCATCTTCAATGCTGAAAGGTACTGTCTGAGACAAGAATGCTGAGAGAGCGGTGTTGAGTTTATCTGCCTGATTTCTGGTAAGAACACCCTCAGTGATTGGTCCGATGATGTTTTCAATAGGATGATTCTTGGATGATTTGAATCCCATGTTCTGCTCTTCTTGAACTTGGGGAGGCAGATTTGATAAGTGATCTCCAGGTGTTGAGGAGCTGGATGGATCATTTACAAACTGTTGTGCTGAAGATGTTTCTTCTGAAATTGGAGTACTTTCAGAAGATTGTGTAGTTTCAGCATTTGTATCACCATTTGTGGGTTGAAGAGGAAAGATTGGATCAGCTACTAATGGAGAGAGTCGGGTGGTGAAGGGTGCAACGTCATCTTCAGAAGAGTAGAGAGTATCTCCGAAAGGAGAAGGATCGGTTGCTTGATTGTCAGGAACTTGATCTTTAGTAATATTGAAATTGTTGAAAACAACGTCCACATCAAAGAACCAGTCAGGACCGGCTCCTGTGTTAGTGGGGTTGGATTCCTGCCAATCTACATAGAAAGATTCAAGGACCATCATTGTGCGTTTGTTGTATACTCTATAAGCCTTTTGACTTGAAGAGTATCCAACAAAGAAGCACTCATCTCCAACTGCATCGAACTTCATTATGTTCTCATAGTTTTTCAGAAGAGTACATGAACATCCGAAGGGTTTGAAGTAGTCGATCAGAGGTTTTCTTTTGAAGAGTAATTCATAACCTGTTTTCCCGCGTGACTTGACGATCAAGACTCTATTAAGAACATAACAGGCGGTATTCACAGCTTCTACCCATAAAATGATCGGCAACTTGGAGTCAATAAGCATCGTTCTGGCAGCTTCAATAAGTGTGCGATTCTTTCTCTCAGCCACTCCGTTCTGCTGAGGAGTTCTCGTAGCACTGTACTGAAGATGAATTCCTTTGCTGCTGCAGAAAGTCATGAAGCTTTGATTTTTGAATTCTGTTCCTTGATCGCTTCTGATTGACCTGACCTTCAATTTTATTATGTTCTCGATAAGAGGAACAAACAGCATCAAGATATCAGCAGCTTCACTTTTGTACTCTAAGAAATACACCCATGTGAAGCGAGATAAATCATCTGTGATCACCAGACAATAAGATTTTTTAGCCAAGCTTTTAACACTAATTGGACCGAAAAGATCCATTTGCAATAATTGAAGGGGGGGAGTGAATTGAGTTCACTGTTTTGGATTTATGCGATTTCTTGTGTTGTTTTCCTTTGGCACATGCTAAACATTTTTCAGAAAAAGGGAATTCCTTGGAAGGAAGACCTCTGACTAGATTTAGTTTAGAAAGTTTGTTAATGTTTTTAAAGTTCACATGTCCCAATCGCCTATGCCATAACAGTGACTCTGACTCGGATGCCTTTGAAAGTAAACAAGTCATTGGGCATTCAGACTTGGCTTCTCTCATATTTATCACATAGGTATTATTCTTCCTAGGAGCTTTTAACATAATCATGTCGGTGGGTGGTTTAAATCCTGGCTTTAGAAAGATGCACTCCATGTCATTGAATAACACCAATATTCCTTTGTCACAGACTTGTGATACGCTCAACAGATTGTAGCACAATTCCGGAACATAATTGACGTCTTCTAGAGTCAGTGCGTCGGAAACCACATCTCCTATTCCAACAATCTTTCCACCCTTTTCATTCCCAGCAAATGCAACAAACTCTCCATCAATAAACCGATAGTTTTTGAGGAGTTCTTTCAACCCAGTCATATGCCTTGAAGCGCTGCTATTACCATGCCATAGATATCTCATAAGAGCTATCAACCATTTCTGTAATTTATTCTGAAATACAACAGAAAACAAAAGAAAGACAAAGATAAATATAAGAAATTCTATGTACAATCACGACTCAGACAGTTACTTAGTTAACTTTGGGAATCCAGGTCTGCTTTAGTTCTGATCTATCGTGATTTTCTCCCACGATTGATTCTTTTCTTTTCAACGACGGGGAAGTTTTAACAAAACTTTTAACTATTTCTTTAAGATTTTTTATTTGTTCTGATGTGCTAAAAGTAGTTTAATAAAAAATAACTAAATTAAACCTAAAACTAGACACCTAGTAATACTCTAGACTCTCTAAAACTAAACTACTTACAGGCAAGTGAACCTATCGACTCTAGTATAGCTAAAGTAAGTCCGGATATCGAACCCACGAGACTCTAATGGAAAACGAAAACTAGACTCGATTACTTATCCTAAATATCTATTAAATTAATTTATTATTTTAAAGGGGGGATTTTACTGAAAAATAAATTGCAATAAAATAAAGGTTAACTAAAATTTACTAAACTGAACTAGAGACACGAACTTAGTTAAGCTGAATTCAGATGATGACAAGACACTACCTAGACCAGACTCCTAACTATGCCTGATAAGCTTCTATGGTTATGGAACTGATTTGGAACCGGGATCTTTAAATACTAAACATCAAGAATAAACTAGACACCCTCGACCCTTCTCAAGGGGAAACCCTAGAATATTTTTGTGCTGTTAAACTACCGGTTGGAGTACAAACCCTCACAGGTTATCTAACTCTTATGATCGAGTACCCGCTAGACAATCTACCTCACAGCGCGAAAGCCTCACTACACTAGGTGCAAGGGGTAATTATTGAAGCCTAGATCTAACTTGATACGCAAGAGTTGAAAGGGAAACTAGGCAGATCTTCTCACAAAGCCTGTAACCTAGCAATCTAACAACCTAGACATACCAACAAGCCCTCACCTCACAGCTATTGAACTTGGAAGAATACCTAAAATCTTCTAACCACCAAATACCACTCCTATGGTAAACTCGCGACTATTGACCATAAACTAGTTGCTACACAAAGTCTGCAACCTAACTAGCACTCATACATGAAAGACATTAACAAAAGTGCAAGTGGAGTGAATAAGTGACAATCAAAAAATAATAGATACGCACATACACTAGATCTAAAGAAATCAAAATCTTTACTGAATCATAAATCCAAAACACGTTCCAAAAACCATAGAAAAAAAAACAAATCAAAACATAGTTATTTGTCTTGGTCTAGGTAGCTATAAAAGTTTTAGCCACAAATCATCTTGAAAAGAAAAACAAAGTCAAATAAAAATTTAGCAATCATGGTCTAGAACAAAGATAATAAAGGAACGAAGAAACCGAATGGTTGACACCCGAATACTCGCTCCCTGGCTTAGAACCTTTGATTCCTGGCCTCGCCTCTATAATATTATTTGCTTCTTTATGCTCCTCTGTGCGATGTCCTGTTCCCCAAAAAAAAGTATCTGCGCCGCTCCAAGTTATGATCCCCACGAATTGGCTCCTTCCAATATATATATATCGATGCCCTATGTTTACTTTTTTCTTTTTTTGGGCTTTTCTCAACCGTGACTTAAAAGTCACTTTTTTATTTTGTTATTTTTTTCTTTATATATTATTATTATTATTATTATTATTATTATTATTATTGTAGTATAACTCCGTGCTTCTGACTCGGGTGTTCTTGGCTTGACCAAAGTTGCTCATTTACGCTCCAACGTCCATTCGAACACCTACTAAAATACAAAATAAATACATAAGTAATAAAAATGACACAAAACTAATAAAAATATATAAAAACATATACTAAATAAAATAGACCAGTAAAAGCCTAAAACTAATGAAAACACTATTTAAACGACTCGAAAACTATACAAATTTTACACTGGAAATAGATGTATTTTACAATACATCATGTTCTGAGAAAGAGTTTTGAGTTTTGACATCATTTAGTGGCTTAGGTTTTAAATGACACTTTTTGACAAGATGTCCTTCATTCCCACATCTGAAACATTTTGAGTCTTGAGTTTTGGTCTTTGAAGAAGAGCTGGATGATGATGGTTGTGATGTTCTTCGCTTGAGCTTCCATCTGATTCTTCATCTGAGCTGTATTCTCGAATACTGGTGTTGCTTTCTGAGTCACTTGGTGAATTTTCACCACTTGAAAGATCTGCTTCTTCTTGTGAGTCTTCAGAACATGAGGCGTCTGTATGTGATGGAACAAATTCTGGAATCTTTTCTGTGAGAAATTTTCCGAACCTGTTTTGCTTTAGTTCTGGTACAAACACAGATGGCTCATACGCTTTTTTATCATCAGAGAATGCAGATCTTAAGTCAACACAAATTGGCACAATATTATCAACACACACATTAGAATGTTCAACAGGTTTCTTCCTATCATTAGGGTCTATAACACCCTTAAGATCAAGTTTAGAGTTAAGTTTAATACAGTCATCCATCCTAGATGAACTATTACAGTTATCCAACCTAGATAAACTATTACAGTCATCCGGCCTAGATAAACAATTACAGTCATCCGAATTTAAAATAGTTTTAGTCTTTTCATTATTCCAGATGAACCAATTCACTGTTGAGTAATTGGCACTCGGGTGACCTAACCCTATTGTTCTTCCACCACAACTTTCATCATCTTCATTCTCTGACTGTTGGGTCACATCTGCATTGCTTTTCAAAAAGATCATTTTTTGGATGTGGTTTTGGAATTGGTATATATTCACTTTTGCTCAGAGGCAAGAATAAAGATCTTTCGATCCCAATCTTGTCTTTATATCCAATTCCATCCCTAACAAAGGATTTCCTAGAGCAATCTACAAGATCAGCATGAGATTTCTTGCTTACATTCCACTTGTCCACAATAATCTGAAGATGAGTTGTCTCATTTCTAGATTCTTCTAATTTTGATGATAAATCATTTATTAGAAAATCCTTTTTGAGAACAAATTCTTTAAGAGTTTGCATTTCAACCAGAGTTGCATTTTACTTTCGCTAATATGCTAACTCATTTTCTTTCATTTCATTGTTAACTTTTCGAATGTCATCCATTTCTCTTAGGATTCTTGCATTGTGAGACAAGCAGTAAGCAACAGCTGTGACACACCTAGGTGAGAACAGCTTTGTTTTAATTTCAACAAGAATACTTACCAGATCTCTTTCCTCAGCTTTCTTGGGCACATTCTGCGGCTTCTCATCTGCTTTGCTCGTGAGTGTCTTCTCGGCTATCAGTGCTTCCTCGGAAGTGGCTTCTTTTCCCTTTTCGGCAATCAACACTCCCTTTAGACCAACATTTTCTAGCATTCCACCCTTTGGCATTTCAGCCGACGACCCATCCAGTGAATTCACGCCATTTGTGGATTTGGTACAAATTTTGGCCATCAATGCTTTGTTCACATCAGCTTCAGCCGCAGCTGCCTCCTCTCCCCAATCAAAGTCTTCAACCACCAGCGTTTTCTGTTGATTCTTTTCATTTGCTTCATGTCCATCAGTAATCGTCACCATTCTTTTGGCCGGTTTGATCTCTGCTTGATTCAGAGTGGGACACTCATATTTGAAGTGCCCAAGAGTCTTGCAGTTGTAGCATCTAATCTTTGATTTGTCAAAACCCGCTTTACCCATTCCGACTCTTCTACCAGTTCTGTCTTGAAATCTTTTCACCCTTAGAGTGAACATAGCCATCTGCCATTTGAGATCCATTTCTTCCATATCATCCGGATCAACTTCGTACATTTCTTCAGGAGTCATCATCTCACTCTTAAGGTCACCAGTCTTCAAAGCCTCAAAGCTAGTCATGAATGTGTTGAAGAGTTCAACATGTTCATTAGCGAGCTTTGTGAGCTGTGGGTTGAGTGTCTTTGCAGCCTTTTCAGAGTTTGAGATTGTCTTTCCCGAGCTTAAACCACCACCACCAATTGCATCCACATATACTTGTGATGAGCTTGAACCCATGTCACCTACTGGAGTCATTAATGCTAGATTCTTCATAGCGGTGCTAGGAATGACTTTTGGAACAGTCTGATTCATTTCTCTTTTGGTGATATCCATTTCGAATGACTTCAGAGTATTGATGAGATTAGCCAAAGTAGATTGAGCATCTAAATACTCTTTTCTAATCAACATGCACTGTAGACTCCATTCCTTGGGCAGAGAGTCGAGCAATTTCTTGATTGAGTTTCGGTTGTTGACTGGAATTCCTGCTTTCTTCATCTTAGTTAGCATACTCATGAATCTGTCAATGTGTGAGCTCAGACTCTCACCACGAATGCTGCCAAACATATCATATTCCTTTTGCACCATATCTTGCTTATTTTGGTGCATTTCCTCATTCCCCTCATAGTACTCGTTCAGTGCATACCACAGATCATGAGCAGTGTCGTACTCCTCGAACATGTTGTAGACATCATTTGATAGGGCCATGGTGAGGGCACCATAAGCCTGATGATCTCTCTAAAGTAACTGCTTATCAACATCAGTGTAGGTGGAGGGATCAGGGTTGAACTCCTCCCCTGTAGCAGTTGTTCTCATAGGGATGCGTGGTCCTAGTTGGACAGAGGTCCATTGGGTAAAGTCGTTCACATAGTAGAACGCTTTCATGCGGTTCTTCCAGGTTCCATAGTCATGTGCCCCCTTCAACTTAGGGATACGAGTTATAGTTCCAGTCTCCAGTTCAGCTTGGGTTATGGGATTAACTGTGTGATTGTTACTGTTACCAGCCATTGATTTAAGTTGATTTTAAGCTTGATTTTCTAATTTTAAAGGTTAAAGTCCACAATCCTCAAATTAAGTGAGCAGTCCTTAAGTGCACAGAGATTAAGTGCGCAGTTTTTAAGTATGCAGAACTGTTGGTCTGAAAGCACAAGAACTTTTGGGCAGAATAACGACTAGACCACACGAATAAGTACACTGCGATAAAGCCACAGACGGCTAAATCACTTTCTCCCAAAGTCTCCTTTGGTAGGTGCGCAGAATTAAGTACGCAGAATCAAGTACGCAGCAACCTGAAATAATAGCGATTACACTGTCAATATCCCGTCTCCTGATAAGTGCGCAATTTTGACAAGTACACAGAGAACTAGTGTTTCTTTGATAAGTACGCAGAAACCCTAGATAAGTACTCAAAAGTTGCACAACTTTCAGTAAGTGCGCAGACAACTAGAGATTTCTGATTAAGTGCGCAGAAACCCTAGTTAAGTGCGCTGAGACAGAAAAGTTTTAAAATATTGAAAAACTTGAGTTAAGTACTCAAACCACGAAGTAAGTACGCAACTTATGAATTAAGTGTGCACCTCAAGACATGGGATAAGTACTCAGAATAAGACACAAGTATGCAATACTTATGAGTTAAGTATGGAAAACAAGAAATAAGTGCGCAAAACAAGAAACAAGTGCGCACGATATGAAATAAGTGCGCACAAACGTCTGTTTTAATGCACAAACTCAGCAGAAATTTTCCAAAACTTTTTCACTCAATCTGAAATGCTTGGATGATATTTCTACTTAAAATAAACAACTTTCAACACCCTAGAAAAACAACACCACACGATTTCTGAAGCAACTTGATAAGAAACTCTTTTTTTTTTTATAAACACAAAAGTTTATCAAACCTTTAAAAAGAAATTAACAAGATGAGGGTTTTGGTATCTTAAACAGATACAATCTAGAGCACAGAGGCTCTGATACCAAATTGTAAGTCCCAAATACTAGATCTTGTTAGTGTAAGAGATTGTTATCACTTAGAAACACCTATTGATTAGGTGTTTTAAGTGATGAATCTTGAAAACCTAAGAAACTAGATAAAACTTGTAAAACCGACACACAAGATCAAGAGATTCAAGCTTCCATTACTGATAATAATCATTGTAAAACCATGGAATACACAATAAGTACGCACCCTTGTTCTTGTGTTATGAAAGATAACTCAAAACCCTGACCCTAGGAGCTCCACAAAGGTTTCTATTTATAGGCAGAGTCTGATGGGCGTGCGCACTTAAGCTAAGTGCACATGGCCTGTGCATAAGTGCGCAGATACTAGGGTTTCCACATAAACTTTGATCTAATTACATAATCAGCCCCTTGGCTTACAAAACCTATCATATACTATCAAAGGTCTTTGTTCTGGTAACTGTGGTCTCAACTGAACCTAACAAATTCACCTCATTCAATTCCACGACTTCTTAAATGCATTTTTTGATGCAAACTAAGTGTTTTATGCTTGAAACCTGTGTGTAAACTATATATACTTGATTAATTTATATAATGGGTCACCAACGGGATGTCGGGACTGTCTGGTGTGTCGGGTTAACGTTCAAATACATTTTCAAACACACGTGGTCAAGATCTGGACAATCGGGGACTAGTTAGCATGCGGGTTATTAGTCGAAACACGTATACATACATTATGATAGGTCACCCGTAGTTGGGACTATCAGTTCGTGTTGGATATCTTATTGATTTGAAGACGCAACCTAAACTGAGTTTCACGGCCCCTCTTTTAGTGTTTATATTTTCGGGGGAGAAACATGCTACGTACTTGTTATCATATAGATCATGTTATACTAGTGTTACTTTGTGTTCTCTGTATGATTTATGTAAGCCCAATTTAGTTAAGCCATAGTTCGGTAGTTCAATTCACCATGGATCGGTAGTTCGGTTAGCCGTGGATCGGCAATTCAGTTCGTTGTGGTTCGGCAGTTCAGTTAGCCGTGTTTTGGCAGTTCGGTCAGTTCATACGGGTGGTACATACATGGTATCATATTAGTGAGTTCATACGCCTAGCCAACATCCTTATGACATAGTAGTAACATGATGGATCTTTTAAAACCCATGAAACGTTTTACTTAAAACCCGTGAACTCACCAGCATTTTGTGCTGACGTTTTTAGCATGTTTTTTCAGGTCGCTAAGGTAGCAGTTGTTGATAGGCACACGGTGTTGCACGACGTCTAGGATTCATTTGCATGGTTTCAAACGTTGTCAAACTTATAACATTTACATTTTGGGTTGTAAAGATGTTTTATGCTTCCGCTGTCGTTGGTTACATTTTGAAAACTTAATGAATGGTTTACATATCTTTTACATATAGTTGTCGTTTATTGTAACCGTTGACTTAGATCCTGGTGTGTCACGCGCCTCACGGTAAAACCCCGCACGTGGAATTTGAGGGTGTGACACAAATCCCCTTTATTATTGTTTTTGTCTTTGCAACATTTTCTGATTTTTAAGTTACTTACGGTTTGACTGCTTTGCATGACCCATGCTATTAGTTGTTGTTGATCCTCTTAAGGATTTATGATTTTAACTTGTCAACCCACACCTACAACCTATAGAAGATTACTTTTTATGAACCGATATTTAACATTATTCACCTTTTGTAGGTTAATAAATGGGTTCCACACATTATTTATTCGGAGTATGCTAACTTTCTAAATAGTCATCCGAACTTGGACCGTTTAATCAATTTGGTAACTTTCTAATTGGTCGTCTAAATGGTCTCTTATTCTTGTTTAAATCTTCACCAAAATATTCACATATGAGTCAACTTAACCACATGTGAATTGATACATGATTTCGAAGTTCTAATGGTTTTCAATATCGATCCTGGGCAGTGGTCGCATTGCAATACAGAATTTACCGCTAAAACACGACTCTCCAAAAAAAATGGTTTTCAATATTTTCATGTTTCTTATTTAAACGGTTATGAGCGGACATATGTGCTCATTTATTGTCTTTAATCCATGTGTTGTTAATCTAAGATGATTCCATCATACATAATTAATATGATTTAACGCGTCATTTTTGGTCCAAAAATAATATATATAGGTAACGTTCAGGTAACAAGTGGAGATCACCATGAAGGCGTTTTAAAATGATTCTACACTTGTTATTAGGGTACGTCATAATTGAAGATGACAACAATTTACAAATTTACAGCATATAATCTGGTTGTCTAATGATGTTGATGTTATCTTTTTAAAATCGGTTTTTGTTACATACACAGATGGTTGGAGCTAATTTGATGGTGTTTTTTCGAGAAGCACATGAAGTAAGTGAGAGAAACAAAATTTGGTAATTTATTATAAATACTTTATTAGTTTCATATATTATGACGTAAATTATACGAATAAAACTACTAACAAAAATACAACACAATTTATCATGAGATGATTGATAAAGTAACAACAATGAATATCGCACTAAAATTGTCTTCCCGCAGCAATGCGCGGGCTCCCCACTAGTTACTATATTAAGGAAAGTCGACGTACAACCTTGTAATTTTGTCATGAGTATAACTTTTGATGCAACATACACAAGTGAATAAAGCTTATTAGAGAATGGTATATTTGTCACTTACTTTTAATTTAAGATGCTAGTGAGGCTATTATGGTAAATTTATCAGACTTTTTTACTTGAAACCTAAAAATTCATTCCCTTTATGCCCCCTCTCCTCCCTTCACCTTCCTCACTACTCCTCTTTTCACATTCTTTAACGTACTCTATTTATTTTCACATTTAATTCATTAGTTAAGCAATCATTAAAAACATGTAAACTATATAATCACCAATTAAATAGGTAGTGAATGAATAAATATATTTATCTCTCTATCTTCTACCTCTTAAACAAGAAAATGATTCATCCATCCCTGCAATCAAGAGCTTGATGGCTTGTTGAAGAAACAAAGAATGGCTTCATTTTTTTTAGTAAATTAAGCTACAACGTCAATTGAGATGAGTGGGGTTTCACAGCAAATTTCATTTACGGTTCTTGCATATCGCTTTAGGTAAAACTGTTTTTCAATTGTTTTAATTTGATTGTTTGGTGTTTTTTAGATTTGTTGTTACATTTGATGTGTGTTAATTGTTTTAAGGTTTTTTATTTTGTTTATGGTTTGATTCTGATGCAATTTTTGATATTGTTAATCACCTTAACGTTTGGATGACTATGATGGGTGTTTCGTAACATTTCAAATAAGGTACTCATCGGCATGTTTTTTTTTATAATTTGATAAATCAAGTTACTTTTGAGAAGTTTGTAATGTAAGCTTTATGATGTTAGGAATATTCATGGCCAACGCAAACATATCTCAAATTTTCCTATAATGTTACAGCTCTCATATTCGATTTATGTTTCGAGTTTTGAAAGTTTATCATTAGTTAATTGCATTTTCCTTTTAGTTATTGTTAGGTTTTTGAAAGAATGAAGTGTGTTTTATCCAATAATCTAATATGACATGACCCAAATCGACAACGTATAATCTTCGTTTGTTTTGACCCGAATTCAATATAACCCAAATTGACTCGTTGACTAATTTGAGGTGGGTAGATGACCCAAATTGACATGTTAACCAATCCAAAGTAGGTTAGAGGACTAATATAGTAATTTCAAAAAAATTTACAAACTATCATTTTTCATCCAACATCGATTTTCACATGTAGTAATCTATTTATTTTGGTCAAATTTACTTTGTAGTTAGGATTGTATGGCTTTTATCTAATTTTTTAACATGTCATGTGCAGTTCAAATTATCCAAAATGTTATCAGCACTCTCACTCTAGATCATTTCCTGATTAAATCATGGCGCTTTTTTTCAACTAAGGTTGCCAAAGGGTTACCATTTCGGTCAAATCACCATTTTTGGTAAGCCCTTGTTTATTTTCTATGCTTTTGTTTATTTAACAAATATGCCATTATTTTTGCATCCATATAGCTGTTTGGTTTATGTTTTGACTTGTATTTAACACATTGAGTGCTTAAAACTGTTAAAATATTAATGAGGATGTAATAAACATGTGTTAGATGATGGTAATATCAAATTGTTTACTGGATGAAGGTCTCTTTTGGCAACTAAAAGCCAAATGTCGCAATAAAGGTGGATAACAGGAAGTCCAGAAGCAGCTGAAAAGGGGTACTTTTTTTCCTTGATTTTTTTTTAAATAAAGCTATTAAGGTTATAATTGTTTTACCTAGAGGTGGTGATAGTAGTTCACGGGTTTAAATTTATGAAATCGAACGCTGACTATATGTTTATTCAAACCCTAAATCGGAGACACTTAAAGTCATGCTACCCGAACACGACCCGTGTAACATTCATTTATGGAGCCAAATAGACTGTAAATGGTTTGGTGGGTTGCAATCAAACGCTTTTATAATAATACTTATATTAAATAGGTTACCGCATTCTAGCGTATATATTCTATATTTATTTAATATACGCCTTATACTATATATTTTTTAAATTTTTTTGTAAATTTTTTTACGTATGAGATTAAATCTAGATTTTTAACATCAAAATGATATCTAATTTGTGTACTTGAAACTTTATGTAGTGTTGGTCGTTATAACGTGGATGGATATGTATATAACTCAGATGAACCTAAGATACTAATGATCGGAAATTGAATAAATCTCTGAGTTATCAACCTTGTGATTTGGAAGGTGAACCCCTTCCAAAAATCAAACTCAAAGAAGTAAGATTCCAATATCACAAATAGTTATAAAAGTAAAAACCATGTTTAATTGATCTTCGTGCACAATGATTATGGCCCTAGCACTATACTACTATCTCATTCAACATGGTAACTATGGTACCTCGGTTTAAAAAGATTTAGAAATTCATTTGCGTTGTGTATCCATAATGCCATCTACCATATCTTATATTATTGTTTTTTATGCCAATATATTCTTTAGTGTATAATCAATTGCTCTTTTTGAATTGATATATTGCTTGTATTAGCAATTTGGTATTAAAAATGAATTATGTCAAACTCGCCACATGCACCTAAAACACATAACTATTAGCGGCAACGCGCGAACATTTCCACTAGTTAATTCCAAAGTTATAATATGATTCTCAACTTTAAGTACACTTACGATATAAACCCTGTATTTTTCAGCTTGTTTTTTTATTTATATATTTCGTAACTAGCTTCTGACATTTAGTGCTATTATTACTTTTTTTAGGGGAAATGGAATTTATTAATCCCAACTTTGGGGGATTGGAAGGGAACAGTCCCAACTTGAAAGTTGTAAGATAACAGTCCCAACTTGTCAACGTTTTTATTTTGTTGGTCCCAAACTAACCGAGGTTAACTTTTTCTGCTAAATGCTGACGTGGACTACCACGTGACGTCTGACGTGGCCAATCTGTCACACTTGGCAAAAAACATGGGCCCTTTTTATCCACTTGGTTTTTTAATTAAAAAACTTTTAATTATAAAAAAACTTTTAATAATAATAAAAAAGAATTATATATATATATATATAATTCTTTTATACAATTAGTTTGGGACAGAGAGAGAAAACGCAGAGAGAGAAAGAGATGAGAGAGGGTGAACACACCCACAACCGCCTGTCACCACCGTCCACCACCACCATCTCCGACGACACCCACTACCACCACTCTACCCTCTGTCTACCCTCCCTCCTCCTCCTTCTCCTCTGTCTACCCTCCTCCTCCTCTGTTTTCCCTCCCTCCGACGACACCCACTACCACCACTCTACACCACTAACCACCTGTTTTCATCAACAATCCATCCAGACGAAATAATCCAGATGAACATATACAAACCAACACAAACCCCAAAAACAATTAGGGCTTCTTCCCAAAAACAATTAGGGCTTTTTCCCTAAAAACAATTAGGGCTTCTCCTATCTTCTTCCTCCTGTCAAGGGTCCATTTTAAAACGTATAAACTCACATCACTTTCGTTTATTGCTACCATAACCTTCAGCTTCTTCTTCCGTCGTCCTTCAGTCGTCAACGGTGGCTGCTCCGCCGTGGACCACCTCTCTACACCGTCCTTCAGTCGTCAACGGTGTCTCTCCTGTTATCTCTACACCATCAATCGAAGCCCTAATTGTTGAAGCCCTAATTGCTTTTGGGGAAGAAGCCCTAATTTGGTGGGGAGCGGTTGGTGAGGTGGGAGTTGGGTGGTGAGGCAGAAAGTGGTGCGCTGGTGACGGGTATTGGGTTCTGGGTGGGGGTGAACGGTGGTGGTCGGCGGGTAGTTGGTTGTGGTGGCAAGTGGTTGGTGGTGATGGTTGTGGTGGTGGTGGGTGGTACACAGACAGAGAGAGAAGAGAGAGATGAAAGTGTGTATATGTGTGTCTTTGTATGTGTATAATATATATATTGATAAAAAAACTTAAATAAAAAAGACACCTTCATTGTGGGCCCACATTTTTTTAACCAAGTGTACAGATTTTGCCACGTGGACTGCACGTTGATTGCCACGTTGGCACTGAACAGAAAAAGTTAACCTCAGTTAGTATGGGACCAACAAAATAAAAACATTGACTAGTTTAGACTTTTATCTTACAACTTTCAAGTTGTGACTATTCCCTTTCAACCCCCAAAGTTAGGATTATTAAATTCCATTTCCTTTTTTTATAATTATTTTCATCTTTTAACTTTAAACACATGTTTTATAAAATTCGGAAATACAGTTGTGATGTGTTTATATTTATTTAAGTTTCCATGTAACTTTATTGTTTGTATTTTATTGGGTTGTTTTCTCTTACAACCTTTAATATACGTATAAGAGAAGTTTCAATAGAAAACTCATAGTTAGAGAAATAACTCGAGAACTCCTACTTAAATTAAAAAAAAACATCATAATTCTAAATTTAAGTAAAAAACTAAAAAAATGATTCGGTGCTTCTCTTTCCCACATCATCATGCTTCTTTTTGTTGAAGTTTCGACATGAATTTTTTCGTTGGGTCAATCCAAATGTATTAATCATAAAATCAAGCATTCAAAATTTTAAGACACGTTGTGACACACAACTTGCGTCCTCTAGTTTTAGGTAAACACGTAATAAAAGTTAATATGGATATTTTTAAAAGTAAATAAAATAAAAAGTAACAGCGTAAAGAAGAGTTAAGGATTAAACAAAAAAAAACTAGGACATTGGACATAGATAAATTATATCATCAAATTTTAAAGCTCTTTTGTTGATAATAAAATCTACAAATAGTTATAGAGATAATCAATGACGAGTATTTACCAAGATAATCAATAACAAGTGTTTAAATAAACGTAAATAAAAGGTTTAAATTTAACGAAAATTGGAATATATCAACGATCACAACAAATAGAACGATACATATGATATGACGAATTCTTTGATGGATAGATATGTTAATCACCAACATCATTGAGCGAATTAGTTTTGAACACCAAAGCAAAGATTATTTCATTCGATTATTTTGGTGTCACGAATGACATAAAGTTCATTGCTTACCAAATACCAATAGGAGTCCGGACTCCGGATTCATGTTTAATGCAATCTTTTTTATTTTTTGGGCGAACAACTGTGTAGCAACCACCCTTGCGGGGCGCCGTGCCCAAGAATCGACTACTCGGCCTTCAACAGCCCCCGCCTTCTCCCGATGCGCGGAAACCCGAGCCCCACCTGTCCGAAGGCACGAGAGTGTTATAGAACTCTATAAAACCTCGCCGCCCGTCGGATTCGGACCGGCGCCACCCGTATTCGATTTTCACCCGGATACCAAACCATAAATGAGGGAAGTGGGGATCGAAGCTTTGATCACATAGGTGAAACAAAAGCCACTCCACCACTCCACCACTATGGATCTTTGAGTTGACATATTCATTCCATGACCATCTTCAAAATGCTTAATTAATTAACTTAAGAAGGTTTTAAAGAGAGATATCACTATTGATTATATATTTCTTTTACATCCTTGGTTTATAAACACATGTTAACTATGAGATGGAGAAGAGACAGAAATATCACCATTAAAGAAGTGTCGTTTCTTTGGACTAGAAGTCGGTCCTAATTTTGTGCCCTCGGTTAGGATACATGGTGTAATTTTAATGTGGCCAATGTAACTTTTTAATCGTATCTGTTTAGGGTGTTACTGCTACTTGCTGGCCTGTTTTCTATATTTATATAGAAGCTTCGTTGTTAAAAAATAGAGAAAAAGATAGTTAAAAATTGATACATTCTGTACATAAACATGTCTTCACAAACCAAAGATTATACATGTTTATTTTTAGATTTTTTTTTTAAGTGTCCTTTCGACTGTTGGCTTGGACAAGGTCAAGAAAAAAAAAAAATAATGTGAAGGAATGGCCATCACCACTATAATAGGAACCAATTACTTGAGCCTTTTTTTTTTTTTTTTAATCACCACACTAGTGTGATGGAACTAAATGGACTTTATTAGCAAACTAGATAATTGCCCGCGTTACACGCAGTTTACCAACGTACGATTATTTGGAGTAGTATAACGTATAAGAAAAAGTGAAGTAGAAACATTTTATTAAAATTTAAAAGCAACGAATACACAGTTATTCAAATATCGCTAAAAATTTCCTTATAAACAACATTTTTTGTTTTAGTCATCACTTTCCCATCAGCATCCAGTATAAGTAACTTCACGCCTGACCTGCTTTTAACTCTTGATAATGCGACATAAAGCTGGCCGTGTGAGAATACAGGATTTCTTAAATACAATCCAACCTTTGATAAAGACTGTCCTTGGCTTTTATTGATGGTCATTGCAAAACATACGCTTATTGGGAATTGACGCCTTTGGAACTTTACTGGAATCTTGATATCAGATGGTATCAAATTTATTCTTGGAATAAGAGTTTTGGTACCAATGTTTCCACCTGATATGATCTCGGCTTCAATAACACGCTTTGCAAGTCTGGTGATTCGTAACCTCGTTCCATTGCACAAACCATTTTGTTGATCTATGTTTCGCAACAACATGACGGGTACACCGACTTTAAGTGCTAAACGATGGTTAGGTAACCCAGAAATTTTTAAACCATTAAGGACATCAGGAGAGTATAAGTCTTCCTGTGAACGGTTATTACCATTCTCAATCTGACATATACTATCAGAGCTAAGATACTCGACTTCATCTCCAGGAAACAATGCAAGAAGCCTTTCATTTATATCATGTACGACTTCATTTGTAGGTGCAAGTATTGCTCGTTCCCCAAAGTAATCCTTATCTTTGTAAAGTTGGATAAGTGAAGGGTAGACGAAGTCAATTAATCTAGAAATCGGATCTGATGTACCCTTAATAAGAAGATCATCTGGAATTTCCACATCAAACTCATCATCATGAATTGACTCACCAACTTTACCCTCACCTAATTCAAGAAGCCAGTTTGCAAATGCCTTTGTTTCATCGGATTCAGACGTGTTGTTACCTAAAGTTAACCTCATGTTTTTTGTTAAAGTTAGGACTTTGCAACTATTCCAAATAGGAGAAGAAGTTATTGATGCATTTAAAATATCTCTTCTACTACCGTTTGGAACAACAGGAAGGATCTGTCTAAAATCACCACCAAAAACCATAACCTTACCACCAAAAGGCAAATCAGAATTAGGTGAAGAATTTGACTGCAGGACGTCTTTCATTGTACGATCAAGTGCCTCAAAAGCATGCTTGTGAATCATTGGAGCTTCATCCCAAATAATTAACTTAGTTTGCTTCAATAAATCAGCAATATCACTATTGGGCTTTATACCGCACAATGATTGTTCAGTAACATTCAAAGGTATACGAAACCTAGAATGCGCTGTCCTTCCACCAGATAACAGCAGAGAAGCAATACCACTGGATGCAACGTTCAATACAATTTGTCCTTTAGATCTTATGGCAGCAGACAACGTTTTCCATAAAAAGGTTTTACCAGTTCCTCCAAAACCATAAACAAAGAATAGCCCACCTTTGTTACCATCAACCGCATGTATGATTTGATTAAAAATTGAACGTTGCTCATCAGTTAAAGAACGTGAATAGGTATGAAATTCCTCAGCCAACGTACTTACTTGATAATTCAGCTCATCAAGAATCAAACGGTTATTTGCAGATGATATGGAATCATTATCAGGATAAGGCATAGAAGGAAACCTACGCAGGCTTGAGTTATTCCGAAGCAATTGTTTCTCAATTTCAAGCAACGTAAGGTTCTTTATTTGTTCATCAGGAAGAGACAAACCTAAAAACAAAAAAGTTTGGACCATTCAATTTAAAATAAAAGGGACATTAAAAAAAATTATTTCATTAAATTTCGAAATTAAAATTTGTTACCTTCAATTTGGAATACGTCTTCGTGTCTACGCATAATACCATCTGACAGATACTTCCATGATTTTTCCCAAACATGCTCAGGTCTAGATAAGGTATTAGAAAGCAACATCATCGCAAACAAATTACGAAGACAATATCCAGAACCGGTATAATGAGCCTCTTCAATAGCTTCTACATATTCTTTGTCATCGTCTAAGAGGCCAAGAGCATAACATGCATCACGAAATGTTGGTAAGATTTCTCCATTGACCGTTCTTATCTCCTCAAATGATCTAGGGCCTTTTACTTTATTTAGAAGCACTCTCAAAAAATACGCCTCGCCCATAGATGGATTAACCATGTGAACACGACCAATTGCCTTACCCATCTTTCGAAAGTCCCATTTTTTTTCTTCCTCTTTCCAGACAAATTTACTTGGGATTTCAATGTAACTTAGTTCACGTGCCACAGCTTCGTTTCGGTTCAGTTCCATCCATTTTAGAAACATTGTGGCAGCCACCGTTGGTTTGTCGAGCACATTTTGAATATTTTCTTTTGGACCATATACAACACTTTGCTCACCGGGCAAATGAAATGGAAGCCTTATAACTGGAGGGTATCTATAATGCACTTCATTTTTAAATATTCTCCACGAAGCTTCACATGCTGAAAGGAACCTACAATCAAAATGTTTTTTGATTTCATCTCTTTGCATCACTTCTTCACCTTCTCCATTATCTTCGACAAAAGCAACTTTAGCCATATCAGGTCCTTTATTAATGTATTTAAATAAATACTTAATTGAAGCGGCCTGGTTACACCATTCAACATTGATATGAGCTTGGTAACGCCTTAAAAGTTTTGCATTATAAGGGACCACATGTCTATTGTCTAACGTAGCAGTTCCTTTTTCAACAAATATCCCTGACTCTCTTCTTCTATAAACCGGATATCCATTTGAATCTAAAGTTGAAGCAGGAGAAAACTTCTTTGGAAATTTCTTGGAGCACTTACCGTCAAGCATGCACGGACAGTTCGGATATTCACGCCCACATGGTCCATGCATCATAAAGTCACTCACAAGACTAAACAACTCCGGATCAAGATTCTTATCAGGGATTTCAGCCGAAACAAAACGATCAACGTGTTCAATTGTGGGTAGCTTACTGGCTTCTTTAAGAAACAAACAGATATGAGCATGGGGCAGTCCACGTTTTTGGAACTCTATAGTATAGACAGCTGAAACATAAAGTAAAACAATATAATAAAACACGTTACTATTTAGAAACAACAAATAAGAATTGTATTAGTATAAATGAATAAAGATGCTAATATATGAATATATATTGGAGGTTTTTTTTTTGGTAATCAATTTTACCTGCTGAAGTTTTGCCCAATAGTGCTTTTTCACGTAAATCTTTCATGATTGAGTCTAGCTTAACTTTGAATAGTCTAGCTAAAATATCTGGCCTGTCTTCTGGATTTGTCTTCTTGTCTTTAAGAAACCGTCTAATTTCAGGCCATTTTGGATTGCATGTGATGGTAATAAAAAAATCAGGGTATCCATGCCTTTTACAAATAGCCATTGCATCAAGATAATTTTCCCTCATGTAGCGTGCACCACCAGTAAAAGAAGAGGGTAAAATCACAGGGGTCCCTACTTTTGCCAAGTCAGTAGGTCCATTTTGGTTCAACGTTTGAAGATTAGTATAAGTTTCACACCTAAGTTTACTTTGCTGGAAACGGACATAAAATAAGCGCTCACTCTCAATCATTGTATAAACGTCAACCAAAAACTGTTGAAGAAGCCGCCTAGCATTCAAAATCAATGAGAACTTACCAACTCTGTCCTGAATATGATATGCAAAATACTCTCTCATTGAACACTTTGAATCCACCTTCTTTTTAGATTTCCTCTCTTCCCTATGTGGTATATCAACCCTATAACAATCTTCTCCAAAGGGAATAAGCAATGGATACTGCAAGGCTAGATACGACGGATGAAGTTCAGATATACGCTGAAGTCCCTCTGATCTTGATTCGACGACAATATCTCTATTGTCAAGCTGCTCATCATTGTCTGAAAAAATAAGAGCAGCGATTTCTGACGAAGTTGGTAGGTTGTATGTTCGGCCATCTTTAGTTCTCCTACCAATAAGACGCAACTTAAGGGTAACTTCTGGATTTTCATGGAATCGATCCCGTACACTCCTATAACTTTTCACAAGCGCATTATTTGAGTCTAACATCGACTTCAGGTACTGAATGATTTCAATGTCAAGGAGGTCAGAAATATCCTTACACTTTTCCTTTTCCTTACTGAAAAGAATTGAAAAAAATAAAATTAATACATTAAAATTTATATACAGGGCTAAAAAAAAGTTGAATAAAATTTGTAGAATATTACCTATAAATGTTTTTTCGGTTTGAAACTTCATTTTCAGTGTCATATATATATAACTGCGAAAACTTCGGTTTCGAACCATCATAAGGAAGAAGACCACCCATCGTGTGATAATTCTCACCACTTATTCTATATATGAAGGGAGCCTTTCCACTATTGATATTTGAATCAACCTTCCCTCCCATTGAAGTAAAACAAAACATAGAATTGAAGCGGCGAATGTGCTTTAAGAAATATTTGCTCTTTAATTCTATGTTCTTGAAAAGGTTCTGATAATCTGAATTGCTCTCTTTGAAATCTGGAAGTTGTACCTTTCCATAACCACAACATAGCAAATAGGTTGTTTTTCCACAAACATTTACGCTTCTAATAGCTTCTGACCTCCACAACTTTGCATTACACATTTGACATACAACGGTTTGATCACCATGATCCAGATAATCTTGCAAACAGAATAAATAAAATAAAACTAACTTATAAAACAAAAAAAAGGCTTTTAAATGTTTTGTAAATTTAATATTTACCTTTAGAGACACCCTTAAATTGCAAGCCTTCAATTGTTTGAGGTTCCACATTTTCTTCGTCAGATAAACTAACCATTCGGACAGGTGAGATGCAACGTCGATTATTCCTTGATGTATTAATCGGTTCTCTTTGAGCAGAAGATGATGCAAGTGAGACCGTATTAACATCAGTAAGTCCACCTTTAATTAATAATAACATTTAAAAGTTAGTATTAATAAGATTCAGAAATTCATTACATTAATCGACACAAAGCAAATTGTACCAGATGGGGTTGGATAAGTAGGAGTTCTTAGCGTGTCATCATTTGAACACTCATGTGCAACAGTGGGTTGTTTTCGAGGTCTACCAACAGAACCAACTTTACGTCTTTTTGAATCTAGTTGTGCTTTTCTAACGTTTCGTAACTCTGTAGATTTTTGTCTTTGGACTTCAGCCACGGAAACTATGGATAAAAATAATATCAGGTTGTATATTCAATAAACGTTTAATGTTAAAATAAAGGACTAATGTAAAAATAAAAGGTGTATAACATAGTATTATGATACCGTTTGTAATATTGGACAAAGGAGTTCTTTGTGTGGAACCTAATAATACATAATGAAATAACAAAGAGAAAGTGTTAGAGTTAAAAATTTGTCATCAATTTAAAAAGTAAAGGTATCAAATATTTAAATGGCATACAAATTTATTACCAGAGAAGGATGCATTAAATGGGTTGTTGAAGGTTGATCTAAAGGATGGCATATCGATTGAAACTAAAGTACTTCTGGATGTTGATGAGTTTGAATTTTGACATTGATTAGCATTGAGTCTCATAGAATCCATTTGTAGTTTTCTGGATTTTGGACACTCCGTTGCAATATATTTATTGACTTCAATCGTAGAAACAACGTATGAAATAGTATTAGTTTTTATAATGAAATCAATAAGAAAATAGGATATTCGTATACAGTGAAACATGTAGTTTACATAAATAAAAATAACATTTGATAAATTAAACAAATGATTTTGTTGCAATTGTACTATAAAAAAAGACGAACAAATAAAATTTACTTAAATTGTAAATGTGGAATGGTAGTTAAGACTGTATAGAAATACTTAAAAATAGAAAGTGTTATTCGTTGATTTACCTGGTGTAGAAACATTCAATGTACTTTGGAAAGATGAGCTTTGATGAATATAATGGTTGGAAGTTTCAACGGAGTAACGATTAAATATTGTAGTTGGCGGCACATTTTGAATTCCATTATTATGATTGTTCACCTTGCATCTCTTTGCATCCAGTTGTAATTTTCTATATCTACGACACTCGGCCGCGTGCCTAACTTTTTCTTCATGGGAGATAACTATGAAGAATTACGTATTAGTTACATAAGTAAACGATAATATAAATAAAGACATATATAACTACGAAATAAGTGTACCGTTTGAGATATTAGATAATGGCGTTCGTTTGTCATCACCTTATAAAAAATCGAAAAATTAGATGACAAATTAAAAATAATAAAATTATAAATACATTGTATATTTATGCCAAAAAAATTACCATTCGAACTTTTAGAGAGTCTTTTACGTCCCATTTCAACTAAAAGGATGCAATTCTACATAAAATGCATTATAAGAGTTTAACAAAATATAAACAAACTTAAAATTATGGATGATAGGTTTATATATATATAAACATTCAACGATACATAATACTTATCTAACAATATATTATAAATCAACATAAAGTACGAATCATCATGTTATGCGAAAATATGTAATATTGAAATTAAAGAATTACATACCTTCATCTTCTTTGATGGAACAGTAGAGAAAAAACATGTAGATAAACATGTTCTACGAAAACATGTAATATTGAAATAAAAGAATTACTTACCTTCAACTTGTTTGGTAGAAAGTAGAGAAAATATACAAAAGCAAAGATGAACTCTTGAATATTTGAGTCTTCTGATTTGTCTGTAAGAATGAATCGATTCGTTTATATGAAAGGTGTTGGTTTGATTTATAGTAGTAGGGTTTTATAGATTTTTAAAAACAGAAAAATTCTAGTCAAAACTGTTTTAATATGGTTAATTACTTACCATATTTAAATGAATTTCAAAATTTGAATTTTTTGCTGTAATTACGTTCAAATTTTTCGAAAATTTTAATATATGGACATGTATAGGTTTTTATTTTTAGCAAGTGTGTAATTACAAAGATTTTGTAATTAAAAATGTTTATTAATAAGCTTAAATACTTACCATTATTAAAGAAATAGTATTTGAATTTTAAAGAAAACGAAAAAGTCAACTTAATTATTATTAGTATTTATTATGTTTTTTTTATTAAGTATGTAATTAGAATACAATTGTTTAAAGTAACTGTACTATAGCAACTTTTGTAATTTTAACATAATCTTTAGTTATAATACTTAGAATTTTATATAAAACTAACTAAAAAAAAACGTTTTTTAAAAAAGTAATATAATTAAGTATTACTCATATTTTGTTGAATAATTTTATGGAATGTATTAGAACTTTATGTTTGATAAATTGTTTGAAAAAATATAAGTATGATAAAAAAATGTTAATTATATATAGGTGGACCTATGAATAATGTTATGATTCTTATAGATAATTCAACGTAACGTATAAATAATTAAAATTTATTCAACAACGAACAATTATTTGCCAAAGGTAAGGAAAAAAACATAAATGTTCAAACCAACAACTAATTCAAATGAAAAATAGTAGCAAACATCAAACAAACCATAATAAAAACCAAATTGTTTCAAACCATAAACAAACATTCAGAAAAAATCCCCAAAAAAATAGCAAACAAACGGATAAATGTTCTTATTTTTCAAGCTTTGGGATCAACAGGGGGATCTCAACTGATTTGTCGGTGCAAACTTTCTTATCACCCTTACGCACTTTGGTAGTAGACTCACTTGCATCATCTTCTAGACCGTAAACTTTGTCGAGGCTACGCTTCACTTCCTGCTCGTCATGGACCAGACTAACTCTGCAAGATGATTCTGGAGTGTTGTTATCTCCAACTGAATCCTACAAAAGTAAATGAAAGGTTTAATGTTTGATAATAGTAGCAATTTAAATTAAATTGCGGGAGTGATTTAATAGGTGAAAAGAACCTTAAGAGAGACTGCATTTTGTGTAGACGATTCAACTCCATCCAAGCTTTCAAATCCAGGTTGATCCACCTAAAAACATTAAAGGATTTCTATGTGTCACATTATATAGTAAAACAATAATAAATTTTTATAAAAGCAACCTATAAAGGAATATAGTATGGGAATAAAAAACCTGAATATCGGAGAACTTTTGTTCTAGTGAAGAAAGTATCGATGACTCATTTGTAAACTTGCGTATACTATATCCGTCTAGGTGCTTGTCAATATTGAATTGACCCACTTTTATTTTGAACGCAAACTTTTTGTCTTCAAGATCACGAAATTCAGTTGGAGTTGTTTTTTCTTCACCAGAAACCTTAATAACAAATGACATAAATAATATAAAGCAAAATAACTAATTTGTTTTGGACAGAGTGTAAACAACTTACTTGCTTAGATTTTTCTAAAAGTTGCATTGCTGACATTCCCAGCAATTTCTTTGCTTCACGATCAAATAAAGTAAGGGATGTAATACCAGTAAAATCCTGAACCCTTAAAGGTACTCTGAACCTACATTTACAAATTACAAAATATTATTAAACAAATTTAATACTGTTTTACTTTAAGATGTACATATTTAAGATAAAGCATACACTGGATCAGCAGAGACGATGTGCTTTGGACATTCTCTATTGGGGCAAACTAACACCTGTTTAAACGAAGTAACATCTGTTTCTTCATTATCATCAGGTAAACTTAAGGTCGGCTCCACCTTGTGATTACAGTGCTCACATCCCAAATAATACCACTCATCTTTATCATCGACACCCTTAATGGTTCCAAGAACAATGACCTGTTTGTTCACCTACAAAAGAAACAGGAATTGGTTAGTCTTATGAATTTTAAAAAAAACTTGTATATAATGATATGATAAATCAATTGAATCTTACCTCTGTTATCAACGGAAGATCACGAATAGTGCTGAAAGGGGTTTTATTCAAGAACTCATCATTAATATTCATACTACCAGACGATCCAAGAGATCTTTGCACAGACGATGATTCCGTAGATAAAAACTTTTCAATATAACTATAAGAATAAAAAAATTAATATAACATCTATATAATAAGTCAAATTTTTAGATATATGTAAATAATTACAGGATAATTTAAACATATCACCTTTTCTTAAAAGCACGAATATCGTCAATATCTTCGTTGATAAACAGGCGAGTTATATTGAACCCATTTTGCAAACTTACATTACCTAAAAAAAATAAAAAAGCAAGCGTTATTTTTTTAAAAAAAGTAAAAAAAATGTCAAACGTAATACAAATTGCAAGAAATGACAAACCTTTATAATTGGTAAAGCTACCAAACTGAACAATAAGAACTACATGGACTTCAGCTTCGTTCTGCTTGATGTACTCAAACATCTGCTCACTATATTCATCCCACAAAGAACATGACATTTTTACCCCACTACATACAATACATTTTTTATTAGAGCATGCATAAATTCCAAACATTTCTTCCAAAGTATTAATCGTACAAATGAGAAATGAATATATCATGAAAGATTATGAGATAATAAATTATGAATGGGAAAAATGAAACACATACTCTAGATCAATCAAGAGTAGGTTCATTTTCATTTTCAATCCAGCTTTTGTTTCGATAGGCTCGGGTGGACTCCATTCTTCAACAAAGCCAATGAAATCTAAAATATTTAAAATGTTATCTCAACTAATAAATAAGAAGACAAATTAAAAGAATAAAAATATATAAAAGATTAAGGCTTCGAAAACTACCAATCCTTTGTTCTTGCGAAAGGTTACCAGACTTAATAGACTCAAAAGAAGAGAAATTAAAACCATATTGGCTACCATCAAATCTGTTACACTTTGTAAGATTTGTTTCAAAAGTAAAAGATAATATGTCATTTTTAGAAAAGTGTTTAACAGATTTGTTATCCGCTAGTTGTGGTCTATAGATATAATATGATTCATTTTCACGTAGAAATTTTTCATGCTTCTTCATGTATCTATTCCACACAATCGCTTGCATTTTAGAACCCTGCGTAAAAAAATGTAATTAGAAGACATTATTTGACCAGAAAATATTCAATGGAGTTTTGGTAACATATATGTGACAAATGAATTGATGATATAAAATCTAACCTGTTCATCCATAACAACCATATCAATGCAAAGAGTTTCACCTGGTGTCTTTCGATTTGCTCTCTTCCAAAGCCTAAGTACCTTAACTTTGATTGTATAATTACTCAGCCGCCATGTTATGTCATTCAAAAATGTTACATTATTTGGATCCATCTGCCTGCACGTGTGTAATAGTTATCACAAATAACTGCGAACAAAAATATGTTAGTACTCGTGTGATATATAAATAAAAATGTAAGAGCCTAAAGTAGTATATACTACCTGCGAAATGTAGAAGAAAAAAAATGAATTAAGTTCGACAAATTTGTACATGTATATATAATTTGGTACACCAATTATAAATAAGGAAGAAATGTTTAATTTTTGGTATTGATTATATAAATAGAAATGCCAATCTAATTGATTAAGTTTAAAGGTTTCCATAATACATTTTCAATCAAATTAATGGGTCAAAGTTTCCGAAATTATGAAAATAAAAGTTATTTATTAAATCTTATTGTAAAAAATTCAAAGACTAATTTTTGGTCTATACAAAAATCTTGCTTGTCAAATTAAAACTTTTTTAATTTGTAAATTATTAATTACTTGTGATTTTAAAATAAAGAGAAAACGTTTAGTTTTGTTTTAAAATTGTACTGGATAAATTTAACATTTTTCAAATAAAACGGTTGACTTTGTTAATAAGCATTCAACAGGTAAAAACACAACAATGTATGTAACCACTAACAGTTAATCACAATACAAAAAACAACCAAACTAAGGTGGTAACAGTTACACAGCAACACAATTTTAAGAGGAAAAAGTCAACGGCATAAATTTGGATGTAAAAAAAGATAAATTATAGGTTGATTGAAAGCATAAAAAGTAGTCAAATTATACATTGTTAATTGATTGTCTTTCCAAAAATCTTGTTTCTCAAGATAAAACGGTTTGATTATGAAAATTATTAATTACTTGTGAGTTAAAAATATTAAAAAACGTTATAATTTTTTTTTAAAATGTTATTCCAAAAATTTAATATTTTCAAAGAAAACGTTTGATTTTGTTAATAAGCATTCATATGTGTTTAAAAAAAAAGAATATCATAAATCTATTTCTCGTTAGACATATCAACAGGTATAACAAACCAATCTATGTAACCAATAACAGTTAATCACAATCCCAAAAACAACCATACTCTAGTGCTAAAAGTTACACAGCAACACTATTTGACCAGAAAAAAGTCAACGCCATAAATTAGGATATTTAAAGACAAATCGAATATAGGTTGATTGAAACCATAAAAAGTAGTCAATTACACATCGTTAATTGATTGGCTTTCCATAAATCTTCTTTGTCAACATAAAACGGTTTGACTTTGAAAATTATTAATTAATTATTTTTTTAAAATATTAAAAAACATGTATAAGTCTATACAAATGGAAAGTATTAAAACTTGGGACTTTTTCAAAAAAAAAGTCAAACTTACGAAATATTAGAATGTTAATAATGAGAATGACAAAACTTAATGTAATGTAATTTACCAATTTTAAGTTTTAATATAAAATTTTTAAAAAGTCAACTTGTAAAAAGTCAACCACTGTATTGTTTCAAAAACCATAAGATTGATATATTTTTGAAAATTATTAATTAATTATGTTTTTAAAATATTAAAAAACATGTATAATTTGGTAAAAAAATGGACAGTATTAAAACTTGGTACGTTTTCAAAAAAAAAGTCAAAGTTACTTAAATTTAGAATGTTAATAATGAGAATGACAAAACTTAATGTAATGTAATTTACCAAATTTAAATTTTTATAAACAATTTTTAAAAAGTCAATTTGTAAAATCTATAGTTGTCTAAATTTTAATTCTCATTATGGCAAATAAATCATATTAACCATATTTACCTATTGCTAAAAAAAACATATTTACCAAATTTTTGCTAACTATTATAACCTAGAAAGCATATCAATGTATATTTTTTCAAAACACATATCAACACAAAAAACACATATCAACACACATATCAACACATATCAACACAAAAAACAAATCAATGTATGTGACCGCTAATTAATCATCATCCAAAAAACGACCATAATCAAGTTTGTTAAGAGTTACCCACAACCACTGTATTGTTTCAGAAACCACCACGACTTAGGACCAAAAGTATGCGATTTATATCCAAAAAACTACCCACTGAATCCCATCCTAATTACCATCAACCCTAACTACTTTAGAGAGCTTGAACAGACCTCGTTTTTCAAACCAACGGAAATGCACCTGATCACCAGCCTGCAAATCATTGTCAGCAACAAAGACAGACATACCTTTGATGTAAAAACGCTTACTCGATCCCCTGTCTTCAATACCTACAGAGACACCCCAGCTATTTTGCTCAGCATCCTTAATTGTCAATGAGCGCGGCCTGTTCAAGCCGTTGTCCTTCGCCCATTGTGTCTTCATCCGCTAAAACAAATAATCATACATGAAATTTGTTATAAAACGGTATATTTAGCATCAAAATGATTATAACAGATTGCTTAAACATATAATACTTACAAAATGCCTGTCAACAACAAAAACAACTGGAACGGCCCAATCTTCTATATCGTCAACATCTTCATCCGATCCAGAGTCATCATCATCAGTTTCCATATCATCATCATCTGAATAGTCTTCTCCATCATCATCATCAGAAACCACAGCTATTTCCTCCTGATTAACTTGGTCATCCTCGGGCTGTTCAACGTCCTCCCACAACTCCGGAGGCAGGGTCAGCTTGTTCTTTTCAAAGATGGACAACTCCAATGTTTTCTGTTAATTTTACAATGAAACACATGAAAGGTGTACAAATTAATGATATAAATCTCAAACAAAATTAATGATATTTTTTGAAATTTGAAATCGACAAACAAACCTCGTTGTAAATTTGAAACACCATCAGATGATCCGCTGTTATGTTAAACCTCTGTTTCATGTACGGCCATCCCTGGGTAATGAAAATCTCATGACCATCGTATTCAAGTTGGATCTGGAAAACATGCCCTGCAAAGAAGATGATTTTCCAGCATACTGTTATGATTATGAACATCAAAATTTTAAAAAGTCTTATTATCTAACAATATATTATATACATGATATTACCTGGAAATGAGCTAACCATAATCGGTTCCATAGGAGGGTTTCGATTGTACAAACCATGATGAACGAAGGCACTTATATGCTGGAAAGTTGAAAAACAATGTTGAAACATTAGTACATATTAATGTATTTAAGGCGTTATGTCATGTTTATAAACATCATTTAAAAAACATACCAGCCGATTCAGATCACTGAGCGGGTCATCAAGTTTGCAGTAGAAATACTTGCCCGGTGCAGCTATGGCATCCTGATGGAAAGTATACATATTAAAACAGTTGAGCATTTCTTCGTACTCAAACACAAAGTGACAACCACTTGGGTAGTTTAGCGTTGTAATCATGTGCTTCCACCCATTGTAAAAAAACCACTTCCCAGCGATATTCATCACTTTAACTTCGAATGATCTCTGATCCAACGTATGAATTCTGGTCATGCCAGTAGGGTATCCATACTTAGAAATCCATTCCTTATAATCTCCGGGCAACGCCTACAAATCAATACAAAAAATTTTGATTATAAACTAATCTCTTGGATTTTCAGTTAATAAACATTATACATCCGAATACTGTACAGTGATCAATGAAAATATTCTAACAACCAACAGAGTTTTAAGGCATAAGAAAGGTCGCTTACCATACACACACGTTCTCTGCCCTCTGATTTAACCCAAAATCCATAAACCATTCTGCGACGACCTTTAGAGCAACTGTATTATTAGTAAAAACATATTAAAACATGATATCATATAACTGAAATTGAATCATTTGATGAATACATAAGTGGCAAATCTGTATTTTATTAAAACCTATTCAATTTTGAAAACAGATTAATTTTGGAAAAATCCCAAATTGAAAACTTTATATAATCGAGTCATATTTTTTGATGTTCATACAAACTTGATTCCAAAAAAACAACAATCTAATCTTCGGAAAACCAAAGTTTGACCTAACATCATCTATTTACATCAAAAATAAAACACTGTGTTAGTCCATCAAAATCCATTCAAAAACCCTAATCAAACAATCAAAAAAACTAATCAAACAATTGAAAACTTTATATAATCCAGTCATATTCACAATGTTCATACAAAGTTGATTAAAAAAAAATAAGAATCTAATCTTCTGAAAACCATAGTTTTTAAGAACATCATCAGTGTAAAATAAAAATAGAAAACAATGTTTGAGCACAACAAAATCCATTCAATAACCTTATCAAAAAATCAACAAACCTAATCAAACAATCAAGAACCCTAATTAAGGGCAAACGAATGTTTTCTTTGTCGTAACATAAACACAACAATGGAAACATAAATAATCAAATCAAAACAGGGAAAAAAAAAAGACTCAATCGACAAAGAGATTAGAAAAAAACGAAAAAAAACACAGTGACAATGAGGGATAAACATGGATTGATTAAAATAAGAATGAAAGAGAGGTTACCTTTGATTGGAGTTGAATGATTGGGTCGATCGCCGGTAATCGCTGGGATTAGGGTTTGGAGAGGTTTGTTTGAGAAGGAGGCGATGATATGTGTTGCTTATGTCCGTGTTTTTTTGTTGGGTTTTTATATTTTCTTTTTTTTTTTTTTTTTTAAATCAAAAAGTTTATTAAATCCCACAATGAGACACTTGGCACAATATGATTGGCTCCACAATTGAGGATGAATGTGGGAGTGCCAAGTGTACTCATGGACTTTTGTTTATTAGGTATATAGATATGCTCACATAATCCCTTAAAATCTTAACCAAAAAGTGATATTACTCAAAGGAAGCCATATATATGTCCATGATGTGGATATACTTTTTTTTTTAACATAATGTTACTTTCTCTAAACTTATATTTGGATCAATGGTTAACCCTAAATTTATATTTGATCAATCAACGAAGTTGCACTTAATTTTGTTAGACGACGATTTAATTACATAAACAGTGATACACAGTGCAATTGACTGAGGTAATCGTAGAGGGTAACATGTTGATATTCTAGAACATTCTTCAAGAGCCTACATATCCACCACCTCAGATAAATTTTGTGGCTTTGTTGCTAGGTTGTAAAGGGAGGAAGTATAGTCCAAGTCTACAATGATGATTAATAGGCGAACAATCAAGGTGGCCAAATTTGTGGCTTCAAAACATCTCAATAATGGTGCAATTATTGGTGTGGTCATGTATTTAAGTGAAATATGATTTCGTCTATTAATGGAGGCAAAAGACGTGTCCATGCACAGTCAGTTACAGATTTGTTATTATTCATGTTCATATGATGGAATGTGGAATGGATTTTTATGCATGACATTCAACGAACCGTACTAGACTGGGTGATCAGGGAATTAACATGGGGTTCCACCATTTTTGTAGGGTACTAGTTAGGTCCATGAGCCCATGACATGATTAACAAGAAACCATACATATGGTCTCTTACAAATTAAATCTTTGGTATTCATTCCGACTTTTGTATGCATGTATTTAATTGTATGTTTTCGTATTAGGTGTATATAATCTTATTTTGACCTTTTCTGGTATACTTTCCGACATTCGTATACACGTATTTAATTATATGTTTTCATATAGGTGCAAATCATCTTATTTTGATTGTTCTTTCGTATTCATTCCGACATTCGTATACACACTCCGACATTTGTACACGTATTTAAATATGGGCTTGTGTTAAATATACCAAGTAAGAGGATTAATATACCAATTTAGTCAAACTTTAATGATAGGTATGCATTTAATGATAGGTAGACATTTAATGATAGATAGACATTTACATTATTATACTATTATTTATTATTTATATTACTATCTCCTATCTTTTTTTATTTACAATTTTATATTTTGTTATACTATTATTAATAATATTAATACCAATATTAATAAAAAATAAATTAATCTTTCAGTTTGCCACGATTGAAAAGGACGAATTTGGCAAAAAAATCCAAACCTCAGGTAAGGGATTGCAAAAAAAAAAACTTTTGTACTGAAGTAGCAAACTGGCCCAAACCTCAGGGACGAAAATGGCTATTAACTCTAAAAAAATATAACTAAATACGAAAGTGCAAAAGTTCATTATAAATAAACAATGATACGAGTCTCTAATAAAAAAAGTAAACATGCAAACATTAAAATACTTAGTCAACTAGATCGACAAAAACATATCTATCTATACATATAATAAACCAAAGTCATTTTAATGACATGACACTCAAAGAGACATTCTTTTTCTTGAGTGTGTCATTTGTTATCCCATGTGGCATTGAGATATTTTAGGAAAAAAATAATTTAAAAAAAAAATTGGATTTTTAACCCTCATTTTCCTCCCATAATTTTTAAAACGTTAATATCTTTAATATACGAGATTTTTTGAAGAAAAAAATTACACCAAATTAACGAGCGTTTTATTATCTTTCCAACGAGTACCATACTGCTATATAAAAAACGGAGAAATTTTTTTTGTGGGGTTTTGTTCATACAGGAAAAAAACACACAAACTGTTCAGGTAAATCATTAATCATGTATAGGCAAGTTACTAATTATGTTCAAATCAGTAAATATGAATTTTTTTTTCAACCAGAGCCGAATAGGTTAATAGAGTTATACATTGTCGATGAGAGGGTGTTTTACCATGTTAAGATGTATTTAATTATGTGTTTTTATGTGATTTATTGCATGGAACAAAGTTACTTTGAGAATGTTTGTGATTTGCAGGTGCATGAGGGTGAAAAGCATTAAGCGGAGCATATTCGAAGGTTTCAGGACAAGTTAAGAAGGATTGGAAGTCACCCGAGAGCACCGGGGATGAAAACATGAAGAATGGCCAATTTTTACACAGGGGCGCAACCTACTAGCAGACAGGGGCGCAACCTACCTCAGCATGGCGCAACCTTGCGCTGACAGGCAAATTCTGGCTGATCTGCGCCCTTTAGGGCGCAACCTACTTCACCAGGGGCGCAAGCTTGCGCCCCTATCTGATTATGGACGCGAAATTTCGGATTTTGGCCATATTTAAGGGTTCTTTACTCCACAAATGAAAGGGACTTCAACCCTAGCCGTCTTGGACCATTCTAGGACGAATTTTATCATTCCAAAACACATTTTAATCATTCTTTTCATGAATCTATCATCAAAATCATCCATGGAAGCATACACAATCATGATGAGCGGCTAGTTTCTTTATGTAACCACCTCCGGGTGCACGGTTCGTTTGTGAAACCCTTTAACTTGTTTGATTTGGTATTTGGGATTGTTTTTCATCAGTTTGAAGAATATTTGTGGTTTTAATCATTTAAACAATTTATGTGTGTTTCAATTGCTTATCTTTTAATCATTCGCATTCGGTTTTCTTGCATCGTGAGCAGTTTGATTATTGGGAGGGTAATTGATACATGTGGATTGGTAATTGAATTGTACAGGTTATTATTAAAAACTTGTGTTCGGTTATCACTTGATTTAAAATCATTTAACAAAGCCATGTCTATGTGGTATCCTATCATTTAACCAGGTTTGGGTGAATCATTGAACCGGAAAGTCGGAGGGGGTTACTTCTTATTATTATTGTTTACAACTTTTTAAATCCGTTTTCTTTATTCAAAGCAAAAGCAAAGTAATTAGGATTTAGTTTAATAGTTAAATTTACAAAACTACTCTTTCCACCAATTCCCTGTGGAGACGACTCGACTTCCATATACTACTTAATCTTTTCTTTTGACCGACCAAACGACATCGATCAAAATGGCGCCGTTGCCGGGGAATAGGTGCGCTTAGTGTAGTTTTTAGTTTTTATTGTTTATTTATAAAGATCCTAAAACCAAAAAAAAAATATTTTTCTAGTTTAGTTAGTTGATTTAATTTCTTTTTATTTTTGTTCAGTATTACACTTGGTGTGTTAGTTTGTGTAGGCACATTGACATGCAAAGACACTATGATTAGCTGGGTAGAAGATGACCCATGTGATTGTTGCGGGAGCCCGTATCATGTGTTCCACGATTGTCCAGTGGCCCGTAGGAAGATTGAAGCGTATAAGGAACAACAAGATCGAATCATATTCGGTTTCAAAAATCATGGAGGCTCACCCCTATCATCTTCAGATCCTCAGCCACATTCAGCGAACTCCTACGGCTATTATCAGCCAAATGATGTGTATCAAAGGCGTTCATTCAATCACAGGAAGCTACAATATCAGAACCGTCAGCAGGGGAACCGAAGAAATTATCAAAGAGAAATGCATAATCAAGGTTATCAACAAGGTCCACGTTTTGATTATGAGGAAAATTGGCAAGATCAAGGAAAGCATGTGGGAGAATTGGTTGACTCGGTTGCTTCATTTAAAGATACACTTATGGAGTTCATGCAGGAAATACGGAAGGATTACGAGATCAAGGACAATATGCATATGGAATTGGTAAAGCAAGTTAACCAATTAGCAGAGGAAATCGCATATTTAAAGGCTATGAGAAACAAGACCACACAAAATCCTCCTATTCCTGAAGATTTTACAGTAGAACCGGGTGTGGTTAATGATGAGGTGGTAGATGAGATTATGGATTTTCCTAACCAAGAAGTTGAAGAAGAGGTCATGGAAATCAATACCATGCCAATTCCTTCAGTCGTTGAAAAGCCACATGAGGACAAGGTTGTGCCTGAGGATGATGGTGTAAAAGAAGTGGGAATGGAACTTGCAAAGCATGAAGCTGGTTGTTTAAATCATGTTAAAGACATAACTCAAATTCCCGCGGTTGTGATAGAAGAAGCCATACAAGAGGAAGTTACAAACCTAAAAAAGTATATGACATCTTGTGTACAACCACTTGCAGACATACCATTAAAGATTGGAAAATGTGCAAATACACCTCCTAAAGAACCAGTGAACCAGGTAACTCTTGCATATTCTAACCACCCTCTTATATTTATTATAAAAACCAAAAAAGTTAGGGATGGTGGTTTGATTGGAAAGAAGAGGAAGGTGAGTTGGGAAGACCTTGGTCAAATTATTGTGAAGGGGCTCTTTAGTGATCCTAAAAACGTGTCTATGCTAAGAAAGAATTTGAAGTCTCGACATGTGAACTACCGAGCATACATTGGAAACTCGGTGGGTAAATGTTCACTAAGACCACCATGAGAGATATAGAAAGTATGAAGTCCGGCTGAAGACTCATAAACTTAGCGCTCTTGGGAGGCAGCCCGAGGTACGTGTTTTGTTTTATTTTCTTTTATTTGTTTTGTATGTTTTCGTTGTTTCATAGCCTATTGCAACAACCAAATGTGGGGAAGTTGTGCGGACATGATAGGTTTTGAGTATTCAATCCGATACACATCAGAGTCGATGCGCATTTGATGGGGGAGTGAATCAGGTCCATGTGCTCCTTCCTTTTCTTTTGTTGTTGCTTGTTTATGAATGTTGGTGGTGTGAAAAATCTGTTCGTGAAGGGAATGGTTTGTTTTGTTACCTTGGGGTGCTAGTCAGCTCTGGTAGGTAGTGATGGAGGTTGAACATGTTGAGTAGTGAAGGACTGAAAACCATACATTGGGGACAATGTATCCCAAGTGTGGGGATGATGGGTGACCCTAGGATAGTCGGGGGAACACTTACATAACTGTGAGAAAAATTGAGAAATTTTCAAATTTTTGAAAGAAAAATATGAATGGAAATTTTTTTCTCGCAAGATGTCACCTTTTTCACTTGATCAGGCACAAAAGCCGCGTTTTCAGTTGCTAATGAGTCCCTTGCCGATTATGAAAAATGAGACCCTTGATCATGGTCATCCCTTTAAGATTCATGAGAGTTTTTCTAACAAGCGTTTTTATGGAAACTGAAAAGAGATGCCGCCTAACTAGGGGTAACATGCTTTTAGGAATTGCATATGCTACATGTCGGCAACCTATATCCCTACTTTGTGAGAATTTGAGCCTACTAGATTGATAGATATTGATATATATTTTCATTTGTTGAGAGTAGGCCAAATGTTTCCTTGTTGCAGAATTTGTGTGATTTGATACATGCTAAAGTTGTAGGCAAAACATGCACATAGATGAGAAAGGCAAATTAGGAATCCCTTTGTTGTGTTTACAACCATTTATTTGTGTTTTGTTGACCCGTTTATCCAAAAATTACCCTTAGTAGCCCATGTTGAGCCTATACCCTTTCATTTGATTAAACCTATAATATTACCCAAATTGACCCGTTTACCTTTGTGTAATAAATTGATGACATCCATTGTGTTTGTGTTTTGTTCAAGTGATTAAGTTATGTTAAGTTGAAAAAAAAAAGATAAAAAAAAGAAAAAAATATATATATGAAAAAAGAAAAGAAAGAAAAAAGAGAAAATAGAAGTATGTGTTATGGCTCAAATATGCCCAAAGTTGTTTGTTTAGTGGGTTTTTGTGAATAAGGATAGTCATTCAAGCGTGTTGAAACCTTTGCGTTTAAACCAATTGTTTAGCCAAATCATTCCTACCTTTACCCTAAGTCCAAAACCCGTAAGAGCTTTCGATGTGTGCATAGTTTACAACTTTTGTGTGATTGTCATACAAACCTATGATAACAGGGTTACATTCTTGGTTTTTGAGCGACTTTTACTAGCACATTACAAGCTAGTCCAGATATAAACCGAGAGGAGCGACCACTGTGAGGGGTGTGTAGTATATGTGTATGATGATAAGCATGTTAGGCTTAGTTAGGCAAGTCTTGATTTTAAAATGTGCAACACTTGCTTGTCAGTCTGTCAATCTCGATTGTGTAAGTCTATGGGATAGGTATGATTCGGGGCCTTGAAGATTAGTAACGGTAAAGGAATTGGAAGCAGCTTGTTAGCAAAGCGAGTAGTGTTTTGTGATGGTTTGATTGGGGACAATCAAAGGTAAGTGTGGGGATGTGATGAGAGGGTGTTTTACCATGTTAAGATGTATTTAATTATGTGTTTTTATGTGATTTATTGCATGGAACATAGTTACTTTGAGAATGTTTGTGATTTGCAGGTGCACGGTGGTGAAAAGCATTAAGCGGAGCATATTCGAGGGTTTCAGGACAAGTTAAGAAGGATTGGAAGTCACCCGAGAGCACCGGGGATGAAAACATGAAGAATGGCCAATTTTTACACAGGGGCGCAACCTACTAGCAGACAGGGGCGCAACCTACCTCAGCAGGGCGCAACCTTGCGCTGACAGGCAAATTCTGGCTGATCTGCACCCTATAGGGCGCAACCTACTTCACCAGGGGCGCAAGCTTGCTCCCCTATCTGATTATGGACGCGAAATTTCGGATTTTGGCCATATTTAAGGGTTCTTTACTCTACAAACGAAAGGGACTTCAACCCTAGCCGTCTTGGACCATTCTAGGACGAATTTTATCATTCCAAAACACATTTTAATCATTCTTTTCATGAATCTATCATCAAAATCATCCATGGAAGCATACACAATCATGATGAGCGGCTAGTTTCTTTATGTAACCACCTCCGGGTGCACGGTTCGTTTGTGAAACCCTTTAACTTGTTTGATTTGGTATTTGGGATTGTTTTTCATTAGTTTGAAGAATATTTGTGGTTTTAATCATTTAAACAATTTATGTGTGTTTCAATTGCTTATCTTTTAATCATTCGCATTCGGTTTTCTTGCATCGTGAGCAGTTTGATTATTGGGAGGGTAATTGATACATGTGGGTTGGTAATTGAATTGTACAGGTTATTATTAAAAACTTGTGTTCGGTTATCACTTGATTTAAAATCGTTTAACAAAGCCATGTCTATGTGGTATCCTATCATTTAACCAGGTTTGGGTGAATCATTGAACCGGAAAGTCGGAGGGGGTTAGTTCTTATTATTATTGTTTACAACTTTTTAAATCCGTTTTCTTTATTCAAAGCAAAAGCAAAGTAATTAGGATTTAGTTTAATAGTTAAATTTACAAAACTACTCTTTCCACCAATTCCCTGTGGAGACGACTTGACTTCCATATACTACTTAATCTTTTCTTTTGACCGACCAAACGACATCGATCAGTTGATTTAAGTTAGGTATCAATATTAGTATGTTATAGTTATACATTTGTTTAGTCTTTAGGACAGGTATTAATATTAGAGTTACAACACATTCTTTTAGGTTAGGTGTTAGTATTGGAGTTGTACATTGTTAATTTGTTTTAGGTTAGATATTAATATTAGAGTTATACATCAGTCTATTTCATATGTAAAATTGATGTATCATATTAAATTTCTCAAACCGGGACGCTCCCGGGGTATAATCTAGTATTATAATATTTTTATCAATCGCTTGCACTAAACCCATAACACAAAAAAAAAAAAAAAAAAAAAAAAAAACACATCTTTTTACATCACCTTCATAGCATTGGCCCAAAATGCCTTTAGTCGTTAGATCAACTATTACAAGAACAACAACCGTACCCGGTAAATCCCACATATAGCAAGCTACTGTTAGGGTCTGGGGAGGGTGAGATGTAGGCAAACCTTACCTCTATCCATAGAGGCTGCTTCCAGTGGCGGATCTAGAAATTTTTTTTAGTGGGTTCACTATATTTAGATGCTCCAATTTCATAGGATCGGACATAAAATTTCTGCTCCAATTTCATAGGATCCATAGGATGTGACCCACAAACACTTTTCCGTCCAACATTTCAGCTTATATTATTAATAATCAAGAAGTTAATTGTAATGACAGTAACAATTTTATTATAACAATAAAAATCTTAATATGTGAATAAAAGGATTAATGAGGTTATATGCTTTGAAGATGAACTTTGCTCACCCAAATCAATCCATATAAACATAAATTATCAAAATTGACACATTTGTTTAAAATTGCCAACTGTTGCAAATTATAAATGTATAATTGTACATTTCTAAAAAGTAAAGCTAACCATGTTTAAATTCGACCACAAGATTTTCCAATGAAACACATTTGTGTTTCTACAAGTTCAAAAAACACATCGTGGATATACAATAATTTTATAAAGAAAACAACTCACACTTCAAATTTGTTTGAATGAGACCTAGTAAATAGCCTGGTAAATAGTTTGTTGAATGGCATAGTAGTGGGTTCTATGCTATATGAAACTTTTGATATTATATAAATACATGTGTTAGTTTATTTTTCGTCTTGTTCTCTGTAATAAAAAAATAATGAATTCCTTAATTAATAGCATCTGTTTCTTGGAATGCACTCAAGAAACCCCGATAATTCTACAATAAAATAACTCGAAACTTTAAAAAAAGTGTTATTTGAAAGGCTTGAACACAAAACCTATTGTTTGAAAGTAGGAAATCTTAGCCAATGAGCCACCTTCTGGTTTTTGTTATTGGTTCAAATACATATTATCTATGGGTTCATTTCATTTTTTATATAGGCTTACTACTAAAAAATTAAAACCGAGTGGGTTCACATGAACCCATTCATAGATCCGCCCCTGGCTGCTTCCAAAGAGACCCACAGCTCCAAAACAAATGACAAACGGAACAACAACAAACTATATAGCAAGAAACTACGAGTATACAGACAAACAAAAGAAGTTGAGGGAAAGTAAATAATATATCTAAGCACTTTGACATTATAACAGAACAACACGCCTACGTACGAATATGCAATCACATGTCAAATCAACATAAAATGGAGGAAAATACGCACTAGAACAAAACTATAGACCCCCTATAATTACAAATCTTTAACTTTAATCCTACTTCTCCACAAACTCCTATCATGGATCATGTCCTCAGAGAGGTGCAACTCAATCAAATCTCGTCTATGCAGCTCATCCCAAGTCACTTTGGGCCTGTCTCTACTTCTCATACCCTCCACCATGAGGGTTTCCACTGATCTAACTGGCGCTGTCCACTGACGCCTTTTCACATGTCCAAACCATCTCAATATTCCCTCCTTAATCTTATCAGATATACTAGCCACTCCTAACCTAACCCTAAAAGCCTCATTCCTTATCCGGTCTAACCTTGTGTGCCCACATATCCACCTTAACATCCTCATCTCTTCTACCTCCATCTTGCGCGCATGAGTCTTCTTAATGGCCCAACACTCTGTCCCATACAACATAGCAGGTCTAACTGCGGCCCTATAAAATTTTCCCTTTAATTTAGTTGGAAACCTTTTGTCACACAATTCCCCTGTGGCTGCTTTCCACCTACACCAACCAGCTTAGATGCGATGGGCTACATCACTATCTATCTCCTAGAGTTAAAAGTTAAGCGGTAAATAAAACAGACGTAGCCCCATCTCTTGACGTGATGGTAAAGGTGTTGGGGTTTCAATTGTGAGGTTAGGAGTTCAAGCATCATAAAAGGCAAAAAAAAATGGTATATTTAAAAAGAGATGAGAGGTTAGGATTTCAAACCTCATAAGAGGCAAAAAAAAAAAAAAGGATGCATTTATTTAAAATGGGATAAAAAATATGGGTGTAAAAATGAGAAAGTAAATTAGCCGTTAAAAAAAAACACGTTATAGGATAGTGTGTGGTATTTTATTCAATTGACATATATTATTATTTACTTTATTTGTTTTACTAGGTTTTTAGTTTTTAGTTGGGGTGGATGGGTGATTTAGGTATTTAGGTTTTTGAATGAGGGTAGGGTTGGGGGTGGGGGTTTTGCTTTATTATTATTATTATTATTATTATTATTATTATTATTATTATTATTATTATTATTATTATTATTACTAGGTTAGAGACCCGTGTTGACACACGGTGGACCCCCAAGACAAATGACATAACATCTAACATAATACCGTTTGTCACCGGTTATAAGTAATAACTTACATATAAGTACATGATACGAAGATATTTACTGTTTGATTTGATGACATTAAGCGTAAGTCTATCTGGATCATATAGTTTCAGTGTATTTATTATGGTTATTACATACTGATAATATGGTTAATTGAGGCCTGCTATTGCTGCACACAATTGTCGAATTTGGATATGCTCTGCAAGAAGTTTTTTGTGGCTGCAGGTTTAGTTAATATTGCAGGAGGAATGAATTTCCAAACTAAAAGATATACCAAACTGATATATGTCTAGGTTTACAACCTGTGTATAAACATATAACTGACCAGCAATCACTATATGATCCCAATCCAGAATCGAAATTTTCAATTAACCCAATCATACATAACATTAATTACATTACAAACACACCCTAGTCTTACTTTCATACTCAACATAGAAACCATAAAACATTATAACATCAACAATATGCACCTATTTTTATCACAAACTGAAAATACTTAAGTGTTTGTGTTAATGTTATTTTAAACATAAAACAAATATTGTTTAACCATAAGGGTAAATCAGAACGATTAGGTAACACATTTATGACTAATAAACAAAAATACGAATCTTCCTCAAGCAAATCAGTAAGAAAACAGAGGATTAAAGAAAAACCGTAATATTCATGAGCTTGAGAAGGATGGTTTCAAACATTTTATTTTCTTTTTATATTAAAATACATATACATATGTTTATGTCTTTTTATGTGTTAGTTAAATATGTATTCTATGTATCATAAGATTTAAAAAATAAACACACATATGTATGTATGAAACTGAATAAACTTATGTATAAATGACTTACATGTTTGTTTTAATCAAAAATACATATACAAATACAACTCAAAAACACATTATGGACTATAAAATTTGGAAACCCAACAGACTTGCCGGCGAAGAACTCGGTCGGATGAAACCCTTTTCCAAGAGTTCCTGCAACTGGCTGGACAACTCTTGCATCTCGGGAGGTGCAAGACGATACGGAGCTCGGGCAATAGGAGCTGCGCCCGGAGTAAGATCGATACCAAACTCAACCTGACGATGGGGAGGAAGACCAGGCAAATTATAAGGAAACACATCGGGAAAAGTCACGAACCACCAGAATATCCTCGATCTTCTTCTCATCGTCAGTAGAAACGTTAACAAGTGCCAGAATGGCCGAACAGCCCTTCCGAAGATACTTACGGGCTTTCATGCTAGAAATGATACTCAGCGGAGCACCGCTTTTCTCGCCACGAACCGAAAGACTCTCTACATCAGGGAGAGGGATCCGAATAACCTTGTCAAAACAAACGATCTCCGCGCGATACAACGATAACCAATCCATGCCAACCACGACATCAAAACTACCCAGGGGTACCGGCATAAGGTCAATGGGGAAGGAAAAACCTGAGAGTTCCAAGCGATATTCCCTAAGGGTGTGTGTCGCTTCGATTTTCTTACCATCAGCCAATTCTATTAAGTACTTAGCCTCTAAAGGTGTGGGTACTATATCTAGCAATCGACTAACCTCCAAAGATATGAAACTCTTATCGGCACCAGAATCAAACAAGACAGAAACATAGCGATCATTAAGAAGGAACGTACCGGTAACTGTGTCTGGATCCTGCCTAGCCTCCGCAGATCCGATGACAAAAGCACGTGAAGTCCTGCCTCCTCCGCCGTTGTTCCCGTTACCGTTCCCGCCCCTCCCATTATCGCCCTGCTTCAGTTTGGGACAATCACGCTTGAAATGTCCCATGTCACCACAGTTATAACACCCCTGCCTCCCCTGAGGCCCCTGAGTAGTAGGAGCAGGAGTAGCCGCAGGAGTCTGAGTTGGGGTGAGTGCCACTTTGCAATCCTTAGCATGGTGCCCCAACTGATGGCACCGATGACAACGAGCCCTATCACAAACCCCAGAATGGTGAAAACCACACTTGTTGCACTTGGGATGCTTCCCAACGTACCCACTCGTCTTCTGCCCAGAAGAAGACCCAGATGAATCAAACTTCTTCACCGGCTGAGCTGGCACCACATTCTTCCCCACACTATCCCACTTCCTCTTGTTCCCTCAGCAACCTTCACAGCAGCACCCTTGGGTGGCAAAACGCCTTCTGCCACCTTCAGGTTAGTCATCCGATGAGCTGATCGGACAACTTCAGCAATAGTGGGAAGATTCCCAGCAGCCACCAACCCAGCAATCTCGGGCACCAGTCCAGACACATAGTGCTCGATCCTCCTGTACTCGGGTGTGTGTAAATCAGGACACAACACCGCCAGCTCATTCCTCCTCACAGTGTATTCCTCAATCTCAGACCCAACCATCTTGTAACTCCAGATCTCATGCTCCAACTTCTGTATCTCCTCTCTTGGACAGTACTCACCTCTCAACAGCTGCACAAACTCCGCCCAGGGCATAGCAATAGCCTCCCCCAACCCCATGTTCTGTGTAGTAGCATTCCACCACGACAATGCAGGCCGCTCAAATGTCGCAGTAGCATACTTTACCCGGTCCCCAGCAGGGCAGTTACACATAACAAACACAGATTCCACCTTCTCCAGCCATCAGAGCAGTCCCACCGCTCCCTCAGTTCCAGCGAAGTTATGGGGCTGACAGTCCAGAAACTTCTTATAAGAGCACTGAGGTGGGGGTGGATTGGCACCAACACCACCTATGGCATTAATCCCAGCCTGGAAATTTGCCATAGCCATGTTCACTTGCTGCTGTAGCAAGTTGTTCAGTTCAGCCTGGGTCATGTTGATGTTCCCACGACCACCGCCTCCAGCACGACCACCGCCGCCAGCACGACCACCGCCGCCAGCACGACCACTATCGCCACCACGACGTCCACCACCGCGAGCACCAGACATGATCTAACAAATCAAGAAATCGAGGGATTCAGATTCACTTCCAGTGTCAACCACTAGAAATTTACAAGTGTTGACCTAGGGACAAATCCAGGACTATACATCCAAACTCGAAGTCCATCGGGATTTTCATGCATTCCAGTTTATTATTTCGCGTGCACCCGAAATGATAAACTGCTCTACATGGTCCTCCAGATGTACCCCTAATCTAGACCCCAGTCACCGAATATTGTCGCCTAATAACATGTGACGATGTGTGCAAGTGTAAGAAGGCATGTGTGTGCTAGAACCAACAAATCAACCCCTCCTTCTTCAATCCAGAAGAAGAAGACAAGAGTAGGTAAGAACCCAAGTAAAAGCGGATGATGTAACGGAGAAGCATGATGATGATGTAAGGACACCCCGACAACGTTAGTACGTATCCCACTAATAGACTCAAGGTATGTGACCGTCTAGTGTGTGCGACTCGGCTATAGACCAGACTCTACATGCAGTCCTAGTTCACTATAACCATTGGATCTGATACCAATCTGTCACACCCTCAAATTTTCACTTGCGGGGTTTTACCGCGAGGCGCATGACAAACCAGGATCCAAGTCAACAATCACAATAAACAACTCTATATGAAAACGTAAAGAGACATAACCAACAATTTTATAAGCGAAAGCGTTTAAGTAGCATTTAATCAACTATGCTATCATCTCAAAAGTTATTCAAAACACTTTTATTACAAAACGTGCAACTATGCCTAGACGCCAATGCAGACCCGTGCGCCTAGTTCCATTTGTTGCTACCTTAGCGACCTGAGAAAAACATGCCAAAAAGATGTCAACATATAATGCTGGTGAGTTCACAGGTTTGTTCAATATGTTACCAAAACGTTACCATGTCCATACTATATCATTGTTACCAAGTACGCTAGCTAGGCGTATGTTTTATTACTACTACGATTGGAAACCATTACTAGACACGTTTAGCAATGTTTAGCATGTTTAAGCAGCCCGTATGTTCAGCATGATAATGTTCCTGTTCGAGACAATATGCACCCGCCCGGCCCTCCAAGCCAACGAGTGGGGCAGGTCACGCCCAATAGATCTATCCACATTTCCCCGTTGTGCATCCCCGCACATTCATGGTTTCCCCCGGGACTTTCAAAGATCGTATAGCAATACAAAGTTAAAACCATAGTATGACATATGTTACCAAAATAGTTTAGCGCATGTTTTCTCCCCAAAAGTTAAAAGCAGTAAAAGTGGGGCCGTGAACTCACCTTAGATAGCGTTCTTCAATTACAAGTAAAGATGTTTAGCCCTTGATAATCCCTCTACCGGAGATCTATCAAAATGTTCACATAAGTGTTCCGACTAATAACCATAAGGTTATCTAGTCCCCGATTGTCCAGATCGTAACCAAGTATGTTTTAAAACGTGTTTGAATGTTTAACCGACACACTAGACCGACCCGACATCCCGTTGGTGACCCATTACCCTAACTAATCAAGTACACATAGATTACACACAAGGTTCAAGCATAAAACACTTAGTTTGTATAAAAAATCTCATTTCTGCATCAGAACGGTCGAACCAGTCAGTTCTAAGTCTCCTTCGCCCGTTTTCAATCTCCTTCGCCCGTTTACATTTCGTTCGACCGTTTGATGCTTCCTTCGCCCATTTTATCACATTCGCCCAATAAAAACCCATGTTCGACCCTAGATTCCTCCTTCGCACCTTCGATCGGTCGAAGGAGGCCAGGTTCGCCCCTGTTGTGTAAATTTACCTAAAAACGCTTCAAACACATTCAAAACGACTCGAAACATCATCAAACACAGCAGTCAAGCATGAATAACTTATCCCTACAAAACCCCACCGATTTCCCCGATAATACGTCCGTTTCAGCCCTTTCCCAAAATGGTAAAGATTATGGAAACATCACTTTCATGCATGAATAATTTACCTAATTTGGAAAATTTTGAAATCGATTCATATTCAACTTGAAATGCTCAGTTTGTCGAGTGTTCGATCTTTTCTTATCAATTCTATTGATCATAAATATCATGCATCAAGTTTAGATCCAATAAACCCCCAAATACCCATAATATCATCATATCCAATCCTAACCCTAAACAACAATATTCCAACATCAATAACAATCCTATATCAATGTTTCTATCATAGATATAGCAGCAAATCATTGAACAACACATAACACCACATAATATACCATTTACATATGCTATTCCCCATGAAACCTATGTTAATGATAATGTTTTGATTTAGAAAGATGTTTAAAAGGTTTTTAATCATAAAAACACCCTTAGAACAGATCCGGACAATTAGGGTTAGATGAAAACGAATTAAAATGCTTTTAAAAAGGTTTAGGATTTAGAACACACCTTGGATTCTTGTTTAGATGTTGTAGATAGGTTAGATTATGAAAAAGAAGAGCAAAAACTCCTTCCTTAGTGTTTAAGATTGTTTGAGAGCGTTTTGGGACGGTTAGGGTTTGTGAAATGATGAAAAATGACAAAGGTTGGTATTTATACTAATCCTCCTTCGCCCCATTTCAATGGTCGAAGGTGGTCTCCTTCGACCCTTACACAGGGTCGAATGAGCCCTGTCCTGGTCGAAGGGAATTTCTTCAATTCCACTTCCCTGGTTCGCCCATCTACAAACGGTCGAACCAGACAATTACTCTCCTTCGACCGCCCGAAGCGGTCGAACCAGAATCCCTTTTTAACTAGTTTTCCAGTTTGTCGTGTTTAACGCATTCTAACACATCATAACACATAAGCATGCATCCTTAATCTATATTTAACATATTTAAACACGGATAATCATTTACACATCATTTAAACACATCTATGTATATAATCCACCACACGACCCGTAATCTACATGTATACTTAATTAGTTCATGTAATGTCACCAACAACGGAACCCGGTACTAGTGTATTACCAAAACGACTCCCAATGATCCTCCAGATCATTGTACCCTGGACAATCCTAACTTGACCCAACTCAACTAACCCAGTTAAGTTTGTTTATAAACGTTTCTCGCTAAGGTAGACTTAGATGTTACTAATATGTTTAAGCCAAACATGCCGGGTGTCACACAATCGTCACTACGTGACACCTCGATGTTTCCACCATCGGTTGGGGTGTTACAACTACTCTTACCAATAGTAGTGATTTCTGATTCTGTATCTTCGATCTGTATACTTTTAAATGAGACAAAACAAAAACCGAAAGGTGGACCCTTAAAATCTTCACAATTATAAACTCGAGTATCAGGATTCAAACATAGTTTATTTGAATTTGATGCATACTTCCACCTGGAAGTATGTTGGCCAATTCCTGGATTTTTTATCCTAAGACAATTATTTTCAACAAGGTACTTTTCAAACCTGAAGAACCAACGCTTAAAAACATTGGCTTGAATTTTGTTCCCCTGTAAAAAAACAAACATAACTTAAGAATTATATCCAAAATCAGAAGATTAAACATACTGATCAAAATAAAATTAAATATAAATAAATTTTACTAAAATTTCTTACATTTTCATCGATTAGTATCATTTCAATAGAGTATGATTCATTCGGATTTTTCCGATCAGGCTGACACCAAACACGAATAATTCTAAGTTTCAACAAAACCTCAGACTAGTTCACATTTATATTGTCTAGCATGATGAATTCTTGTGGAGCAGCCATTCTTAAACTACAAAATAATAACATATTATTTATTCACATTAGTATAGTTCATAAACAAAAAACATATATAGTATTCGTACTTGATTAACAAAAAAAGAGTATAAGAAGAAGAAGAAGACAGTACCTTTATATATGATGCTATACTTGCTGAAATATGAATATGAATATGAAATGTTTTTTGTATTGTTATTTATATTGATAACAGGTATGGTTTATTTTCGGATGTCATTAAATCGAAATTTTTCAATTTACAATTATTTGGAAATGTAATTGTAAATTAGTAAATAAGTAAATTACCAGTTTTTTTTGTTAATTAAAAATAAAACGTTATTTATTATGATTGATACTTATTTTAAGTAGTTTGACTAATATATATTATATTTTGGAAAGATTACAACAATATATATAAAAAATTAAATTAAAAATTAATTAACAGTTATTATTATTATTTATTACTTTTAATTAAGGTAAAAATAAGTATCAATCATAAAATTATGTGTAAAATGTATTCAATTACATAAAATTATTCTAACAAAATAGTTATTACCAAACAATTTCATTAACCAACAGATTTTATTCATAACACATGTAATTACCAAAACAAATAACATAAATAAATAACATGTCATTTGAGAATAGGTTAATCCTTTTTTATGACCCTTTTCTCTATGTTGTTAACAAATTGCAAAATTGCAAAAATTGGTATAAAATAAAGGAAGTTACACAAAAAATACTAATACATAACGACTGAGATTAAGTTAAAAACTTTGTTAAGCAACTTGTTCAAATTCACAATCGGTTTCACATAATTAAAAACTCATTATCCTTTATATAACTACTATATACAAAAAATGGTATGGTGTTAAATTTGTTACAATTTAATACATGTCTAATGAAAAATTGGTGGAGGGGGTATCTTTTAGGTTATCTGTATCTAATTTAAAAAAAATAGAGTTAATGATATAAACATAAATAAAATTGGTTGAAAAGTAAAAAAAACATAACAATTATAGTAATTTAAAAAAATATATTATTTAAACAAATGTTAGATTGAAACGTGATAACACATTAAAGTAATTTCATTAGATTTTCCAAACGATTATCAAACATTTTATGTGAAACCGGCTTAACACATTTCATCATAAAAAAACAATAATTTAAATAATAAACTGCACGAAATTAATTATAACAATTGTATATAGTTAAAACATTTATAAAAATAGGGTTATCAATTTTGTGATAATTATGATTCCTCTACATGTCTCTAATTAAACAAAATAGAGTTAATGCTATAAACATAAGTAAAATATAATAAAATTGGTTGAAAAGTAAAAAAAAAAAACATAACCATTATATTAATATACAAAAATATATCATTTAAACAAAATGTTAGATTGAAACGTGATAACACATTTAAGTAATTTCATTAGATTTTCCAAACGATATCAAACATGTTCAGTGAAACCGGCATAACACATTTCATCATACAAAAGAAATAATTTAAAGAATAAACTGCACGAAATCAATACGATACCAAAATGACATGCATTACGAAAAAGTTTCATACCAAACATCACATATCTCCATAATATATTCAACATCCTAAATAGCAAGATGTATCAACATCCAAAAACGTTTTGATGTACCAAAAAAGTAATATAATATTAGACCCCAAAAAAAACGCAAGACCATAAATCAGTTCATTTTAATTTCTATTACTTCTTGCTTAACAAACTTGTCAAAAACAACTTACGATGGATCGAGGACCACTTGAACATATAAAATTCGCCCAACGATATGCCTTCAGCTTCAATTAAATTACTCCATCCATTAACAACGAACCTGTAAGTAGTCAAACAGTTATCATGTACTCAATAATATATAAATTTTGCTAAATAAAATTGTATTAATTGAATATATAAACTGATCAAATGATGTACATACCTTGGATTACCAGCAACAACTTCAACATGAACATTCGCATTCCAACAAAAACCATTGATGAATTTAAATTTCAAATTCATATTCTTGTTTAAGCCAATAATATCAGCAATATTGTTTGGAATCACCTATGAATGAGTTAGACGACTAAATGTATGAAGACTATAGATAATCGTTTGTTAAATTTCATTAATTATAAAATGTATCAAATATATAATAATTAGTTAGTTTAATACCAGTTCAGAAGTAACGTTGCATGCAAAGCCAGGCCAACTTGGATAGTGCTGGACGTTTGTACTTGAACTGACAACATTGTTAATCTGCTCTGGATTTCCATCAGACATTATTTTAAAAAGCTTCATCTGTCGCTAGTCTTGCTAAACGTAGTAACTTTAAAACGTCCATTTTCAGTTAGCTCAAAACATACAGCATCACCAACAGTCAGTCGAAGATCATTCAGGAAATTCATCCAGCCATCAGAAAAAACAAACATTGCTACCAATGTTATGAATGTAAACATTTCACTGAAAGTCATGAGACACGTACAGGTTAACTGGACTGACAGGGAGTCCATTAGGGTAGTGTGTCTTAACAAACGAACATGGTATAACCTGGAAAAAGATAATTTAAAATTCAGAAATGATAAATAACAATTAAATATAAATAAAATTGATACTTACAGGAGGAGTAGTCAACTCATGTTCGATAATCTTGAAAAAAGAATTTCCTAGTTGTTGATGAGGAGAATGATTAAAATACTTCATGAGAAAAGTCTTGTGGCCAATGTAATTGAAAATCATAACAAACATGCCAAAAGATAAATCCTGGACTAGTTCTGACCATCCATCAGTAAAACACACTATATTTTCTATCACGGAAACACGAACGGACCATGATTTACACAACACAGTGGTTATGGTAACCATTGTGTTGTTCAACTTATTAGCAGAGAAAAACTTATTCATAGATTCTGGAACAGTCTGCATATAAAATTTATTTAAGTATAAGCCTAAAAATTCATGTTATATTAAACATCTCTAATTATAATTGAGTAATAGAATACAGATAAAGGTTAAAGCTTACCAACACAGAAGCTGAAGAGTCATACAGAACCTTGAAAAACTGATTTCCATTGTGGTAAGACATGATGTAAAATCTGCATTTTACATGAGCAATATGGAATTATGATAAACATAAAAAACATATGGTAAGTGTGTAATGATAAACAATTCATAAAAGAATCAAAACAATTCAGCAAAACGTACCTGTTTCAAATCTAAACATTTACTATTGCAAAATCACATATACATGGATTCATTTAGGACACAAAAAATTGTGCTCATAAATTAAGAAAAAACATATTAATGAACGTTGGGCGAAAACTATATTGTAATCTAAATAACCGATTAGTAATAATCCAGATACTAAAAACAACTGATAGTATTTATCTGTAACCCTAAACATAGAATCAAAACGAAGATGTAAACAGAGAATAATAAAGAAAAAAGAATCACAATGACAAAAACAATATTTAATCTGGATCTCGAAAAATAAACGACATCAAAGAAGCACATTACGAAATCGAAGATTCTTTAAACAACACATATTATATATCTTTTACCCTAATTATATAACGACAATCATAAGCATACGCTGAGATAATAAAGAAAGAGAACCCTAATAACCAAAAACTTTATTAATATGGATTTTGAAGAAATAATGTTAGATTTCTTGCTTATTAGGGTTTTAATTGACTAAACGAAATTGAAAACTATGATTACAAAATCTAACAATGTATATAACATACAACTAAGAAAGATAGATACCTGATTCAATGGTTTGAGGATATGAGCATCCGATCGAAGGTGGCGATTAGGGTTTAGTTAGAAAATAGATATAGAAAAGGTATTTATACCCGGATTGGCGGGTACCATATCCATAGATTAGGTCAGGTCGGAGCAAACCATTTGATAAGAAAATGGGTCCCTTAGCCCTAGTTACTCTTTTATTAGATATATAGATTATTATTATTATTATTATTATTATTATTATTATTATTATTATTATTTATTATTATTATTATTATACACTTATGCAGTAGCGATTTTTAAGGGTTTTTTTTTTGAACGGGGATGACATACGAAAGAGAAGATCTGAACAATTTTTTTAGTTTTTTACTTTTGTTTTGTGTGATGATTTTTTTATTATTTTTTTTTTCATTTAATTAGGAGTTTTCTAGTTCTCTCAATAAAAATGAATTTTCTATTGAACCATCCCCTATATATATGCATTATTTTTGGACTAAAAATTGATCTGTAGAAAATAGGTTTTTGCGAGAAATGTGAAAGGGATTAAAAATTGCTATGCATGCATCATTTTTAGACTTATTCATGATGTTGAATTGTTTTTCTTAAAAAAATACAAAACATAACAATTAAGGGCATGTGTAGTTGGGATGAGCATTTTTTTCCCAAGTACCTATACCCATACTTGTACCGTACCCATACCGGTACTCGTACTTGTACGATTTTGGGTACTCGAGCCGAGGCTTATCGAGCTCGAGCGAGCTTGAGCCTAAACAAATCTCGTTTATTTATCAAGCCGAGCTTGAGCATATTAAGCTCGTTAGGCTCGTCGAGCCTTATCGAGCCTAGTGTAATATTAGTTTTTTTTTAATGTTTACCACTCATGTAAAGTTGTTTAGTAAACGAGCACCAAGCTCGAGCTTCACTTATCGAGCTCACGAACCTAAACAAACTATTATTTATATTATTTTAAACGAGCCGAGCTCGAACTTGTCAAATTGTCAACGAGTTGAGCTCGAGCTCTTATAAGTCAAACGAGCTCGAGCTCGAGCTCGAGCCTGGTCGAGCTCGAGCTCGAGCCTGGTCGAGCTCGGGCTCCGCTCGTTTGCACCCCTACCCATAATCATGTATCAGATGCCCACATTTGACCATACACTTAAAATTATGTATCAAATACCTTATAACTAAAATCACGTACTAGATTCACATAGTTAGGCTTACACCTAAAATCATGTACCAGATACTTGATTATGAAATTACGTTCCTGTTTTTGAAATTAAGAAAACTATACCACTAGGCTACTCAAATCAAATAGAAAGAAACGTTCGTTAATACGGTGTAATTTTTTTTAAAAAATATTATGGTATGAAAATTTTATAACCGTTTAAAAATCATGGGTGAAGTGGGTTTATGAATCAAGAAATACACAGGACAAAAATGTCATCCCATGTGGAATTAACCATGTCAAAATAGATGGTGGATATTCCTTCGCACACTTCGCTGGTTCAAATACAAAGTAATGAAAATGTGCGAAGGAATCTCCAGCTTCTATTTTGAAATGGTTAATTTTCACATGGGAGGACATTTTTGTCTTTTTTACTTCTTGACTCATAAACCCACTTTCCCCATGATTTTTAAACGGTTATAACTTTTTCATAGGATAATATTTTTAAAAAAATTTTACACCATATTAACAAGCGTTTTGTTCTCTTTAATTTGAGTAGCCTAGTGCTATAGTTTTCTTAATTTTTAAAAACTGGTACATAATTTCACATTCAAGTATCTGGTATGTGATTTTACGTGTAGCCCAACTATGTCAATCTGGTACGTGATTTTAGCCATAGGGTATCTGATACATGATTTAAAGTGTATGGTCAAATGTGGGCATCTGATACGTGATTATGGTCATTACATAATATGGTACGTATCTTCACATTAAAGTAATTTAGGGGTTGGCTCAAATACAAAGTAATGAAAACGTTCGAAGTGTGCGAAGTACATGATAATTACGTAATGCTTTCATGAACATACAAAAACATTACGTAATTATCATGTACTAGTAGTGATTCTGTCTATATTACGTAATTTTGGTACGTGATTTTAGTCATGGAACTAGTAGTGATTTTGTCTATGGTACGTAATTTTGTATGTTACGTTTTTTAGGGGTATGGAAAATTGTTATGTAAAGTTTTGGATGATTATGTTTATGGTACGTGATTTTGGTAATAAAACTATAATGATTATGTATATAATGGAACTATAATGATTATGTATATGGTACGTGATTTTGATAATGAAGTAGTACTGATTCTGTCTATGGTACGTAATTTTGTATGTTACGTGACTTCGCACACTTCGCACATTTTTGTCACTTTTTACCATAACCAGCCCCACATCAGTCATACAATAGAGATAGAATTACGTATCAGATGCTCACATTTAGCCATACACATAAAATCACGTACCAGATTTCATAGTTTGGCTTACACCTAAAATCACGTACCAGATACTTGAATGTGAAATTACGTACATGTTTTTTTAAAATTAATAAAACTATAACACTAGGTTACTCAAATTAAAGAGAACGAAACACTCATTAGTACGGTGTAATTTAAAAAAAAATATTATCATATGAAAAAGTTATAGCCGTTTAAAAATCATGGGGGAAATGGGTTTATAGGAAATTGTCGAAAATACCCCTATTAACTGTCTAATCTCTCAATTATTTATGAAATTGCCACCGCCTAACTTTTTAATTAGTGATGTATGTTGATATTTGATAGACGGTCAGGATGCCTTCGTAGGCTTCGCACCTTTTGATTACTTTTCACAATAACCGTCCATATATATATATATATATATATATATATATATATATATATATATATATATATATATATATATAGTGGAGTGTTCAAATGAGAACAAAATGTTTTGTAAGAAGAAAAAGAACAAATTCTAAGCAATAGGAAGCTTTCATTTAATAATTGTATTGAATGTTAAATTGATTATTTTTTTGTAACCCCTCTAAACTAGTTTAATAAATGAAACTCATAATTCATTTTAAAATATATTCTTCCAAATCAAATCTAGAGTGAAGGATAATTTCGACATGTGTAGGATATATGTAGGATGAATTTTTACAAGTGTAGGATAAACATATGATAATCTCGATATGTGTAGGATAAACATATGATAATTTCGATATATGTAGGATGATTTTTTTTTTTGTGTAGGACAACTTTTGATAATGTGTAGAATAAAATGTTAATGACTGATTAATTAGATAAATAATAATTAATGCAAGAGGAGTTAAACTATTTGATATTTAACTATTATGTAACTTCTTCTTTTTGTTCTCACAAGAAGTTCTTCTCATCTGATCCTCCCTATATATATGTATATATATATATATATATAATATATATATATATATATATGGGAGGGTTATCTTGAGAACGCTAAATATCGCGAGAACCGTGAGAACAAATGAGAAAACCTATCAAAATTATTTTTTTCAATACAAACCTATTTATAATTAAAATGTAACATTAAAAAATGAATTTTCTTTCCAAATTATTCATCTTTTCTTGCAAAAAACATTCTTAGATTAACTTTTCACACATGTGTAAATGAAACAGTTTACACATGTATAAACAGTAAATTTAAACATGTGTAAAAATACTTCATTTTCGTATACGTTTAAATTTTTACGTGTAAATTGTGTTTTTGAGATTGTACTTTAATAATAAAGACAAATGTAGAAAGAAATTTTGAATTTGAATGGTTTTAGATAGTGTTCTCACGATTAGCACGAAATATATGTGTTCTCAAATTAACTTTCCCATATATATATATATATATATATATATATATATATATATATATATGAATAAGATCAAATAGTAACCAATACCCTAGTTAGGAACTTAGGAACAATCTGAGCCATCATTTTTTATTTTGATCTAGAGGGTATTAGTGTAAATATACATTTAATTAATTAGTTTTTTATTATAATTAGAATTTATAATCAAAGCAGTTAATAAATAAGAATTGATTAGTTTTCTTAAAACTCTCAACCACTATTACGATCATTATCTTGAAGAACAACCATAATCAACAATTCGTATACATGTATTTATTTTCTGTTTTTGTTATTTTTTTTCAAACCAATCAATCGTTATTATTTTTAATCTTCAATTGCTCGGATGTATTAGGTATTTATTTTTGTTTTTGTTAGATCGAAATGTAAAATCATTGGAATTATATTTGTAATGTTTTTGTTATGTTAGATTAGATTAGATCAATTGCATAATTTCTTTGAATCGAATGTGCAGTACATTGAGGTTATGTATTTTTTGATAATATACGTTGGTGTATATTACATTTAGGGTTAAGCGACCAAACCCTAATTAGGATTATCACGTCAAAATGAAGGAGACGCTTTTATTATTTTCAAATGCATATACACTAGTGTATATTATACGTCGGTGTATATTACATAAAGATGATAAGAGACATAACCGTTGTGAGGATGAACACGCCAAATGCCTATACACCAGTGTATAGTATACATTGGTGTATATTACATAAAGAGGATAAGAGACCGAACCTTAAAGGTGATGACGATGAATGAAAAAACAAAAAAAAACTGGTAAACACCAACGTATATCTGTGTCGATAATGATGGTAAATGAAAAAAAAATATGATATACACCAATGTATATATGCGTTCACGATGAATGAAAAAACAAAAAATAAACTAATGTACACCAATGTATATATATGTCGATGATGATGAATGAAATAAAAAAAATGATAGGGAGATTTTATAGGGATTGAGTATAATAAATGGGGGGGTTAATAATTATTCAGTTACAAATTTAGACTTAATTACCTACAAATAAGCATATTGAACAAAAGTCAATAATACCCTTTGATTAAAATAAACAATTAATTAATGTTTTACTTATTTACAATCATGTCATTAGAGATCAATGGCTATAAAGTGGTTCCTATGGTTTCTACTTAAGCTATGGTTCCTATTTGAACCCCACCCTATATATATATATAGGATTTGGATATTTGAGAACCACCATTTAGGGAGAAAACCAAATAACCAAGTGTGAACACAAAAACCCCTCCACCAAAAAATAAAAAAAAATAATAAAAAAATTATATAACCTAAAAAAATAAAAAAAAGTAAAAAACACCAAAATGTTTTTTGTAGTGTTAATCTTTATGAAAAAAAATAAAAAAATACAAAAAAATAAAAAAAAAACAAAAAAAATGGCCTTTTTTAGTCATAATTACGTCAGGTCTTATGCACATGTGCATTTTGTTGTTATATATATACATACATATACCGTATGCACATGTGCATTTCACTATTAGAGCACATTTTGAATAAATTATCAATTGCCATAATGAAATGATCATTAAATGGACGTGATATGATATATAATGTGGAAAAATATTTATTCAATGATCTTTAAATAAACGCGAAGTGCATTTCACTATTATAGTTAAGTTTTTTTTTTCAATGGTTTTAGCTTTAGGGTTTAGTTTTTAGGTATGATGGGAATGGGGTTAGGTTTTTTGGGGTTGTTGGTGAATAAACTTAAAAAAACCTCTATATAAAACTATAAAATAAGATAATTGTACTACATGCACATGTGCATTTCACTATTATAGTTAAGTTTTTTAATGGGTTTAGCTTTAAGGTTTAGTTTTTGGGTATGGTGGAAGAGGGGGTATCTTTTTGTTTTTTTGGGGGGGGGGGAATGGGATGGAGAGTTTTGGTTTTTGGGGGGGTGGGGTTAGCTGCACATGTGCATTTCACAATTGGGGGGGGGGGGGTTGGGGCAGTGTGGGGGATGGGGGGTTTAGGTTTTTAGGGAGTGAGGTGGGTGGGTTTAGGTTTTAGGGGTGGAGGTGGGGTTTTTTAGGTTTTTTTTAGTTTGTGTTGACAATGGTTCTCTGGTTCTCTCCCTAAAGTTGGTTCTCGTATGATCCCTACCCTATATATATATATATATATATATATATATATATGATTGGGTTCAAATGAGAACTCACTAAGTTGTGAAAACTAAAGAACTCCTCTAGACCAATCACCTAGTGACACATAATCAGCTTTATAATTTTTTGTATTTTATTTATCAGGGGCAATAAAGTCTTTGCACACAAATACTTAAGGGTATTTTAGTAATAATACCACCCCACCCCACCCCACCCCACACCCAAACCACCCCACTAACCTTTAAATAATAATAATAATAATAATAATAATAATAATAATAATAATAATAATCATAATAAAAAAACTCACCTCACTCTCTCTCTCTCTCTCTCACACACACACACGATCCCCCCTGTCACACCCTCAAATTTCCACCTGCAGAGTTCTACCGCGAGGCGTGTGACACACCAGGATCCAAGTCAACGGTCACAATAAACGACGTCTAAATGTAACAACATACGTAAACAAAAACCATGCATAAGTTTAAAACCAACATTCAACAGTGCGGAAGCATTTAAAGTTTACAAAAGTCATGCAGAATTAAAACATAAGTTCAAAAGTTCATAAATCCAAAACGTGCAAATGAGACCTAGACGCGAAACGACTCCAGTGCGACCTCGTGCGCCTATCCGACAGCTGCTACCTTAGCGACCTGAGAAAACATGCTAAAAGAGTCAACATAAAATGCTGGTGAGTTCACAGGTTTTAATTAAACGTTTAATGTGATCCTTCAAAACCGTTACCATCACAGTTACTACTATGCTTGTGAGAACGCTAGCTAGGCGCAGAATAAGATACTCATACGGGTGAAACCATTGCTGACTAAGCCGTGTAGTGACCTTTAGTTTCCTATGGGCTACCGTCATCACCGGTAGACCTTGTTTTGTTAGAAACAATATGCACCCGCCCGGTCCAACCGTCGAGTAGGGCTTGTCAGTTCCCAATAGCGCTATCCATATTTCCCCGCCATATACCCATGTTAGTGGTTTCTAAGGGACTTTTTGATGAACCGTATAGTACGATAAGTAAGCCATAGTATAACGTGATAAAGAGTCATGAGCCATAAGAGTTTAACAAGTCATAAATCATAAAAGAGTTTTAAGCATGTTTCTCCCCCGAAAACATAAACCGTAAAATGTGGGGCCGTGAACTCACCTTAGGTTGCGTATTCCGTTTAAGAGTAAACCGTATGTGTGATATGAGTATACCGTCTGTAAGATATGATAGCCCCAACTATTGGCGACCTATCATAAGATATGTGTCAAGTTAGACTAATAACCCGTCGGGTTCATTAGTCCCTAAGTCCAGTCCATGACCATTATGTGTCCGAAAAGTGTGTTTGACCGACAACCAGACTACGTAAGACAAGACTCGACATCCCATTGGTGACTCGACATTCCACGTGTTCATCTCATACACAAACATACACAAAACATGCAACTTAGTACTTATCATGCGTTAAAGTTCAATGATTCTAACTCATAGGTCAAATAACGTACAAACAAGTCCAAACACGTGTTACTATGTTACTAGACATGTCACGGGGTTCCTATCATGTTCCTAGGTGTCAAACCGGGTTTCGGGATGTCAAAATACACTTATAACAGCATTACACGCGATTAGGAACTTAGCATGCAATTAGGAAGGTCAACATGTGATTAGGGATGGTCAACAGGCAATTACAAGGGCTAATCGCCCCTTATGATAGGCGATTAGGGCTATCCACATGCATTTCAGGCGATTATGGTCATAAGGTATGCAATTCAGGGCTTAACTAGCAATTAGGATCACAATTGCATGAAATGAAGGCAATTATGACCCTAATCGCCTATGTACACACGATTAGGCCTCCTATTCAGGCGATTAGGCCCCTAATCGCCTATAGCATAGGCGATTAGGATCCCCAATCGCCTATAGCACAGCTGATATGGTTTTTCGCGCGTTTAACCCTCCAAATCAGATCCGAAACGTGTAAAAACACCCAATAATCATCCTAACACATTAACAAACATATTTCAAGCAAAACCCCTAAGTTTTCATCGTTCTAACAGTTCTGAATGCGAGCATTTTCTCAAAATAGCAACTTAACATGTAAACATCACATCAACATGCAAGAACTTGCCCTAAATAGCAATTATTCAGATTAAATCACATAACCACGTTGTCCGATAGCATCCTACTATTCTAGCATCATCCTAGAGCAAACCCTAACATCAAACAATCAACAACACACCTCATATCATCCTTAATCATCCAAAATCCTTCAAATGGGTCAAAACATCAAGTATCAACAATACACAACCCAAAACCATTCAAACTCCTAGGACATCATCATACTAACTTGTAACAGCCATAAACATCATAATAACACAAAAACAACCATGATTCAATCCTAAAAATTCTATCTTTAATCACATATAACACATATAACACATGTAAAGGTGTGGGTTTGTTTAAAAACGGTTTTAAATGGATTTTCAAAGACAAAAACATTTATAAGTCAGGTCTGGACTTTTAGGGAGTAAAATATAATCATTTAAAGGTTTGGGTTTGAAGAACACACCTTGTATTCAAGAGGAGATGATGGAATAAGCTTGGAAATGGTTGTTTTGATGTAAAAATAGGTTCCAGAGGGTGTTTGTGGGTTGAGATAGGTTATGGGACGGCTAGGGTAGCATAAATGATGTTTTGGAGGTCAAGGGTGGTATTTATAGGCGTTTTTAATCGTTCGGAGCAGTTCAGGCGATTACGCAGCAGTTCATGCGAGTAGGGCTGCTACTCGCCAGTAAGAACTAGCGAATAGCCCCTAATCGCCCCAAGAACCACCTACTCGCGTATCAAACTGGCGATTAGGCTATCACACATAGCCTAATCGCCTATAGCCTATGTGTCCTGGTTTTTGGCGCGTTAAACCCTATTTTAACATATGTAAACACGTTTCCACATACTGACAAGTCACATAATGATTACCAACATATAATGCATGATAAATAACACGTTCCCGCCCGATCACCAATTCCCGGGACCCGAGACTTGCGTATGTTAAAACCCTAATGATGTGCGACTCGACTCGACCGACCTTGTTATGTGTAACGTATGTGCGACTCACTAAGGTAGACTTACTAAGTTTTCAAAAGTTAGTTACCGGAAATTGCCGAGTGTCACATCATCCCCCTGTTGAAAGAATTTTCGTCCCGAAAATTTGCCGAAGTCGAGGAGAGAAAACAAATAAGAAGAAAAATTTTCCGGGTCGTCACATCATCCCCCTGTTGAATGGAATCTCGTCCCGAGATTCTTTCGGCTTCAATAGTGATGAGTGTCGACCTCCGTGTGTGCCCAAGTAACGTTTCCCTAAAATACAACAAGTGAAGGTCATGAACCAAACATGACAGTAACAACCGGGAAACCACTTTCCCAAATGTGAGTATGAGACAAGAGACCCCCGATCGAAGGCCTACTGGAGACTACTATGATCGGTATAACTAACCCACTGGTACCGTCCAAGTAGCATCCCCAAAGGACCCTCATGGACCCAAAGAATGAGAAACAGAGACCAAACGACAAGGAAAACACCCGAAAACACGAACGCACAACAATGCGGATAAAAGTAAAACCAAAGCGTAACAAGAGATAAGAGAGAACACGCACGGGTAACAGTGTCTGAGTCCACCTAGTTCTCCCTAGCACCGATCACATAAGCATGAGCACGAGTAAACCGGCCACCGCCTTCATTGTCTCCATCCTTCCCTACAGTCCCTGTGCCCCCTTGATTCAACTTGGGACAGCTTCGCTTGAAGTGCCCCGCTTCTCCACAATGAAAGCAACCCTGGTTCCCCTGTGGAGCAGGGGTAGTAATAGCAGCAGTCTGAGTCGTCCTGGAAAGGTTGACCCTACAATCCTTGGCAAGATGCCCCGTCTTCTGACAACGCTCACAGCGAAAACTCTCACAAGTACCATAGTGATGAAACCCACAACGCCCACACTTAGGGCTTTTCCCAGCATAGCCCCCTTGTTTCTGGTCCGATGCTGACCCTGAAGCTTCAGCCTTCTTCGCCGCCGGTTTTCGCTGAACCCCGATGAACTCTTATCCATGCTTTCCCACTTCCTCTTGTTCTCTGCCGGCGCCTTCACAGAAGAGCCCCTAGGAGGCAAGACACCCTCAGAAATCTTCAAGTTGGTCATCTTAGTAGCCGACCGCACAGCCTCTGATATAGTAGTAGGATCCCTAGCAGACACCAATCCCGCAATCTCTGGCACCAAACCCACAAGATACTGCTCTATCCTCCTATACTCTGGTGTAGACAAACCTGGACACATCACTGCTAGCTCGTTGTGCCTGATCGTGTACTCCTCCACCTCAGAACCAACCATCTTAAGATTCCCATATTCCTGTTCCAACCTTTTGATCTCCTCTCACGGGCAGTACTCATCCTTCAACCTACGCACAAAATCCGCCCAAGGCATGGCGTTGGCCTCCCCGAGACCAAGTGTCTGTGTGACGCAGTTCCACCACGTCAAGGCGGCTCCTACAAAAGTCCCCGAAGCAAACTTCACCCAATCCACTGCTGGAGTCTCACATAAAGCAAACACCGACTCAGTCTTCTCCAACCACCGAAGCAACTCCACAGCTCCCTCCGTACCCTGGAAGCTGAGGGCTGACAATCCTTAAACCGCTTGTAGGCAACACCTGCCTGAACCGGAGGGGCAGTAGCACCCATGAAAGTCTGCTGGGCAGCCTGAAAGGCAGCTAATGCAACGCCCAACTGTTGCTGCATCATCTCGTTGAGCTCATCATACGTCAAGGTGATGTTACCACCACCTCTACCCCCACCAGTGCGGCCCCCACGTCGTCCCCCAGTGCGTCCTCCGGTGCGTCCTGACATCTTCTGAGAAAGAACAAGAAACAAATACTCAGACCCATCATCAACGCTAAACCAAGAGAATATGAAAAGCCTAGGATCGGGTTCGAACGTGACCATTAATCCCAACACGAGATCCACCAAGTCTTCCATGCATCTCAACTTATGATTTCATGTGCACCCGAAATGATAAATTGCTCTACATGGTCCTCAAGGCGTGCCCCGAGCTCGAACCTCGAGTCACCCGGTACCCGCATCTTAGAAAGATACAACCAACTCAAAAGATTAACAAACATGTTCCCTCGACTGCAAACCCGAAAAAGAAGATAAATGAAGCTAGGAATAACCAAGAATGAGATAGGTAATGTGACACTGTGTGGTAAGGATACCGACACCCCGACATGGTTAGTATGTTTACCAAAAGACACGACTCAAATGTATGTGGCCGTCTAGTGTGTGAGACTTGGCTATAGTCTAGACTCTACATGCAGTCCTAGTTCACTATAACCATTGGCTCTGATACCAATCTGTCACACCAAAATTTCCACCTGCGGAGTTCTACCGCGAGACGTGTGACACACCAGGATCCAAGTCAACGGTCACAATAAACGACGTCTAAATGTAACAACTTACGTAAACAAAAACCATGCATAAGTTTAAAACCAACATTCAACAGTGCAGAAGCATTTAAAGATTACAAAGGTCATGCAGAATTAAAACATAAGTTCAAAAGTTCATAAATCCAAAACGTGCAAATGAGACCCTAGACGCGAAACGATTCCAGTGCGACCTCGTGCGCCTATCCGATAGCTGCTACCTTAGCGACCTGAGAAAACATGCTAAAAGAGTCAACATAAAATGATGGTGAGTTCACAGGTTTTAATTAAACGTTTAAAGTGATCCTTCAAAACCGTTACCATCACAGTTACTACTATGCTTGTGAGAACGCTAGCTAGGCGCAGAATAAGATACTCATACGGGTGAAACCATTGCTGACTAAGCCGTGTAGTGACCCTTAGTTTCCTATGGGCTACCGTCATCACCGGTAGACCTTGTTTTGTTAGAGACAATATGCACCCGCCCGGTCCAACCGTCGAGTGGGGCTTGTCAGTTCCCAATAGCGCTATCCATATTTCCCCGCCATATACCCATGTTAGTGGTTTCTATGGGACTTTTTGATGAACCGTATAGTACGATAAGTAAGCCATAGTATAACGTGATAAAGAGTCATGAGCCATAAGAGTTTAACAAGTCATAAATCATAAAAGAGTTTTAAGCATGTTTCTCCCCCGAAAACATAAACCGTAAAATGTGGGGCCGTGAACTCACCTTAGGTTGCGTATTCCGTTTAAGAGTAAACCGTATGTGTGATATGAGTATACCGTCTGTAAGATATGATAGCCCCAACTATTGGCGACCTATCATAAGATATGTGTCAAGTTAGACTAATAACCCGTCGGGTTCATTAGTCCCTAAGTCCAGTCCATGACCATTATGTGTCCGAAAAGTGTGTTTGACCGACAACCAGACTACGTAAGACAAGACTCGACATCCCATTGGTGACTCGACATTCCACGTGTTCATCTCATACACAAACATACACAAAACATGCAACTTAGTACTTATCATGCGTTAAAGTTCAATGATTCTAACTCATAGGTCAAATAACGTACAAACAAGTCCAAACACGTGTTACTATGTTACTAGACATGTCACGGGGTTCCTATCATGTTCCTAGGTGTCAAATCGGGTTTCGGGATGTCAAAATACACTTATAACAGCATTACACGCGATTAGGAACTTAGCATGCAATTAGGAAGGTCAACATGTGATTAGGGATGGTCAACAGGCAATTACAAGGGCTAATCGCCCCTTATGATAGGCGATTAGGGCTATCCACATGCATTTCAGGCGATTATGGTCATAAGGTATGCAATTCAGGGCTTAACTAGCAATTAGGATCACAATTGCATGAAATGAAGGCAATTATGACCCTAATCGCCTATGTACACACGATTAGGCCTCCTATTCAGGCGATTAGGCCCCTAATCGCCTATAGCATAGGCGATTAGGATCCCCAATCGCCTATAGCACAGCTGATATGGTTTTTCGCGCGTTTAACCCTCCAAATCAGATCCGAAACGTGTAAAAACACCCAATAATCATCCTAACACATTAACAAACATATTTCAAGCAAAACCCCTAAGTTTTCATCATTCTAACAGTTCCGAATGCGAGCATTTTCTCAAAATAGCAACTTAACATGTAAACATCACATCAACATGCAAGAACTTGCCCTAAATAGCAATTATTCAGATTAAATCACATAACCACGTTGTCCGATAGCATCCTACTGTTCTAGCATCATCCTAGAGCAAACCCTAACATCAAACAATCAACAACACACCTCATATCATCCTTAATCATCCAAAATCCTTCAAATGGGTCAAAACATCAAGTATCAACAATACACAACCCAAAACCATTCAAACTCCTAGGACATCATCATACTAACTTGTAACAGCCATAAACATCATAATAACACAAAAACAACCATGATTCAATCCTAAAAATTCTATCTTTAATCACATATAACACATATAACACATGTAAAGGTGTGGGTTTGTTTAAAAACGGTTTTAAATGGATTTTCAAAGACAAAAACATTTATAAGTCAGGTCTGGACTTTTAGGGAGTAAAATATAATCATTTAAAGGTTTGGGTTTGAAGAACACACCTTGTATTCAAGAGGAGATGATGGAATAAGCTTGGAAATGGTTGTTTTGATGTAAAAATAGGTTCCAGAGGGTGTTTGTGGGTTGAGATAGGTTATGGGACGGCTAGGGTAGCATAAATGATGTTTTGGAGGTCAAGGGTGGTATTTATAGGCGTTTTTAATCGTTCGGAGCAGTTCAGGCGATTACGCAGCAGTTCATGCGAGTAGGGCTGCTACTCGCCAGTAAGAACTAGCGAATAGCCCCTAATCGCCCCAAGAACCACCCTACTCGCGTATCAAACTGGCGATTAGGCTATCACACATAGCCTAATCGCCTATAGCCTATGTGTCCGGGTTTTTGGCGCGTTAAACCCTATTTTAACATATGTAAACACGTTTCCACATACCGACAAGTCACATAATGATTACCAACATATAATGCATGATAAATAACACGTTCCCGCCGATCACCAATTCCCGGGACCCGAGACTTGCGTATGTTAAAACCCTAATGATGTGCGACTCGACTCGACCGACCTTGTTATGTGTAAACATCACATCAACATGCAAGAACTTGCCCTAAATAGCAATTATTCAGATTAAATCACATAACCACGTTGTCCGATAGCATCCTACTGTTATAGCATCATCCTAGAGCAAACCCTAACATCAAACAATCAACAACACACCTCATATCATCCTTAATCATCCAAAATCCTTCAAATGGGTCAAAACATCAAGTATCAACAATACACAACCCAAAACCATTCAAACTCCTAGGACATCATCATACTAACTTGTAACAGCCATAAACTTCATAATAACACAAAAACAACCATGATTCAATCCTAAAAATTCTATCTTTAATCACATATAACACATATAACACATGTAAAGGTGTGGGTTTGTTTAAAAACGGTTTTAAATGGATTTTCAAAGACAAAAACATTTATAAGTCAGGTCTGGACTTTTAGGGAGTAAAATATAATCATTTAAAGGTTTGGGTTTGAAGAACACACCTTGTATTCAAGAGGAGATGATGGAATAAGCTTGGAAATGGTTGTTTTGATGTAAAAATAGGTTCCAGAGGGTGTTTGTGGGTTGAGATAGGTTATGGGACGGCTAGGGTAGCATAAATGATGTTTTGGAGGTCAAGGGTGGTATTTATAGGCGTTTTTAATCGTTCGGAGCAGTTCAGGCGATTACGCAGCAGTTCATGCGAGTAGGGCTGCTACTCGCCAGTAAGAACTAGCGAATAGCCCCTAATCGCCCCAAGAACCACCCTACTCGCGTATCAAACTGGCGATTAGGCTATCACACATAGCCTAATCGCCTATAGCCTATGTGTCCGGGTTTTTGGCGCGTTAAACCCTATTTTAACATATGTAAACACGTTTCCACATACCGACAAGTCACATAATGATTACCAACATATAATGCATGATAAATAACACGTTCCCGCCCGATCACCAATTCCCGGGACCCGAGACTTGCGTATGTTAAAACCCTAATGATGTGCGACTCGACTCGACCGACCTTGTTATGTGTAACGTATGCGCGACTCACTAAGGTAGACTTACTAAGTTTTCAAAAGTTAGTTACCGGAAATTGCCGAATGTCACACCCCTTTTCTTTCTCTCTCTCTATCTCTCTCTCTCTCTCTCTCTCTCTCTCTCTCTCTCTAAAACACAAGTACAGATCTGGGGTTCTTTGATGGTGCTCGATGATGGTGGAGGGGGTTGTGGTCTTGTTGGTGGTCGATGATGGTGGTGGGGGCAGTGGTGGTTTGCAGAAGTGGTTGAGGGTGGTTTGCAGAGGTGGTCGATGATGGTGCTCGGTTAGCGTGGAGGGGGCTATGGTGTTGAATGGTGGTCGATGATGGTGGTGGGTTTAGAGGTGGTTGAGGGCGGTTTGCAGGGGTGGTTTTCCGATGGTGGTTGAGTGTGGTTTTTCCGGTGGGTTTTGATGTGGTGGAGGTGGTCGATGTGGGTTCCGATGTGGTGGAGGTGATAGATGATGATGTTCCGATGGTGTTTGAGGGGGCTGTGGTTTTGCTCCCTGAATCTTTTTATAGACTTTGTGTTTCATCATTGGTGTTTTGATGAAGATAAGAAAAAAGGTAATGTTTTTAAAGATAATATTGATTTATTGTTGGTAATGTGTTTTGGGTTGATTCTGTGACATGTTTTTAGACAAAATTGTTGTTGTTATTGTTATTATTATTATTATTATTATTATTAGGTTAAAATTTGGGGTTTGTTGATGTCACACCCTCAAATTTCCACTGGCGGAGTTTTAACGCGAGGCGCATGACAAACCAGGATCCAAGTCAACGGTCACAATAAACAACTCTATATGAAGATACATGACATTTGAAAAGATATAGTTTTCATAATCCCAAAATCAGTAGCGGAAGCATTTAACAAGTTACAAACCATAGACCCAAATGTACCAAGTGTTTAATACAAAACATGAACTAAGTCTAGACGCCAATGCAGACCCGTGCGCCTAGTTCCATTTGTTGCTACCTTAGCGACCTGAGAAAAACATGCCAAAAAGACGTCAACATATAATGCTGGTGAGTTCACAGGTTTGTTCAGTGTTACCAAGTACGCTAGCTAGGCGTATGTTTTATTACAACTACGATTGGAAACCATTACTAGACACGTTTAGCATTGTTTAGCATATGTTTAAGCAGCCCAAATGTTCAGCATGATACCAATGTTCCAGTTCGAGACAACATGCACGCGCCCGGCCCTCCAAGCCGACGAGTGGGGCAGGTCACGCCCAATAGATTGTTCCACATTTCCCCCGTTGTGCATCCCCGCACATTCATGGTTTCCCCCGGGTCTTCCAAAGATCGTATAGCAATACAAAGTTAAAAACCATAGTATGACATATGTTACCAAAATAGTTTAGCGCATGTTTTCTCCCCCAAAAGTTAAAGCAGTAAAAGTGGGGCCGTGAACTCACCTTCGATTGCGTTCTTCGGTTACTAGTAAAATGCTAGGCCCTTGATAATCCCTCTATCGGAGATCTATCAAAATGTTCACATAAGTGTTCCGACTAATAATCACAAGGTTATCTAGTCACCGATTGTCCAGATCGTAACCAAGTATGTTTTAAAGCGTGTTTAAATGTTTAACCGACACACTAGACCGACCCGACATCCCGTTGGTGACTCATTACCCTAACTAATCAAGTATACATAGATTACACACAAGTTTTCAAGCATAAAACACTTACTTTGTATCAAAAATCTCATTTCTGCATCAGAACGGTCGAACCAGTCAGATTAAATCTCCTTCGCCTGTTTTTAAGTTTCCTTCGCCCATTTTTACCACGTTCGACCGTTTTGATGTCTCCTTCGACCGTTTTCCATGTTCGCCCAAACATAATCCAAGTTCGACCCTGGATTCTCTCCTTCGCCCAATCGATTTGTCGAAGGAGTCCAGGTTCGCCCCTGTTGTACAAATTTTCCTAAAAACGCTTCAAACACATTCGAAACACCTCGAAACATCATCAAACACAGCAGTCAAGTATGAATAACTTATCCCTACAAAACCCCACCGATTTCTCCCAAAAATACGTCCATTTCAGCCCTTTCCCAAAATGGTAAGAATTATGAAAACGTCACAATCATGCATGGATTCTTTACCCAATTTGGAAACTTTTGAAATCAATCCATATTCAACTTAAAATGCTCAGTTTGTCGAGTGTTCGATTTTCCCCATTAGTTCTATTGATCATAAATATCATGCATCTAGTCTAGATTCGTTAAAACCCCCCAAAATACCCCCAACATCACCATCTATCCAATTCTAACCCTAAACAACAATAACCCAACATCAATAACAATCCTATATCATGTTTCTATCATAGATACAGCAGCAAATCATTGAATAACACATAACTCCACATAATACACAATTAACATATGTTTATTATCATGAAAACCTATGTTTAATGATAAGGTTTTGGTTTAGAAAGATGTTTAAAATGTTTTTAATCATGAAAACACCCTTAGAACAGATCCGGACAATTAGGGTTAGATAAAAACAAATTAAAATGCTTTAAAAAGGATTTAGGATCAAGAACACACCTTTGATTCTTGTTTAGATGTTGTAGATAGGTTAGGTTATGAAAAAGAAGAGCAAAAACTCCTTCCTTAGTGATTAAAATCGTTTGAGAGTGTTTTGAGACGGTTAGGGTTTGTGAAATGGTGAAAAATGACAAAGTTTAGTATTTATACTGATCCTCCTTCGCCCCCTGTAAGTGGTCGAAGGTAGCCTCCTTCGACCCTTTCACAGGGTCGAATGAGCCCTGTCCTGGTCGAATGGAATTCTTTCAATTCCACATCCCAGGTTCGCCCATTTACAAATGGCCGAATCAAAACATAATTCCTCCTTCGACCACTCGAAGTGGTCGAACCAGAACCCATGTTTATCTAGTTTTCCAGTTCGTCGTGTTTAACGCATTCTAACATACCTTAACATATGAGCATGCAACCTTAGTCTATGTTTAACATATTTAAGCACGGATAATCATTTATAGATCATTTAAACACATCTATGTATATAATCCACCACACGACCCATAATCTACACGTACACTTAATTAGTTCATGTAATGTCACCAACAACGGGACCCGGTACTAGTGTATTCCTAAAATGACTCCCAATGATCCTCCAGATCATTGAACCCTGGACAATCCTAACTTGACCCGACTCAACTAACCTAGTTAAGTCCGTTTATCAACGTTTCCCGCTAAGGTAGACTTAGATGTTACTAAAGTGTTTAAGCCAAATATGCCGGGTGTCACATCATCCCCACGTTGAAAGAATTTTCGTCCCGAAAATTGCACAAAGCCCCAAAATGAAAGAAACGAAAAGAATGAAACGAAAAGAAAATTTACCGGATGTCACATCATCCCCACGTTAAAAGGAATCTCGACCCGAGATTCATTCCGCTTCAGCCGTAACATGCCTCGATTCGAACGCGCGTTTCGGAAAAAGATGAGGATGTTTAGCTTTCATCTGATCCTCCCGTTCCCACGTGAACTCCGGTCCACGATTCGAGTTCCAACGGACTTTGACGATGCGGATTTTACTCCGACGAAGGCTACGGATCTTGTAGTCGAGAATCTCGACAGGTTCCTCCACAATGCGAAGACGATCATCAATCTTGATCTCCTCCAGTGGTACAATGAGAGATTCATCAGCCAAACACTTCTTCAAGTTAGACACATGGAAGACGTTGTGAACACTACCGAGCTCCGCCGGTAAGTCAAGTCTGTATGCCACCGGTCCAATCCGATCCAGGATTGCGAATGGTCCGACATAACGAGGGTTAAGATTGCCACGCTTTCCAAAGCGTATGACGCCCTTCCATGGTGAAACTTTCAGAAGTACCCTGTCCCCAACCTGGAACTCCAAAGGTTTTCGACGGCGATCGGCATAACTCTTCTGACGATCCCGTGCAGCAGCCAAACGGTGACGAATCTGTACGATTTTCTCCGAAGTTTCGTACACAAGTTCTGGAGCAGTGAGCTGGCTCTCGCCCACCTCGGCCCAACAAAGTGGTGATCGACATTTCCGTCCGTATAGAGCCTCGAACGGAGCTGCCTTGATACTAGAGTGATAGCTGTTGTTGTAGGAAAACTCCACCAACGGCAGGTGGATCTCCCAACTTTTGCCAAAATCAATGACACATGGCCGAAGCATGTCTTCCAAGGTTTGAATCGTCCGCTCACTTTGTCCATCGGTTTGCGGATGATGAGTTGTACTCATATCCAACTGAGTACCCAAAGCCTTGTGCAGAGCCTTCCAGAAACGCGAAGCAAAACGAGAATCATGATCAGAGATAATAGAAACAGGCACCCCGTAGCGAGCAACCACCTCCGTAAGGTAAAGTCGAGCTAACCGCTCGAGTCCAACGGTTTCCATAATAGGTATAAAATGTGCCGATTTTGTCAACCGGTCAACAATCACCCAGATCATATCATAACCACTAGGTGACCTTGGTAGCTTGGTGACAAAATCCATTGTGATTCGCTCCCACTTCCATTCCGGAACCTCTAGTTGTTGCAGAAGACCAGACGGCCTCTGATACTCCACCTTGACTTTAGCACAAGTCAAGCATTTGCTGACATAAGAAGCTATATCAGCTTTCATGTTTGGCCACCAATAAAGTATCTTCAAATCCTGATACATCTTATCGGAGCCAGGGTGAATAGAATACCGGGATTTGTGAGCTTCATCCAAAACAAGCTCGCGAATCCCCGAACAATGGGACCCAAAGACGTCCCGCAAAATAGTGTAAGTCATCGGTCCTGAGTTCAAGATGCTTGTCAGCACTGTGCATAGTCTCAGCCTTAAGGTTTTCCTCCTTCAAGGCTTCCAACTGTGCAGAACGGATTCGGTCAGGCAACGACGAATGAATGGTGAGCTGTAAGGCTCGAACACGGCGAGGATTCGCTGACTCCTTCCTGCTCATGGCGTCCGCCACAACGTTCGCCTTGCCAGGATGGTATTTGATAGCACAGTCATAATCGTTCAGGAGTTCAACCCAGCGACGCTGCCGCATGTTCAACACCTTCTGGTCGAAAATATGCTGAAGACTCTTGTGATCGGTATATACTTCACACTTGGTACCGTACAAGTAATGTCTCCAGATTTTCAACGCAAAGACTACCGCACCCAGTTCCAAGTCATGAGTAGTGTAGTTCTTCTCATGAACTTTGAGTTGACGAGAAGCATAAGCAATAACCTTCCCGCGTTGCATCAACACACAACCGAGACCACGAATAGAAGCGTTACAGTACACAACAAAGTTATCCGTACCCTCCGCTAAAGATAAGATAGGTGCAGAACAAAGTTTAAGCTTCAGCATCTGAAATGCTGATTCTTGTGGTTCATCCCAGTCGAACTTTCGGTCCTTCTGGGTAAGAGTAGTGGGGGGTTGAGTGTCACACCACGACAAAGGCGGAAACACGTGGCGCGACGGTTCAAAAGCATAAAGTCAAGGTTATTGCTAAACACAAGTAATTTAAGAAAATGGGTCATATATTATGACGTCAAATCTGTTTTTAAACATTACACAAAAGTTAATTGTTCTTGAAATAAACATAGAGGTTTCTCATATATATCCCAAATGCCTTGGGAAATAAAAGTGAAACCCCGCAAAAGTTCGACGTCGCATTGGAGATTCACCGACCCTGCTCGCCTGATCTTTCATCATCTAGTTACCTGAAAGATATGTTTAAAAAGTTTCGTCAATATAAATATATTGGTGAGTTCACAGGTTTTCAGTTTCTAAAACTTGAATACTTGGGAATACCATGTTATGACAATATATAGGAGTTGCAAATTCCTATAAATCTACTTGAGACTATAATCAAACCAAGACATATAATAATTGTGCCCCGCTCCAAGTCGTTACTCGGTTTCCCACGACTTAAGTTCAGAATATTTGCACCCCAGGCATAACCTAATGCATAATCGACGCTATCGATTAGGGGTGGGCCTTGTCAGGCACCAATAGTACTATCCGAATATTCCTCCGGTTTCAATTTCCGAATAAATGATTATAGAGGCGAGGACTCAACCCCGAGTGGCGGTCACACCTCAAGTATTAAATCCGTCAAACATTATCCCTAACATATCTTTCCCCCGGAAAACGTAAAAATAGTTTAAAATGGGGCCGTGAAACTCACCTGAAACTGCGTCTGGCTCAAAAGGGTGGATAGCAAAGGGGTGGTCTCGCACCTACAAACGCCCTAGACGTATAAGTCACTATTCCTATAGTGCATGTGCCTTGGCAAGTTGTACACCCAACTCCCGACCACAAGTTGTTCCAAATCCCGTTTAATTAAGCGCGTATCCTAGGTTTTGTTGGCGTTACATTACCCTTTGTGTTACAAGTTATATATTACTCTTGTTAATATTTCCATAACTTGTATCTTATTATCATCGACTCGACTTCACTTAACATATAATTATTTTCCCATTTAAATAATTATACTTAAGATCGTATCGCTCGATATAATATATATTTCAATCCTCGACCCGACTCACTTTGCCGCACATTTGTTTTCCCATTTAAACAAATATACTAAGATCTTGTCGTTCGATTGTATATTCTTAACGTCCGATTCAACTCACCACACCGTATATTTATTTTCCCATTCAAATAAATATACTAGGATTTCGTTGGTACGACATACACATATATATATATCCTTGTCTTCTCGTCGCGGCTTTCCTTCCCGCATATCTACTTTCCCATTAAGTAGATATACTAGAATTTTGCCGAGACGAGCGTACAAATATATATAAATGTGTAATTTTTCCTCGTTAAGTATATACGTTAGTTTAACGTCTTATTGGTTCATGTCATGTGTTTTCTCCCACGAATTAATTCCTCCAACACTTAGGAAAGTGTTTATTTGTTTTCACCCATAATGTATATATATTTTACTTCCTAAAATATATATTTTTCTTATCTTGCCGCAATGGCATTTTTCTCATGTTTTGTCCGTGTATGGTTCGTTAACGCGTTTTAGTTCGATATCTTAACTCGATTAGTTAATTTTTCCAAGTTTTTCCCAACATGTATTTTATAGAAATATTTTCCATATTTCTTCCTATTTTCACATGTTACTTGGATGGTTAAAATACTTATGTATTTTTAACCCAACTTGTCAACTTAACTACAAAAATGTTTCCAACACTTTTATATTCCCATTTATATAAAAGTATTCATTTTTGTATAAGTTTCCCAAGTTTGTTTAATATTTTTATAAAATCTCTATTTTATAAAAATCCTTATGTTAAAACCCTTTATATTTTTATAACTTTCAAAAATACACTTTTATACAAAATACCCAAGTATTTTTACTAGTATTTACAAAAATCATCCTTAGACTTTATTACTTGCATTTTTGACACCAAACTTTCCATACTTGTATTTTTGGACTAATAGTTTCTAAAATGTCCATTTTAGTCCCTTAACTTTCAAAGTTACAACTTTAGTCCCTTAACTTACAAAAGTTGCATTTTTCTACTCTAACTTTCAAAGTTAGCATTTTTCACTCAAAATAGTTAACTTTGAAGATTCAACTTTTTATTGGTAAGTTATTTTTGTATCAAAACACTTATGTTAGTCTTATATTCCATATGGAAGACTAATTATATGTGTGTTTTATGTATTTGTCCATTTCCTCAAAATATCATTCATCCAAGTGAGTTAACTTTAATTTTCCATCTTATTCATTTATGAACTTCTAACATGTTTTACCACATATTATAACTTAAATGATCATAATAAGATGAATTAAAGTTAGTTTTAACATATTCAAGTTCATTTCAAAATCTTAACCAAAACATCATCCTACTTAGTCTTACATGTAAACTTTATATATTTTCAAGACTAATACATCATCATCAACAAATCCATGGTTTATTTTCATATCTTTAATCTTCCATTTTACACATGAAAACCTATTAAAGATTATGTTCAAAACCATTTTTAAACCCTTCATGTACAACTTGCTACTAGGAACACATACATGAAAAATAACAATCAAAAACAAGATTAAGAAGCTTACTACTAGCACAAGGCTAGGGAAGACAAAAACCTTGGATTTGAGAGGGGTTTAGTGTGTTCTTCCTTGTGGTTTAGCTCCAAGCTCTTGAAACACACAAAAGGGGTTTGGATGATGGATGATTTTAAGTGATTTGGAGATGTAAAAACTTGAAAGAACAATGTGTGTGTGTGTATGGAATCCCACGGCCAAGAGAGAAGGAAGAAAGAGGATTGTTTTGCTTGGTGATTCAATCTTCTAACATGTGTTATTTATAATCTTATCACATGTAATCTTCCATGGATCTTGTGATTATTACTAAGGATATGAGAGATATGTATTGTACTAAAGTTGATCTTGGATGGATGTGGAAGGGGTGTTGTGGCCGTGAGTTTTGAAGGGACAAGAGAGGTGGCTTGTGAATCTTGGTTAATTGATTATGATCTTTCCTAATCTTACACTTGATTTTATACAAGACCCTTCCATGCATGCACACACTTAGGTTATGATTAGCTAGCCTTGTCTTGGATTTTTCTTGGCCCTTGGCCGAAATTTCTTCAAGGGGGACAAGAAAGTGTGTTGCTTTTGTACTTATGTCTCTTACACACTTTATCTCATGTTAAGGCATGCTTTTACATAGGTTATTATTAAGATTTGCACAAGATATGGATATATTAAGGCCATTAGGCCGGCCCCATGTGGGTTTAAGTGGGGTCCACAACTTCAAATATTTCCCCATTGTTTGTTATGTTTAATCCCCCGTCGTTCGGGTGTCGTTCGGGTATTTTTCGGTTTTAATCACGCGTTATCCGGACATTAAAAATACCTTTAATAACCCTTAAATATAGTCTAATTTAAGCGTTGATTGGTTATTTAGGCCTTTGCCGGGTGAAATTATGAGTTATACGCGTATCGGGTGCGATACGCGCATTTTATTCGTTACCGGGAGATTTGTACAAGACGTTTTCATTTATGGTTTTGGAGTTCCAAAACTCATTATATCTTATGAAAATACCCTTTATTTTATATCCTGGGTGTCCGGGATCCGTTTTGTTTATTTAATTATTACCGGGTAATTGCCAACGTCCATACCGGATAGCTTATTCGCACATGATCCAATCATGCTTTACCATTAAACGTATGCATTCCTATGCACTATTTGGAAATTGCTATCCCCTAAGGCCTTGATAATTAAATCACACATAATTGCATTTAATTACGTTAATCATATATTAATTAATTTGTACGGAATTACCTTATTTTTGCCGGTTGTTACATTCTCCCCCCGTTAAGAGAATTCCGTCCCGGAATTCACTTCGAGTTCTCCGGTACAGGTGTCTTCTCGAATAAGGCGGGGTATTTTTGCTTCATCCGGTCCAGCCTTTCCCACGTGAACTCCGGTCCACGCTTGGCATTCCAGCGCACTTTGACCAATCTGATCTTGCTGCGCCTTAATTTTTGGACCTTCCAATCAGTTACCTCGATTGGTTCTTCCACAAAATGTAACTTGTCGTCAATCTGGATTTCGTCAGCAGGAATAATGAGAGTTTCGTCGGATAGGCACTTTCTCAAGTTCGACACATGAAACGTGTCGTGTATTCCACTAAGCTCTTGAGGCAACTCGAGCTTGTATGCCACTGTGCCTACCCTCGACAAGACTTTGAACGGTCCAATATATCGCGGGTTCAGCTTTCCGCGCTTCCCAAAGCGCGCGACACCTTTCCAAGGTGACACTTTCAGTAGGACCCTGTCTCCGACTTGAAACTCTAAAGGCTTTCGCCTCATATCAGCATAGCTTTTCTGGCGGTCCCGGGCCGCTTTGAGGCGTTCCCTTATCAAAAAGACCTTATCCGTGGTCTCTTGAACAATTTCGGGCCCGGTGAGTTGTTTTTCTCCAACTTCCGCCCAACATAATGGCGATCGGCACTTGCGTCCATATAGAGCTTCAAACGGTGCGGCTTGAATGCTCGTATGATAACTGTTGTTATAAGAAAATTCTACCAATGGCAAGTGCGTATCCCAATTACCTCCGAAATCTATCGCGCATGCCCGTAACATATCCTCCAATGTCTGGATGGTTCGTTCACTTTGACCATCCGTTTGGGGGTGATATGCGGTACTCATGTCGAGGCGAGTACCGAGGGCTTCGTTCAAACTTTCCCAAAATCTTGACGTGAAACGACTATCCCGATCGGAGATGATAGAAACAGGTACACCGTGTTTAGATACCACCTCCTTAATGTACAAACGGGTCAGTTTCTCCAACCTGTCCGTTTCGCGTATCGGGAGGAAGTGTGCAGATTTCGTCAATCGATCTACGATTACCCAGATCATGTCATGGCCGCTTGTCGTCTTAGGTAACTTGGTAATGAAATCCATGGTGATTCGTTCCCATTTCCATTCCGGTATTTCCGGTTGCTGGAGCAAACCGGAAGGTCTCTGGTGCTCAGCCTTGACCTTTGCGCAAGTCAAACATCGCGCAACATAGGCTGCTATATCCCTTTTGAAATTCGGCCACCAATAAAGTTCCTTCAGATCGTGGAACATCTTGTCTGCACCCGGGTGAACCGAATATCTAGAACTGTGAGCTTCGGCCAATACTAGCTCACGCAATCCACCATATACTGGAACCCAAATTCTATTCATGAAATACAATGTCTGGTCCGCTTTTGGTTCCAGTGAATCAACCATCTTTCGTAACCTTTCACCTTTGACATTCTCGGGTTTGAGGGCGTTAACTTGAGCTTCACGAATTCGTTCAGTCATATTCGTGTGGATAGTCAATCCCAAAGCTCGAACACGCAATGGTTTAACCCGTTCCTTGCGACTCAAGGCATCGGCTACGACGTTCGCCTTGCCGGGATGGTACTTTATCTCACAATCGTAATCGTTTAATAATTCAACCCATCGCCGTTGTCGCATATTCAAATCTTTCTGATCGAAGATGTGCTGTAAACTCTTGTGATCAGTGAAAATCGTGCACTTGGTTCCGTACAAATAGTGCCTCCATATCTTGAGAGCGAACACCACTGCACCTAATTCCAAATCGTGTGTAGTGTAGTTCATCTCATGGATTTTCAGTTGCCTGGAAGCATATGCTATTACCTTTTCTCGCTGCATCAATACACAACCCAAACCTTGATGCGAGGCATCGCAGTAAACCACAAAATCTTCCGTACCATCAGGGAGTGATAGTATCGGAGCGCCACATAACTTGTCTTTTAACAATTGGAATGCTGTCTCCTGCTTTTCCGTCCACTCGAATTTCTTATCCTTTTGGGTTAGCATGGTTAAAGCTTGTGCTATCTTCGAAAAATTCTCGATGAACCTTCTGTAATAACCCGCAAGGCCTAGAAATTGTCGTACTTCGGTAGGAGTTCGAGGTGCTTCCCAATTTTTAATTGCCTCGATCTTGGCGGGATCAACGTGTATGCCCTTCTCGTTCACTACGTGGCCCAAAAAGTGAACTTCCCGAATCCAAAAGTCACATTTCGAGAATTTAGCATAGAGCTTCTCTTTGCGTAATACTTCAAGAATTAACCGAAGGTGATTCTCGTGGTCTTCTTTCGTGCGTGAATAGATCAAAATATCGTCAATGAAGACAATGACGAATTTGTCCAGGTATGGCTTACATACGCGGTTCATTAGGTCCATGAAAACCGCTGGTGCGTTGGTCAAGCCAAACGGCATTACCAAAAATTCATAATGTCCATACCGGGTTCTGAAGGCCGTTTTTGGTACATCTTCTTCTTGTATACGCAACTGGTGATAGCCTGACCTCAAATCGATCTTGGAGTAATAGCTGGAACCTTGGAGCTGATCAAATAAATCGTCGATCCTGGGGAGAGGATAGCGATTCTTGATGGTTAGCTTGTTCAGCTCTCGATAGTCGATGCACATGCGAAATGTGCCATCCTTCTTCTTCACAAATAAGACGGGAGCTCCCCAAGGTGAGAAACTCGGTCTTATAAAACCTTTGTCCAATAATTCTTGTAGCTGGCTGGACAGTTCCTGCATCTCTGATGGAGCTAGGCGGTATGGCGATCGTGCCACAGGAGCTGCTCCGGGAACGAGGTCGATGCGGAACTCGACTTGTCGAGGTGGTGGCAACCCCGGCAAATCTTCTGGAAATACATCCGGAAAATCTCTGGCGACTGGAATGTCTTCCAACTTTCGCTCGTCGGCCTTCTTGTCCACTACGTGTGCCAAGAACGCGACAAGCCCTTTTCTCAGACACTTACGAGCTTTCATGCTTGAAATAATCCTTAGTGGCGTCCCGTGTCTTTCTCCTTGAATTGAGAGAGTTTCACCGTTTGCGAGGGGAACTTGAATAACTTTATCGTTGCAAACCACAATGGCACGGTGCGCGGACAACCAATCCATGCCGACAACGATGTCAAAACTTCCCAATACAACCGGTAATAGATCAATCCCAAACTCGTGCCCACAGAGTTCTAACTTACAATCCTTTGCTACCTCTCTCGTTTCAATAGTTTTACCATTAGCCAGTTCTATAGAGTAGGGTGTATCTAGTTTGCTAGTTTTTAAACCAAGTAGTCTTTTAAACTCAATGGATACGAAGCTAAAGTCAGCACCGGTATCAAATAATACAGAGGCATAATGACCATTTAGAGGAAACGTACCAGTGACCACATTGGGGTCTTGCCGTGCGTCACCGGCTCCAATCACAAATGCCCGGCCGCGGGCCTGATTGTTGACTTTGGGGCAATCTTTCTTCCAATGATCTAACGACCCGCATGCAAAGCATGGTCTTGCCCCTCCATTCTTTGGTGCTCCAGATCGGCACTCTTCCGTCTTGTGCCCGGTGCGGTGGCACTTCCCACAAGTTAATCCATTGTTTCTCCCCTGGTTTCCCTGCTTGTTACCGTTACCACGTCCCGTGGCGGCATACCCCTTTCCTTTCTTGTTCGAGCTTCCCGACGCTCGATCCCTTTTTCCCTCATCTCTCTTTCTTTTCCCAAACCTCTGCCTGTTATCCTGATCATTAGTTACAACAGCTGAACTTGATCCCTGGTTCTTGGCCTCAACACTACTTGCTTCAGAAATTTTTAATCCGGAAACTTGACGGATTAGTGTACCCATGCGTATGGCATCTTCGGTGAGACTGAGCGCAAGATCAATAGCCGCGCGCATGGTCGTAGGTTTAGAAGCAGTGACCATGCTGCGTATTTGTGGGGCTAGGCCGAACAAATAGCGCTCAATTTTGTTGTTCTCAGGGGTAACCAATCGTGGCACCAATCTGGCAAGATCGTGGAATCGAGACGTGTATCCAGTAACGTCTGCTCCCACCATAGTGAGGTTCCAAAACTCAGTTTCCAATTTCTGTACCTCACTCGCCGGACGGTACTCAGCAATCATCAGTTCCTTCAGTTCTGCCCACGACAGAGAGTAAGCAGTGTCATCACCCAAAGACTGCACTTGACCATTCCACCATGTCAGTGCTTGGTCTAAGAACAAATTGGTGGAGTACATAACCGACTGACCTGGGGTACACCCACTGATGCGAATAACAGCCTCGGTCTTCTCGAACCATTTGACCAGACCGACTGATCCTTCCGTGCCGTTAAAATTAAGCGGCTTGCAGTCGAGGAAGGCTTTGAAAGTGCAGCCACGCTCTCGCGAGGCCGTTTCTGCATTAATAAAGTTGTATGTTATTACGGGATAGGAGTTTTAGGATATTCTCCCATTGCTTTATCAATTACTTTCAACTTCTTACCAGTGGGGGAAGTTTCCTGTCGGTCACTCCCAGTCAAGTCGCGAGATCTTTCGGAGCGTGCGGCTTCGTGCTCCGCGATCGCGCGGGCTATGCGTTCAGATATCATGGTCTCGAGTTCGGCGGGTGTTGCGGGCAGTCCGTCTGCTCCACTATTGCTGCGGGTGGCAGGTGCCATTTTTCTTCAATAATAATTATCAAAGGTTAATTTGGCAAACATTTATACAATACAAAGCATAAATAACAAACCAAAGCATGAACACAATAATCAACACCATGTCATCACACAACATACCAACGCATCATACATAAATATAAATAGAAATCAACACAACATCACCACACAAATATACAAACCACAACACATGGAGTAAGCAATAATAATCATAGACAACAACATATTTCACCATAATAATAAGATTTTTCATTAATTTCAATAATATCAGTACAATGCTTGTTCATAATACAAAATGGAGAATACATTTCTCATACAATACATTGCTTTTGAAATAATAAAACATCATATCATACGCCGTAATACCCGTACGGCTAGGCAAAATGCAGACGAGTGTCATAACCCGTGCTGTACTACCATACTGCTGCTAATATGTACATAAGCTGGTGTGTCTTCTGTGCATCCCCGATACATCCTACTGTGGCGGTGGCGGTGGATACTGGTACTGCGGCGCATACATGCTAATCGTCATGCTGATCTCTGTGATGCGCTCGTACAAAAACTGTCGATGTGCCCAGTGTGCATCCCCAGTAATCCCGCTCTGCGCATCCATGCGCAAGAGCTCCTCTGCGTAATGCGCCAAGGCATCACGAGTGTCAATCATCCTCGCCCACATCAATCTCGTCTGATGCTCAACCTGATTCACGGTGCGCTGCACCGTGTTGACTAGAGTCTGAAAATCCTGCTCTAAAGTGATGGTTGAGGTCTGGGCGGGTCCAGAGGGGGGTGTCATCCTGGGAAGGTGGGACGGTCCGGGTATATCGGGGTGTGTGGATGGGAAGGGCCCGAAGGGGGCTGGTACTGGTATGTGTGGCAGTAATGGAGTGAAACCGGGTGGCCTGATGGAAAAGTAGGGTGGCATCATATAAGGGTCCCCTGCACCTAGAGGGTATGGTGCAGGTGTCATGCTGGGAATGGTGGGGATGGGTATAGTCATGGCAATGGTGGGTGGTGGCATAGGCTCGGCTAGTGGTGCTACTAACGGCTCAGAGACAGTGGCCCACTCTGGAGTGGATACCACAACAGTGGGGGTAGGAGGGCTCGCGGTGGCAAAAGCTGCCATGCCTGCCCTGCGTAGCTCCGAGCTATCAGCGGGGCTACCCTCGAGTATGTGTGCTGCTGGTCCCTCCTGTGGTACAGGCTCGAGTGGTGCTGGTGGGGGTATGGGATCAGCAGGTGCATCCTCTAACATTGGAGCCACCGGCTCCTCCTGGTCAGCCTGAATCTCTGGCACCAACATGTGCCCTACCGAGCCCACAGACTCGTCATCGGAGTCGTCGGATATCCATCCGTTCCTCCCATGGGGAATAGGCAGGAGTCTCATGCCTGCAGGTACGTGAATATGAGGTAAGGGTGCTGGCTCGTGCTCCACGTGAGCCTGTCGGTCGAATGGAGACTCTACTGTCTCCGAATGGGCTGGGATCGGCCGGGACGGTCCGGCACAGCCCTCGGGAAAATCCCTAATAGCTCGAATGGGGCGTGGGGCTAACGGCGCGGCCGGTACAATGGGTAGCGGCGCGTCTACCACAGCGGGTGCCCAATCAGGATCCTCGCTAGGATCCGTCTCATCCGAGTCGTCATCCGAACTTCCGTCGGCGTTCATCTCTACGTCTTCGTCCTCTGCGTCAAGTACTACTAGCTCTACTGGCTCAGGCGGTGGCGCAGGAATGATCTGGATGCTGCTATCGATACTGGGCGCTATACTTCCAGCGTCGGACATCCTGGCAAAAGAACCGTACATGTATATATGATTTATTTAAATTAGACAGTTATGGCGTACTCTATAGTAACCTTCCTAACTTCTAATTTTCACGTTAACGCATAACAATACCCATGGCTGGCTTGGTCGGAATCTCCTCATGCCCAATGCTTCTTGAAAATTACTTTGTTGTCTTTATATATTTTTCTTTTTGAAAACTTTATTATTTGAACCAAATCCGGTTATAGTCTAGTTTTTAAAGAAAATACTCTAGTTCGCTATAACCTTGGCTCTGATACCACGTTCTGTCACACCACGACAAAGGCGGAAACACGTGGCGCGACGGTTCAAAAGCATAAAGTCAAGGTTATTGCTAAACACAAGTAATTTAAGAAAATGGGTCATATATTATGACGTCAAATCTGTTTTTAAACATTACACAAAAGTTAATTGTTCTTGAAATAAACATAGAGGTTTCTCATATATATCCCAAATGCCTTGGGAAATAAAAGTGAAACCCCGCAAAAGTTCGACGTCGCATTGGAGATTCACCGACCCTGCTCGCCTGATCTTTCATCATCTAGTTACCTGAAAGATATGTTTAAAAAGTTTCGTCAATATAAATATATTGGTGAGTTCACAGGTTTTCAGTTTCTAAAACTTGAATACTTGGGAATACCATGTTATGACAATATATAGGAGTTGCAAATTCCTATAAATCTACTTGAGACTATAATCAAACCAAGACATATAATAATTGTGCCCCGCTCCAAGTCGTTACTCGGTTTCCCACGACTTAAGTTCAGAATATTTGCACCCCAGGCATAACCTAATGCATAATCGACGCTATCGATTAGGGGTGGGCCTTGTCAGGCACCAATAGTACTATCCGAATATTCCTCCGGTTTCAATTTCCGAATAAATGATTATAGAGGCGAGGACTCAACCCCGAGTGGCGGTCACACCTCAAGTATTAAATCCGTCAAACATTATCCCTAACATATCTTTCCCCCGGAAAACGTAAAAATAGTTTAAAATGGGGCCGTGAAACTCACCTGAAACTGCGTCTGGCTCAAAAGGGTGGATAGCAAAGGGGTGGTCTCGCACCTACAAACGCCCTAGACGTATAAGTCACTATTCCTATAGTGCATGTGCCTTGGCAAGTTGTACACCCAACTCCCGACCACAAGTTGTTCCAAATCCCGTTTAATTAAGCGCGTATCCTAGGTTTTGTTGGCGTTACATTACCCTTTGTGTTACAAGTTATATATTACTCTTGTTAATATTTCCATAACTTGTATCTTATTATCATCGACTCGACTTCACTTAACATATAATTATTTTCCCATTTAAATAATTATACTTAAGATCGTATCGCTCGATATAATATATATTTCAATCCTCGACCCGACTCACTTTGCCGCACATTTGTTTTCCCATTTAAACAAATATACTAAGATCTTGTCGTTCGATTGTATATTCTTAACGTCCGATTCAACTCACCACACCGTATATTTATTTTCCCATTCAAATAAATATACTAGGATTTCGTTGGTACGACATACACATATATATATATCCTTGTCTTCTCCTCGCGGCTTTCCTTCCCGCATATCTACTTTCCCATTAAGTAGATATACTAGAATTTTGCCGAGACGAGCGTACAAATATATATAAATGTGTAATTTTTCCTCGTTAAGTATATACGTTAGTTTAACGTCTTATTGGTTCATGTCATGTGTTTTTCTCCCACGAATTAATTCCTCCAACACTTAGGAAAGTGTTTATTTGTTTTCACCCATAATGTATATATATTTTACTTCCTAAAATATATATTTTTCTTATCTTGCCGCAATGGCATTTTTCTCATGTTTTGTCCGTGTATGGTTCGTTAACGCGTTTTAGTTCGATATCTTAACTCGATTAGTTAATTTTTCCAAGTTTTTCCCAACATGTATTTTATAGAAATATTTTCCATATTTCTTCCTATTTTCACATGTTACTTGGATGGTTAAAATACTTATGTATTTTTAACCCAACTTGTCAACTTAACTACAAAAATGTTTCCAACACTTTTATATTCCCATTTATATAAAAGTATTCATTTTTGTATAAGTTTCCCAAGTTTGTTTAATATTTTTATAAAATCTCTATTTTATAAAAATCCTTATGTTAAAACCCTTTATATTTTTATAACTTTCAAAAATACACTTTTATACAAAATACCCAAGTATTTTTACTAGTATTTACAAAAATCATCCTTAGACTTTATTACTTGCATTTTTGACACCAAACTTTCCATACTTGTATTTTTGGACTAATAGTTTCTAAAATGTCCATTTTAGTCCCTTAACTTTCAAAGTTACAACTTTAGTCCCTTAACTTACAAAAGTTGCATTTTTCTACTCTAACTTTCAAAGTTAGCATTTTTCACTCAAAATAGTTAACTTTGAAGATTCAACTTTTTATTGGTAAGTTATTTTTGTATCAAAACACT